>JAWNPB010000148.1:9395000-9872500 GCA_035045355.1 Drosophila lacicola
CAGACACAGAGTCCTTTGCAGCAAGGAGGTCGCTTCAGTCGGCCCCTTTTCCTTTGGCATATCGCATCGTTTCGGGGTGCGCTCTCTTATTACAGCCTGTAAATGCTCTGCCCAATGTGCGAGCATGCGGGCTTGGTTATCGGCGCTGCTTTCATTGAATTTGCGCTTAAACCATTTGGGAATTACAAGCACTTACAAGCTTGAAAAGACACTTCGATAACGAAAAAACTTTACTTGAAACTACATAGTTGTTGCATTTATGCAGCCATAATTGACATAATTGACAAAAACATATTGAGCATATTTTTTTGATATCTGATAATTGATAAGCAAATCGTGTGACTTTCTTAGAGGATATATGCGTGTCTGCTTGATTTCTTGTTTTTTACTTAGTTGTCTTTATGCTCGATTTTTGATATTGAGATTTTTTTTTTTTTAATTTAGAATTGTTTTTTTTATATTACGATTTCAAATTTGTTTTTTGTGCAGAAAAAAGTTTAAGCCTGCTGCATGGTGTAAATGCAAGACTATTTCGGCAAATTTGATTATTTACTGATAACGGAATATGCGTGAAACAATAGTGTATTTAAGGCTTCGGTGTGCGGCTTGCACAGTTTGCTTTGGTGTTCAACTTGATTTTATGGCTCTGTTGAGTGTCCGTCGCGACGCTTGAGTACAAAATCATTTCGACTAAATTTGAATGGGATTGTGGGCCAGTTGCCTGGCGAGAGAGAGAGGGGAGAGGGGAGAGAGACAGAGAGAGAGAGAGAGAGAGAGAGAGAGAGAGAGAGAGAGAGAGAGAGAGTCTGAGAGAGAAGTAGGCCCTGAAATGTTGATGTCAAATCTGAATTTGCTTTTTGTTTTGTTTTGTTTTTTTCGCTCATTCGCAACATTTACGAAAAATTCTCAATGCCATTTGGTTCTCAATTTCGTTTCTTTCATTTTTTTTTCAAGTTATAATACAAGTAAATAAAAACCTAGAATAGTATACAAATTGAAATATGCACTAAAATTCATTGGTCTAAGCAAAAGAGAAGAAAAAAAAACACACACAAAAGCAAAAGTAAAGGCAGAAAAAAAACGTGGAAAATGGGTGTATTTCAGTGGATGCATCTGCTGATGAATGTGGGCGGAGTCGGGCTCGGCACGCATCTGAAGAGCACACTGATCCGGACGTTGCCCTGGCTGCAGGTAAGCTCATGTTCAAATTTTAACATGCACTGTAATTTAGGCATGTGTGTCATAGATTCAGAGGCCGCTGCAACAGCTGCCGCATTGCCGACAAATCGGCGGTCGTCTGGGCAAACGTGCGCCCAACGCGGATCTCTGGCGCACACAGAAGCTGCGACGCTACGAGAAGCCGCTGACCAACAGGAATCGCAACGCGAATCTGGAGTGCTGCATGCCAACCCAACCCCCCCAACCACCGCAACCACCGCAACCCCCGCAGCAACAGTTGCCACATGCCACAACCGCGATCCGAAATTCATTGGCAATGAGAGCGCGCAAATCGGATCTGAGGCAGCCGTTGCAGGTGCGGGACGCGCTAGTTAGTCGCTGGGTTAACTACAGGCATCTCTCCTCCAAGCGCTGAGAGCGGCCCCGCGCTCTCTCTCTCTCTCTCTGTATATTCAGTGTGTGTGTGTGCGTGTGTGTGTGTCTGGTCAATTCCCATGTGTAGCTGATTTCAACATCATTAAAAATCATCCGAATTGCCGCTCGTGACATAATTTGCAGTCATCTGACCCTCATTCACTAATCCCAAACGTTACACCCCCCGCTCCCCCTCCCCCTCTCTCTCTCTCACTCTCACTCTCTGTGTCGTTTTGGCATGTAAAAAAGCCACCCCCAAGCCCGCCCAGCCACATCCTACAAAAAAGGTCAACGAAGCGTATTTTATGAATAGATTGAAAAAAAAAAATAATAATAGAAGAAGAAGAAGATAGACCCAACCATTGGCCGAAAGGGCGCTAATGAGCGCTGCGCCAGAGAGAGACAGCGACACGCGCAGAGCGAGAGACAGAGTGAGGGGGGGGGGGGGGGGGGGGAGGGAGAGAGGGAGATGGGGCTAGATAACATTTGAAAGGCTGACATAAATGCGTTTGCCACGGAAGCTATTAAATTTAATTTTCAATAGATCCGTAAGCCCAATACAAAAGGGGTTTAAGGACAGGCATATGTGAACTTATAGCCCATATACATATATACACACACATGTATATATATATTTATATATATGTATACATATATAGCATGTAATACAATCAACAGCTTTTGTACCCTGTGCCAATTGCGAATGGGTATCACGTTTCAGTGCAACAGGCAGACGGAAGCATCTCCGCACAGCCCAAACCGTAAGAGCTAGGAAGCTGAAATTTTCACTGTAGTTACCTTATGTAATGTAGGTGCACGTTAATACGGGGTTTCGGGAAATTCCACCCGCAAGTGTGGAAAAATCGCGAAAAACGTTTGTATGTAACTTTTTCGTTTACCATCCGATCAGCCTCAAACTTATTTTCAAAGATCTTTGCTCAAATTCATTTGAGGGGTGTTTCACACTTTTCGAAAAATACGTTCCTCCTTGGTGGAAATGGAGGTCAAAGATTTGGTGGGTGACGTTTCGCGCTCAAATTCGTTTCCAAAGATCTATAAGAAAAATCATTTGAGACGTGTTTTACACTTTTCGCAGAATTCAAACTTCTTCGGGGGGAATGCGATTTAAAGATTTTTTGGGCGAAGTTTAAAGTTGTGTCCGATTTGCTTCAAACTTATTTTCAAAGCTCTACATAAGAACTTAATAAATACGTATTTCAGCGATTTGGGAAATTCCACTCGCAACAGTGGTAATTTGGCGGAAAACATTTGTATGAAAGTTATTTGTTTACCATCCGATCGGCCCCAAACTCATTTTCAAAGATCTATATTCAAATTCATTTGAGGGGTGTTTCACACTTTTTGAAAAATCCATCCCTCCTTGGTGCAAATGGGGGTCGAAGATTTGGTGAATGACGTTTTGTGTTCAAATTTATTTCCAAAGATCTATAAAAAAAAATCATTAGAAACGTGTCTCACATTTCTCGCAAAATCTAAACTCCTTCGGTGGAAAATGCATTTTTAAGATTTTTTTGGTGAATTTTAAGAGTTTTCCGATTTGCATAAAAGTTGTTTGATTCCCGTCCGATCAGTTTCAAAATCATTTTCAAAGCTTTTTTGATTTTATTACATACGTGCCACGGGCAAGGCCGGGTTATACCCGCTAGTATATGTATATATACATATATAGCATGTAATACAATCAACAGCTTTTGTACCCTGCGCCCATTGCGAATGGGCATCACGTTTCAGTGCAACAGGCAGACGGAAGCATCTCCGGCGTATTTGTATATATGTACATATATATTCCTGAGCAGTACTGAGTCGAGCTAGCCATGTCCGGCTGTCTGACCGTCTGCACAGACTGGAAATTAGAAATATTTACCAGCTTATAATCTATATATGCCCTTCTAGAGGGTATTCTAATTATGTCATGACATCTCCGAGTCCATAAAGTATATACATATACATATATTCTAGATCCGCATTGACAGCCGAGTTGTTAAAGCCATCTATCCGATATAGTACGTCTGTCCGCCTAGTCTCTTAGTCTTGAGATCCGTCTTTCTGTTTCGGGAAGTACATACATACCGTAACCGGCCGGATCGAGCCACTATATCATATAGCTGCCATAGGAACGATCGGTCGAAAGATAGATTCCTTCTTCTTTGCTTAACAAGTGATCTTAATAATACGCAACTTTTATAAGTCTTGCTATGCTCCATAAACTTGTGTAAATTCTTAACAAAGTCGGGTCGCTATATCATATAGTTTCCATAGGAACAATCGGCCGACAAATGGATTCTTGTGAGAACAACTTTTGTTATTTAAGATATCTGAACTAAAAACGGGGATCTATTAATTTGACTATGCTCCTTACAAATTCCCATAATCCCAACTAGATCGGACTAAAACATCATATATGTACATATATTATATAGTTTTCTTAGGAGCGATCGGTTGAAGAGTAAACTTTTTGGATTATCAAAATATTTTCAACATTTACTACTTAAACTATGCTGCTTAAATATGAGCCAAATCTTAACAGGATCACATTTCCCTATTATATAGCTCTTATGGGAAGAAAAGAACAAATTGTCACTTTTCCCCACATCAAACCAAAGCCTTAAGGCAAATGTCTGCAAGGGTATTAAATCTTCGGCGAGCCGTTTTCCTGGATATATGTTCCACTTTTCTTATAATATCGATATAAATCGATCGAGAGACATAATATTTTTTTAGCATAACTTGACAAATGAGTTCCTTCCCATGCGAGAATCTATACGCCAAATCTGATGCATCTAGCTATTCTAAATATAATATATTTATAAGGGATATTTTGGATGATGATCAGGCGACAGCTTTACACCCAAATCGATAAATATCGATAACTACAATTCAACTATTTTGTGCCTATCTCGGATACTAAGAGCTAACGTTTATTTCAAATACCCAGAAACTGGCCGCGGTTATCGATATCGATTCCTAGTCCCCTCATTTTGGAGTATATCAGTTAGACTAGAAGACAAATCGATATGAAAAGACAATAAGAAGTCTTTAAGTTATATATATTTATTCTTTCTATTGGGCATAACACCGATCCGAACGATTTCTGTGCTTACAAGAGTTAGCTATAATTAATTTGGTATGTGGCTAGATTTGATTGAGAACAAATCAAATAAACTGAAGGCCGTCTCGAAAAGTACTTTGATAGAGATTATCAAATGGAAATGAGTTCGGAAAGTTCGGATAGATTGATTGCATAAATGGGCTGCTATTAATTGGGGTCTGTATTGCTCTCATGGTTGTATAAATTTTTATTAGTGCATACCTTAAATTAATACAATATACTTAGTGTATGGGCGTGTGTGTGTGTGTGTGTGTGTGAGGTGCTTGGTGTACTGAAATAGATGCCGTTAGGCGTATGGTGTGCGTGTGTGTGTGTGTGTGGGTGGGTGGGTGTGGGTGGGCAACATCAGCTGGCATTGCCTAATGCATCTATATAAGATAATGTGTGTATATATTTAGTCCCTAATCGGGCGCACAATATTGACGTATCTCGGGATAGCCGCAGGCGCGCAGACAGCATTCGTGTATGGGACCATTCTGCAGTGGCCTGTAGAAGGTCTCGTCGGGAGCGAAACGCTTGCTGCGCTTGCCAAAGCTTTTGGCTGAAACAATGAATTAGATACGTATATTAGTATGTGGACTGGGCGAAAGATATTCCGTGCACTTACGATAGAGCTGGCCCAGCGAGACGGTGCGACCCTGACAGATCACGTTGATGGTCTCGGCCAGATCTTTGCTGCAGCGATGCTTGATCTCCAGATCCTCGGGCGTGAAGGCGATCGGTGTGCCGGCCACCAGAGTCAGGCCGAATGCCAAACACACTACTGCGGCCAGCAGTGGCAAGAAGGTTGAGCTTGTCAGCGAGAAAATCATCTGCAATGCACAAAATCAAATTCACAAATCAGTTTTTCATATCGACTAACAGCATATAAATACACAAATATACATTATATCAATATTTAAATCGATGAAGTTTAAATAACACAAATTATATATGTATAAATAAAGAGACTTTATTTTGTGATAGGAGAGAGTTGAATAAATGATATAAATATGTTTGAATGATTAAAGAAGCGGGTAATATAAGGCCTTATTGAATTGCCCTACAAGGTGATCAATACATCGTTGGATCTAATGTTATTATTAATGTTATATTATTGCCATTATAAATATTATACTTATTATTATATATTTTCATTATTTTTCATTTTATTATCACTATTACTATTGTTATTAGTATTATTTTATTATTGTCATCATCATTATCATTATTCATTATTTTGCTATTATTAATATTAAAATAAAATAATACTTATTATTTCTATTGGCTAATTTCTTATTATCATAATTGTTTTATTTATTATTTTTACTATTTTATTGCTATTGTTGTTATCATTGTTATTACCGTTTTATTTATTATTATATTATTATCATTATTTGATCAATGATTATTATTCTTATTATTACAATTACAATTATTATTATTCGTATTCTTATTTTAATTATAATTTTTATTATTATTATTATTATTACTATTCTTATTAGCATCTAATTATTGCTCTTGATAATAATTAATATTCTTATTAGTATAGTTATTACTATTATTATTTTTTTTTATTATCATTGTTTTAATGTTTATAAAACATTATATTTACCATCAATATTGTTATTATAAAATTTGTATTATAATAATAATAATAATGATTATTATTCTTATTATTTCTATTGCTATTTTCATTTTTAATATATAATTATAATATTATGATTATTATTAGTATTGATAATAGCTACTCTTTTATTGTTAATTTTGTTATTATTGTATATTATTTTTATTATATGCCATTAAAATTAGATAAGTATTTTGTCTTCAATATCTTCTCCCATTTGATTATATCAAGCCAAATATAGTTTTTGAGACATACGATTGTGAAGGCATAAACCGAAAAGAGCTAAGAGCTAGGCACACTAAACTTGGTTAAAAGAATACAAATATATTTAACTGCTTGGATGACGCTCCATTTTCTGAAAACTTGAAAAAGCCCAATTTTAAAAGCTAGATACTGTTGTATGCCATATGAAAGCACTCGAAACTTCAAAAAGATCGGACTCTAAGCACCGAAGTTAAGCAAGAATTTATAGCCCGTACTTAGTGCGGGACTAAAGGATGACAAAGCATAGCCTTGTGTGTTTTTCAGTACGATTCAAGGAAATACATCTGGGATCCTTGCAACAGCAGCTAGCCGCTGGGTTCAGAGTATCTCCTAGTCGGACTCTGTAGGGTAATCTCTGCCCACTAACTCGTAACTGACTGAATGGAATGGAATTGATTCTAACATGATATAAGCAATACGTGTTAGGTGTTAGTTTTATATGCCTAATAATATACTTTGAGCTAACTAATATCCTTATTGCGCTTGACTTCTAGCGACTAGCTATTATCCTTGCTGCCAAATAGGTGTCAGGCCTTAGAATACCTCTTAGCTTCCTGTCGCAGAATCTATATCTTATCCAAATCGGACTTTCTGATCGATTTCCATTTAAAGAGCTCGCTTGAATTGCAACCCAAAGCCGAGCGTGAATACAAACTCGAATAGGAATTGTGCCCCGCACGTATCTCGCGACGAGACTGCGGCAACTCGGCGGCAACTCGGGTCCCGCGCTTCTTATCAATATCAAATATTATTGTGTTTTCCATATTCCATTCCTTTCACAGATTCTGTTTTTGTTTGCGTCGCGCGGCCCAGGAAATATTTAATGTTTAAAAATAAACCCGAGCTTGTTGTGCTTATCATTTGGAACATGAATTTATTCAAATCAAAAAGAAAACAACAATTATATAAAAAAAAAACTAAAAAGTACCTAAAAAAGTAAAAAGAATATTCCAAAAAAAAAAAAAGAATGCTATTTATTGTTATTATTTTTTTTACTGCTCTTTAAAACAATGCCCCATTCGAGGTGTCAGCACCCGAAAAAAAGTACTCGAGCATAAGCACTATTATAAAAACAAGATCTTGCGTCTATATATACATATATGTTATGTGCTTCAATGTTGTTTTGCTATATGCATATGTATATACAAATATATATATGTATATACATATATTGTTCAGTCACGAGTGGCATCTGATATTTGCTTTTTTTTTTTCATGGGAATTAAAGTTTCGATTCGTAGTACCATGGGGGCAAGGTTGTGTTGAAAGTCAAAACTAGTTTACAGATAGTGCAATTCGTGGCTTTATCAATTTCCGAGTGGTAAACTGATTGGCTAATCACGCCCATTTGGCTTTTCACTTTAACTGCATCCTTAACTCCTCTTCTGCATAATAATTGCGTATTCTTATTATCAACCTTTCTAATTGGAATTTATATTGTTTCCAATTGGCGTCGATTTTATTTCTCACATTTCCCCCAGAGTTCGTGTGCAATTCATGTAGCATACTTTTCGAATGCGGCTGGTTTGTTAAATATTAATATTTCGTATTAGATTACATAATGAGAAGCGAATTCCAAGCGATGAAGGGTTCGGGGTTCGGTTCGTTAGCCTGGTTTTTTACATCATTCAAGCCTTTGTAGCAATCAAAAGTGTTGGAAAATATCTCAATATAGTCTCTATTTGATTCCTTTAAACCAAATTAAAGGGTTGGAAAATATTTCAAATAAAATTCATCCTTCGCTTTCCTTATAGTAGTAAAAAGTGTTGGACAATATCTCAAATGTATTCTTCCTTTGAAAGTGTTGGCAAATATCTTAATTGTATTTTTACTTCATAGCAATTATAAGTGTTAGAAAATGTCTATCCTTGAAGCTTTTAGAGCAATTACAAGTGTTGGAAAATATCTGAAATGTATTCTTCCTTTGAATCTTTTATATCCACAAAGTGTTGGCAAATATCTTAAATGTATTCTTCCTTGATAGCAATTAAAAGTGTTGGAAAATATCTTAAATGTATTCTGTCCTTGAAGCTATTATAGCAATTACAACTGTTGGAAAATATCTCAAATGTATACTTCCTTTGCTTGCTGTATACCAATTACAAGTGTTGGAAAATATCTCAACTCTTTATATTTTCTTAGCATTTAATATAAGAATAAGATAAGAACCTCTAAAATAGTTTATGGCTGTACTTACTTATACTATTTCTAGTTGTTTAATAAGCATACTTAATGATACTTACTTTTGCATGCTCAGCTTGGTTGATCGTTGTTTGAATCTCACTTCCGTTTGGGCTTTTCGGGCTGGGCTGGGGGGTTGGTGGGACGAAGCGCAACTGCTCCAAATTCAGCGGGTTTATCGTGTCCTTTTGTTTAAGCACGATTCTTGGCTGGCGCGATTTAGTTTTTGTTTGATTTTGTTTTTTGTTTTGCTTTTAATATTTGTTTTGCTTTTTGCAGTTTTTAACTTATCACTTGCTTAAGGAACTTTCTTTTTGTTGTCGTTCTTTTGCAATCACACAGTTTCGAAAATCACAATCAATTGCCACGAAAAAAAATATTAAATAACATGTGTGTATAGATACGAAAAAAAAAAACAAAAATGTTATAATTATAATAATAACAGATTGTGCAGGACAAGTTTACGTGCACACAAAAAATTCAAAAAAAAAAAAAAATAATAATAAAATAAAATAAAATAAAATGATATAATAAAAAGTCGACAGTAATAATGGTAATATAATAATAAATGCAATTATTATGCTTAGCTAATTGGTATCGATTGAGAATTATCGATATAAATAGAGTCTGGGCTAATTTGCGGGCGGTGTCTTTGGAATATGATTATTGAACAGTTTGATGGTCACGCGCGCCGATTTGCGATTTTGTTGCATTTCGTGGTTCGGTTCGTCGCTGTTGTTGTTGTTGTTGTTGTTTAGTTCTAATGTTATTGTTGTTGTTGCTGTTGTCGCTGGTTCTGATTCTGGTTGCGGTTCTTGTTGCTGGGGTCCTGAACACCACCAATCGAGGACTGTTGAAAGCGGTCGAGCGTACGACCCAACGATGCGTTTGGCTTGGATTTGGAACGCGCTTTGATGAACAGGCTCAGCGCGTTGATCAAACGACTCTTTGCCCAGACGTGCTCGACTCTCTCGACTACTCTCTCTCTCTCCCTCTATTTATATATATACATATATATAACTTGCTTGTTTCGCTCTCTGGCCTCACAGACACACACACACACACACACGCAGCTGCAATTGCGCTCCTGCTGCTGCTGTTGTTGTTGTTGTTGTTGGGGGCTTTCGCTGACTAAGCTTAACGCGTATTTCGTGCTGTTGCCCTTGCAGCCTTTTTTCTTTTTCTTCTTATTTTCCTTTTGTTGTTTTTGTTTTTAGCCTGCTCGTCTGGCGCTCAGCTCAGCTAACGACGATCGACGATCCCCCTCCACCCACGCCTGCGGCTGTGTATTGTGCTGTGTGTCTCGCTATCGGCGAATATCAAATAAACAATCAGCTGCTTCGTCAAGCTGCACGGTTATTACGAAATTGTAACCTCTCGCCACACACACGCACTTGCTCTCTGCCGCGCTCTCTCTCTCTCTCTCTCCTTCTCTCTCTTGCTGTTTGGCCGCTCTCTCTGTTGTTGTTGTATTTAGTTGTTGGCTGCGTTTGCCAGTTGATTTGTTTGCCAGTGTTTGTGGCTGACGCTGGGCGACGGGGCAGAGAATTGATGTGTATTGTATTTTTAGCGACCAGTGTGCTATAATTAGACGCAGACTCCCGACTCAGACTGTGGCTGTGACTGCGGCCTACGGACTGCGGACTGCGGACTGCGGCCTGCTGTGGCTGTTTGCGTCTGCTGTGCGTCTTGTTGTTATCTCATTTAATACGAAACACAACACAACACACAGACACGCACACACACACACACACATACACTTACACTCAAGGCACTTGTAAGAATTGTTTGTTTGTTTGCTTGCTTTATTGAGTTGGTTTGTCGCTTGTCCCCTGATTGTTTCCTCCCTCGCTGTGGCTTCTCTCCCTGTCTTTCTATTTTGCTCTTTTCTTTTTGGTTACTGTTTATTTGACAACCCTGCCGCTTCCTGCGTGTCTCCGTCTAGTGGTTCACACAAAATTCGATTGGTTTTTGATTGCGAATCGATTTCGGTTCCCTTTTTATAGTGTTGATCAATTCGTGCATTTTTTTATTATTTATTAATTGCACAGTTGCAGTTACAGTTAAAGCTTTTAACAGCGGCAGTTCAACGTTTGTTGCCTTTATTTCTATTATTATTATTATTATTTTTTATTTTAAGGCATTCGTTGCTTATTGTTTCACAGCCAAATTAAAAAAGAATTCTTTGTGTGCTGCAAGCGCCTCACGAAGCCTCGCCTTGCCTCGCCACAGCAGCCGAGTAACCGTTGCTAAAATGATATTCATGAAGTATACTTACATACATATGAACATGCACATACATACACACATACATATGCACGTATGTACATATTTATACATAATTCGCATTACTCTGCCCCAACTGTGCTTTGCACTGTGTCCCGCACATTGGTTTCAAGCCTGTGAAAGCGCTCTTTAAAGAAATATTAGGTACAGTATTTTATTTTTCTTAAATATATGTATATGTACATATTTAACGATTAAAACTCATAATAATATAACCAAGTACAAGATTATGTTATACATTTTATTTGAAATTAATATATACAGGTATTAATTGTTTATATTTTATTAAACTAGTTTGATTTTGTGCTCGACTTACTTTCGGGCTCGAATCCCTGGTTTCATATATGTATGTATGTATGTATGAACAAATAGGTTATTTAGTTTAACGTCAAGGAAAAAAGGAAATACCACAAATGTTTATGTATTATACTTTTACAATTGTTCAATTTCAACATTTATCTGCCCCTTACTTTTATTTATTGCGTTTCCTTTTCTAATACTATTCTGTTTGAAGAAATACATACATATGTACATATGTATGTGTCTGGCCGCCCCCCTTTCAGACAGCTTTTGGCCACCCTCGAAACGTATTGTCCATGACACATAGAAATCAACAGCGAGGGGTCACTGTTGCCACACACAGCATGATTGTGTGTGTGTGAGTGTGTGCGTGTGTGTTGTATTCAGCATTAATAACAATAACAATGACAATATTAATATTATTTGCTGTTGAACAAAGTACACACACACAAATGCACGCACGCACATGCACACACACACACTTGGACAGTGCAAGTGCATTTTGTGTGCGTTATCGGTTTGAGTACACGACGAACAACAATGCAAACAAAAAGAACAACTAGAGTGAATCCATCAGCGAGTGACAGTAGCATAAACAGCATCCACCTATCTCCCTCCCTCTCGCTCTCTCTCTCTCACGCTTGAGCCGCGGCTGCGGCCCGTTTGGGGTCAGCTGGCAGCCAACATTTGTTAACCTGTGCACTTTTATTGATATTTTTATTGCTGCTGTTGCTCCTCTGGGAACTCTAGTTGGCGAACCCGTTGAGCAAATGCCTTGCCGTTGATCAGCTGATAAGTGCGGCAGCCAGAGCAGGAGGCAAGATGCCAGGCTGCGTTCGTACAGATGATGCTCAATCGGCACTGTTATCGAGCCATCGCCTATATATGTATGTATAAGTATGTATGCACATACACATGTGTGTATGTTATTTATGCCAAGCAATTGTGAAGAATAGCAAGTTTTCGTTTTTATGTACATAAACATTTTTTTTTTTGTGGTTTTAATTGACATGGGGCAGGCAGATAAGGCTTATGAGCGAACTTTGCTTTTGTTTATGACGATTGTTTTTTTTTTTTTTTTGTTTTTTTGTACGATTTTAGCGGGTTTTCCCCGCAATGCGGCAACTGCAGCAATAACACAGAGAGAGCCTAGTTTTTGGGCTCGCAAAGCTGGCTAATAATAGCGTAAAGTTGTTTTTATTTTGAGTGCGTATTACTTGGGTCCTTGGCTTGTTGCGGAGCATCTATTACGCACATCAGCAACACATGTGCATGTGTGCGTGCGTGCGCGCGTGCGAGTGTGTGTGTATGCCATATGTGAGTGCTGCTTTGATAACGGTAACGCGCTCTCTGATAAGGCATGTTGTTGATGTTTTGGTTGCTTCGCCTGCTGCTGCTGTTGTTGTTGTTGTTTGTTGCAGCCAGCCGTGAACGAAGAACGGAAACCCGCGACAACGACAACGACAACGACGACTGCAGCCTGTGGGCGTAACGCCAGTGAAAACGTAAACAACGCCAACGTGAATTCAACGTGATCTAGTTTCCATTAAAAATAACAGCGCGCGCCCAATCGTAGACCCCCCCTATTTTTAGCACAATCTAACGGAGACACAACGCCAGCGCCGCGGAGCAGCAGCGAGAGAGCGAGAGAGCAATAACGGGCTAGCTAAAGAGCAATGTGCATGTGCTCTCCATTCTGAGACAGATTTTCAAGTCAGCGTTTTGTTTTTTTCTTTTTTATTTTTTAATATACTATATATAGATTTTTTTTTTTTTTGGTTTTTGTTGTTGTTTTGATAAGCGGAGGGTTGGGTCTCGGGTCTGGAGCGTCGGGTTTTGGGTCTGGCATTGTTGCTGTTGTGGGAGGGGGGAGGGGAGCTGGGCTGTGTTTTACTGGCGACAGCGTTGTGTACGCAACACGGTTCAAAGTCTAGACGATGAGCAAGACTCAGCGAATTGACAAGAGATTCGCACGGATACCGTTACATTCAAGGGGAATTCGATAATCGATCGAATCAGGTTAGGAAATCAATATGGGGAAATTGTTGAGTGCCAAAATAGCCATGCTAAAGCATAAGCTATGCACATAACTGCGCAGGCTGAACTAAAATACTGGGAATTTAAATCTCAATAAATTTTAAAAACGTTTATGGTACTCAAAACCAAAGACTGGGACGAAATAAAGCTGGTTGGAAATTAAACTCACAGGAGAGTTCATAGCTAAAAATAGGGGGTACATTTTTAGTACACTCCAGATAGTGCGTTTACAGGCCTGTAAACTTAAAAATATTGAAATTTAAGCTTACGCCTAATGAAACTCTCAATAATGTAAAATATTGGGAATTGCTATCTACAAATTCGAGAAGCGATCCAAAAACGAGAGATTTGATTGTATGTACTAAATACATACAAAAGCAAAGTGTCGAGTTTCTAAATGTTTAAATGGATGCTTATGTGATCTAAAATGTTGATCTAAAAGTAAGAATATTAAGTTTTTATGAAACTTAAGAAGAATAGCTGTATATGTAGTTAAGAAAATTTCAGGAAATTTTACATAATTTTGTATGCGATCTAAAATGTTTAATATGGTCTAAAATTGGGAATGTTTGAGTTTAGTTGGGAATTTCTTTATATAGGGGAATTCTTTATATAGGGGAATTTAATTAATCCTATAAAGGCTCATGTGATCTTATATGCTGATCTAAATTTGGGATTATGAATTCAAAAAATATGCCTACATATAAAGGGAAATTCTAACATAAATGCACATGTGATCTAAAATGTTTTTAATGGTGATCTAAAATCAAAGTAGGCCAATACAAATTGGAAAAAATAACCTAAGAAAGAGGCCGATGCGAATAATGTCTTGTGATCTCCTGGGACAAACTTGTTTTCCTTTCACCAGTGCCCGGCGACTGTAGGCGCACATGGGAGTTATCGAATCTCTGAGACAGGGAGAGAGCGAGAGAGAGAGAGAGAGAGAGAGAGAAGGAATACAAGTGAGATAAGGCTTGTGGGCGGCTACCCCAGCTTGGGAGATTGATTGAATTGGAATCTATGCCTGCTGATGATGATGATGATGATGATGATGATGATGAATATGAAGATGAAGATGATGACGGATCGGCCAGAGGCGGCCCAGCGTGCAAATATTGTTTACTTGTGCTAAAATTGGATCTTCATTGATTGACATGCGCGACAAGTGGGCGCCAGTGCAACACTGCGACTCAGACGCAGATTATTGACCCAGAAGCGAGAAGCGGCGGACAGGGCCGGCGGGCGGTGCGATACCAGGCCTAGACGAGAGTCCATTCCACACGCAAGCAGTGCCAACAACAATAACAACAACAACAGCAACAACAACTAAAACAACAACTATAACAAATGTAAACAAATAACAAACAGCGCAGCAAATTTACCTCAAATATGTGAACTTTGCATTTTCCGCTAAATATCGATTTATTTATTTCCAAATATTTTCAGCTTCCCTTACAGCTCAGGTCCAAGGTTAAACACATACATATGCACAGCCATTTCCAATCCTTTGGCCAGAGATGAATCTAGAAATCAAACAAATAAGAGGCTCCAGTCGGGTGTTCCCGACCACGGGATACCCAGAACCCCCCCCTTTTTACCAATTTAAAAAAAAATAGGTCCCTTTATAGGAATCGAACCCGTAACGGACCTCACAAATTGCTAGCGTTCTGCTCGACAGCCACTCCAACAATTCACGTATCTTTCATTTTATAGCTATCGCTATTTTATATGTATATGTATATACTATGCAATAAGCTGCCTGTCAAATTTGGTGATTCTAGCTCTTAAAACCCACGAGATTTGCTCAATAAACAGTATTTCGATATCGATATTTATCGATAGCTTGGACACGGGGCAAGTTATCGATTATCGGAAACAAACTCGATCTGCGCGGGGAGTAGGAGGACCTACAGCTAAAATTTCAAGTCTCTAGCTCTTATAGGTTCCGAGATCCTTGCGTTCATACATACGGACGGACAGACGGACGGACAGACAGACGGACGGACATGGCTAGATTGACTCGGCTATTGATGCTGATCAAGGATATATATATAGTTTATGGTTTCGGAGATGCTTCCTGCTGAATGTTACATACATTCGCACAAATACATTATACTCCTTTTTAGCAGTTTAATCTCGTATTAGCCCACAAAATTGCTAAAGAAAAAAAAACCCAAATTATAATTACGGAAGTGCATAAATTGTAAATAGACTTGAGACTTTTGAGATGCGGCGATATGAATGTTTTGGAGTTCAGAAACTGCAGAAAGTGTTTTGCAGTTGGGTATCCTAAAAAGTAGCCTGCTTGGAATCGGTTCTGGTTCTGGTTCTGGCCCAGTTTCTCGTATAGAATTCGAATCCGGAAACTGTAGCTTCAGTAGGCAAAGACTGAGCTATCTTTGGCATGAGGCATTCGGTTTTTTCATAGCCAGCACAGCCAGTCTGGAAGGGACTTCGTTGAATTTGTCAATTCAATTTCTGAGCGACAGATACAAACAATATCTGAAAGCGCCCAACAGACTGCCGTGGAATAATAGGCTGGGATTTCCAATTATCCAATTTGCCGTGCAACAGGTGAGCCTAATTTTAAAGGCAGCTTCCAGCTGTGGCAGACTACACAAATACGCTGCACAGTTGCCCCACAGAGAGACAGAGACATAGCTATGCCGATGCCAGAGATGCCGCCCCTGTTTATCGATCTCGACGAGGGCGAGGGCGAGGGCGTGGCCGAGGGCGAGGAGGAGCTGGCGCCAATGTATGACATCGATGCCGACTTCCTCAACGACGCCCTGGTGGTCACCCTGACCGAAGAGGAGATACCCTACGATCTGTACGACGAGCTGGTGCCCGACAATGAGCATCATCTCATCGAGAACGATTTAACCTACATATATGTTACCGTCTACTATCTGATATAACTAGCTCGAATGGCACGAATAAATATGATATGATCATGTCATATGCAATTTGTCGCTGGTTCGAACCAGGGCTGCCAACTGTTATTGAACCGAACCGGTTCGCATACGGCAATCGAATTAATCACGAACCGAAGCTAAAAGCAAACCAATTGTCCAAACAAAGAGCCCAACCAAAGCACGAACTATTCGTATTGGAATGTTTTTTTAGCTTCACGGGCCAGCGATGATTTTATTTGCGTGCCTGCAGCCCTGGCTCGAACCAGTGGTTCGCCTCTAGATTTATGAATTGCGCTTTTCGGTTCATCCTAACTTCAATGAAATTCAAAACAATTAAGTTCCTCCTCTTACATATTTAAAATATTCCAGGGCTGCAAAACGGGCTCTATTACACAGATTCGCTGGGAACTTCCTGGCTAAGCATTTCTCTTTGGATTCAGATCACCGGATTTACTCAAGGAAGTATTCTGATTCCCCTCGCTGTACTTTCTCTCTCTCTCTCAGTCTTGCACTCTCACTCTCCTTTTCGCTCTGCTGTGAAATGCCTGGAGCTTGCCAGCATCATGCCTCGTCTTCATCCAGGTCTGCCAGTTTATCTAGTTACCAACGAGTCTTTTACTCTAGCTCAATTCCATTTGCAAAAGTATTCATTCATCTTTTCAATCTAGTTGCACCTATATTCCTATTTAAAAAGGGAGAGTTGTGAGTGCTCGACTAGGCAATATCCTGTAGCCTTTCCGTAAATAATGCGTTTCTCGAATAAAATCGGTGTTTAGAGTCCGATCTTAATGAAATTAGCATGGCTTTCATATGGCAAAGCTCAAAGCTCAGTGCTCTAATTTATTATTCGGTTTGGGGGAATGGAAGCAATGTTAAGAGAAAGATATAGAATATATATCTTCCTGTTGGGTTGGGACATGGCTAAAGGTGCCTACCCTTTCCAAAGAGGAAAGATAGATTAGCTATAAAATCATAAATATTACATTTTCAAAGTACCTTAAAAAAAACTACAAAATATTGCAACAGCTGTTTTGAATGGATATAAAAACAATTGTATGTCTAGTCCAAAGTCCTAGCTGTATTCTAGCTTCTAGCTCTAGTCGTATGTCTAGCCTTTGCAGTTCCGGTTCGGAACTGGTTCGGTTCAATTACGGCTTGCAGCCTTGATGCAAGTATTACGACAACTTTGCAAATTATCTGCGCTGATTTGTATTCCCCTATACCCATTGAAATGGCTAAAAAAGGGCATGATGTTTTCGGAATATTGTATACAACACGGAGAAACAGATACTGCCGAGCTCAGAGAGTATAGGGTATACATATATTCAGCTATATAGGGTATATAAGGTATATAGGGTATATATGGTAAATAGGGTATATAAGTTAAATATGGTATATAGGGTATATATGGTAAGTAGGGTATATAAAGTATATATGGTATATAGGGTATATAGGGTACATACGAAATATATGGTATATATGGTATATAGGGTAAATAGGGTAAAAAGGGTATATATGGTAAATAGGGTATATAGGGTATATGAGTTCAATATGGTATATAGGATATATGGGGTATATATGGTATAAATGTTATATAGGGTATATAAGTTAAATATGGTATAGGGTATATAGGATATATGTATATGGTATATGGGCTATATAAGTTTAATATGGTATATAGGGTATATATGGTAAGTAGGGTATATAAAGTATATATGGTATATAGGGTATATAGGTCACATACGGAATATATGGTATATATGGTATATATGGTATATAGGGTAAATAGGGTAAAAAGGGTATATATGGTAAATAGGGTATATAGCGTAAATAGGGTATATAGGGTATATGAGTTAAATATGGTATATAGGATATATGGGGTATATATGGTATATAGGTTATATAGGGTATATAAGTTAAATATGGTATAGGGTATATAGGGTACATAGGATATATGTATATGGTATATAGGCTATATAAGTTAAATATGGTATATAGGGTATATATGGTAAGTAGGGTAAATAAAAGTATATATGGTATATAGGGTATATAGGGTACATACGGAATATATGGATATATGGTATATAGGGTATATAGGGTATATATTCTTGTCTGCTTCATCTCTCACAAGAACTTAGTTCAAGTAATCGATAACTCAGTCGCTGTTTCCGAGCTATCGATTAAAATCGATTGAGTAGATAGTTGAAATGTGTAGAATATCTCACAGTCGGGCACTTCCGTACGTTCGTGTTATTATTAAAATTTAAATCAGAGCAAAATTACAGCAAAGAAAAAGACAATGCGAATTAATCGCGGGTGTCAATAAACTGCCAACGACCGTTTGACCTGTGCCAACAACAACAGCAACAACAACAACAACAACAACAACAACAGGAACAACAACAACAGCAACAACAACGTGACTCGACCTTAAGCCACAAGTGCCGCCAACGGCCATAGACACACATTTGCCTGCTTTTGAGGGGGGTGAAAGGGGGTTAAAGCGGGGGTGGGGAGGGGGACGGCTGGAGGTCATGGCCAGGATGCGAAAGCGTGCCTTCGGGCAGCTGCCGATGAACTGCAGGCGCCATTGCACAGTGGGCTAAATATCAGCGAAGACAGCGCCAAATTCGCTGAAGGCCCCAAAATCAACAGTTCTGTCTAGAATTTGCATACACTGAGCGAAAAACAAAGAAACTTTGGCCAGGCTTAAGTTGTGAATGAAATTCGTATTTGTAAATAGTTTTCAATAACTTAAATTTGATCATTTTTCCAACATTATATAATATTTTTCTTTTATAAAATTTCTTTTTATTTATTGTTTATTATAATCTTAATATCAGGGCTTAATATATATGTACTTTATATGTATAACAAAATCTAAGATCAATAAGCTGTTGAGATTTCGCGCACAAAAATCTATAAATTTCGACATTTTACAACTGGAACATAGTACGGTCTTTTCTCTGAGTGTATTTAAGAATCATCCATAGGGCTTTTATAGAGCTGTAGAAAGCTGTGGAAAGCCAACTAGGCAAAACTTCAAGATCTTTGCAAAAAGTAGACGATATTATATTCTGTTTTCAAAGATACTTTCAACCTTCTCACATATCTCACAAGGGTATTAAATATTCGGCGAAGACATCCTTACTTTCTCTTCCTTTTTTTTTTTTTAGAAAAATTCAAAGTAAACCAGTTTCGGCAAGAATCAGTCTCAGTTGCCAAGCTTCAAAGGGGCCGAGCAAAGCCTGGTAATAAATGTACATTGATCTGCTGCTCGATGAAAACTAAACGAAATTGGGTTTGTCATGAGCTGAAAATAGGCATTTTTGGCGCATGAGTCGCCCTTTCTGATAACAGTTATTTTTTCGTTTTATTTTTTTATTTTTATGGTTTGTTTTTCGAACACTTGTGACTATATATATGTATATATATGTGTGGGGAATCTGTATAAAAATCAATAGACATTTTTCTTAGTTTGTTTATTTATTTTGATTTTGCATGGCCTCAAGTTACTCAAGTTATTATTCGCACCTTTGGAATCGAAACGAACTAACGAGCTGCTTCTAGAATTTCCAGAGCTTGTCAAAATTCAAAGAAGATAAACCCTTAAGTTTACTTGATTTGCAAATTATTATATATACTTGGATATATAGTATCATCATACACACACACACATACATATACATATATACATACATACATATATGTATATCTTGAGAGTTTCAATCTTCGACTAGCATTTGCCTTAGCATAGCATCAATTTATGATAATAACAAAGTTAATAGAATTATACATATATTAATTTGAACCAGTGACCTCTCGCTTGCTAGTTCAAGCCGCAGACACCTAGGCCAGGCAGGCAGACGACGTGACTTGCGCGGAGCACATTCAAGTTTTTGATGTGTTACCCTGCTCCCTACCCCCCCCCCCCCTTGGGGGTCTAGCCCCCCTCTAGTGAACACTTTTCACTCCAAAGTTATCTTCAACAAATTTCAGCTTCCTAGCTGTTACGGCTTGGACACTGCGTCGCTCTTCAATCAGTCAATCGATCAATCAGTCAGAACAAAAAGTATGCACATATATAGATACATATGATTTTTGGCTGCTGAAATGTCCACATCGCACCACTGTGCGCGCTTCAAGGTCAATGTTTGGCCAATCAAAATGAAGAAGAAGAAGAAGAAGAACTGAATGGAACAGCGCTTAAGTTGGGTTAGGTGCGTGGCGCAAATGCAGCGCAAGCAGCAAAAAAAAAAAACGGGACTTGGGTGCACATAACTGTAAATTAGGCGCTTGAACTGTGGAGGCCGTCGCACTCGCCGGGCGACCGCGACCTTGGCCGGCAGTTTGCCACGCAACGGGACATTGCACCCCCAAAAAAAAAATAAATATATGAAAAAAAGTAAATGAAATATAATAATAAAAATAAGAATTATAGGAAAGAAAAAAAAAAAGGCAGGCGTCGCAATTGTCAACGATTGAGCTTAGAGACGCGGCTCGTGCGTGTCTCTGGCTGGCTGTGTCAGGCTGTGACCTTTGAACCTAATCTAGAGATTCAGTTGTGCATTGCTCATGAATTGGCTGTGGAAGTCAACATCTGTAATCGGCACACGGCAATCACTTGGGCGGCGCGTGGAGCCAGCTGTAAACAAACAACAACTTCTTAAATACATATAAATACATATATATATATATATATGTGTGTGTTGCTCACACATACTATATATGCTCTAGTATTTAGATTAGGATTACAATTAACCGCATTTCTATCATAAGTTGTAATCAATTAATCATTGACAAAAATATATACAAATATATGTATATATATGTATAAAAAAAGATGCAGCATAGGCTGACCTTTAGTATATTAGCTGCAATTATATTGCAAGCAATATTACAAATAGTTGCAATAACAATATCAATTAATTTGAATTAATTCGCTTATTTAATTTCGTAATAAACATAAACAAAGTTGTTGCTGACTTCAGAGCAAATGTAGAACGCGCCCAACTATACAATTTAATCGGCATATATGTGCCACCTTATCTGGCATACAAAGCATTAGTCATTTTTGTTATTTCATATATCTTCTATATCACTGCTGTTAGCTTAATATCGGCAAAAAGCTACATTTTGAATTTGGCGCCATAGCCGGTTGCACGACACCTTTCGGCTAGTTCGTGTACCAACTGAACGCTGTTAGCTGTGTTCAGCGTCTGTTAACATAACAGCTGTTAAGCCAAACTATCGATTCTATTGCGATTAATTGAGCATCGATATGTGCGGCTAACAGCAACAGCAAATAGGCACTAGCTATATACACATGTATATATAAACAAAACCGGCATGTGCACGCAGCGATGATTGTAATATGTGTATAAATGCGACAATAAATAAAACAATGAACATGTAATTTATTTATATAGATAAGTACATTTCAAATACCACTTTGACTTGCGAATATGCCAAAAAGCCGCCTTATCAGCGACGTGCTAATGAGTGCACTAACCAAAATAAAACAAGAACACATTAAGAATAGGCGAAAAGAAATTAAACACATAACAGCACTTAGTCAATGTTAATTAAAAATGGCAGCCAGATCGACGAGCAGCTTTAGATAAACATGTATAAATATACGCGAGTGCTGCGCTGTTCATGTCCCAGTTAATTGGTAAGAAAAGAGTAGCTATCAAAATATCTTTCAACTAGCTCCGATTGTACAGTAATTATATCATGATAATACAGTGAAAGCTCTCTTATGCGAATTTCCAATTCTGTTGTCCTGTTCGCTTGATCTCATGTCGCTTTGTGGCCAGGTTTGAGTACAGGTAAGATTGGAAGTAAAAGTCAGCGAAATTGACTGACTAACGCAGTTGTCCTTTTGAAAGCGCTGTCCGTTGGCAGAGTTTTTACTGTAACAGATTTTCAAAATTAACTTTTTATAATCTTCAACATTTGTTGCTCTTACTCATATCTGTATCTGCATTAAAATTTGGCTGCTACAGTCAACTCTGGCTAACGGCGACATGCACTTCGTGGCCAAAACACCTGAAGGTTAAACACCTGGGCAATTGTTGTGCTCAGTTGATTGCCAATTGCTGTGCTTCAAACCGGTAATGCCAAAGGAGTGAGGACAGCGGACGGGGCCGAGGGAGGGGCATGAAATTGTTGTTGCATGGAGAGCGGCGACAAGGTCAAACCGTTTCGTTGCTCAAATATAACTTGGCCGCTTGTATGGGCTCCAATTTTGACCATGCCCAAACGCCCCACACATGTGCGTGTGTGCGTGTGTGTGTGTGTGTGTGTGTGTGTGTGTGTGTGTGTGAGTGTGTGTGTGTGGCAGCGCAGTCCATACACACGCAAAGGCTTGGCGGCGACGCGTCGCTTACTATCGAAGTTGTTATTCATATTTGTATTATTTTTTGTGCCGCATACTCGATTCGCAGCTCACGGACGACGGACGTGTTCTCTAAACCGTGAAGAATCGTCCGTGCCGAGAGACGTTATTTATACCTGTTGCATTTTTGTCTGTTGCGCCGGGTTTGTTGTTTTTTTTTCTGTTTTTGTTTTGGTTTCTCCATTGTGAATCACAGACTAGAACTCGCAGAGAGCGAGCGCAAGTGTTGAACAGTGCGAGAGGTGGATAGAGAGAGAGAGAGAGAGAGAGAGAGTGCGCGCGAATCAACGAAAGCGTGTGATAAAGAGCGTACTTATGGCGTAATCCAACACACAGGCACATTGCTGGGGAATGCACATAACTGAACAATTGAAAGCATAAAAAAAAGCACCGAATAGTGCATGCCCTGCATTGCGAAAACTAAACGAATTTTACACGCATGTTCAATCATTTCGTGACTCTTAAAACAAAATTAAATAAAATATATTTAACAATAAATCAATAATTAATTTAATTAAATAGTTAATTATATCATCATCATTTACCTAAAACACGTTTAATAGTTACTTTTTCATTTAATTGTAGGTTGAAATTAAATTGCCGTTTTGCTTGCACTTTGTGCAAACAACTTCCACACGCTAGGTAAGTTTGTATGTTTGAATAATACACATTCTATAAATTCTAATTGAAAATTGTTTTTTTTTTTACAGGCTAGCTAAATCGCATAACATCAGGCAACTACCGGACGTAATATTTAGACGGAAATCCTCAAATTATCAGCAAATACACACAATGGGTTCTACGCTCTGCAAGGAATACAAAACAACTGGCAAGGTAACGCCCAATCCGGACCAGAACTCAGGTAATAGCCGGTAAACTATTTTGAAAGAAACATCAGTTTAAGCTTTACCTATGCCTAGGTCGTTTAATTTTCAATTCCATATCTAACCACTTTTTTATGGACATATTTTGTTTTCAAGAAAGCTTTTAGAAAACTGGAATGCATTGGATTCCAGATTTATGCTTATATCAATATATTTTTGTAGTTCTTGAAAATTCTATTGTTTGTTGTAAGAATTGTTATTCAAACATATCGATTTGTATCCCAATTTCGATAAGTTTTAGCTATCGATAACTTCGTCTAAACCTGTTTGGTTTTTGTTGCATAAAAAAAGTTGCCATGGAAAGCTGCGAAATAAGCTAACATACATAGATAGATATCTCTCACCATGTTTCTATCTCAATTAGGTTCGTTTACCTTTCTAATTGCCTTTGCCACGCACAAGACACGCAATCAATTTCTATTTTCGTATTTGTTTTTCAATCATAAATCAATAATTATTATTTATGCATGTGCATTCACAAGTCCGTTGTTAATTGCGCGCATTTAACCTCAAGTCGGCTAATAGTAAAATTGTTATAAAGAGTCGGCGAAAGAGAGTGGGAGAGAGTGTGTGTGATTGTCAGTGGAAGTGAGAGGGAGAAGCCGGGGGGAGAGGGAGCGCTGTCCAGTTTGTCGCCTATTTCCTTGCGACTTTTCGTACACGTTTTGCTCTTTTTCAGTTTACACTCTGAACTTAACTGGAACGGCGGCGTTTTTGTTTATCCCATACTTTAGCTTTTTATTTGGAATTTGAAAGACAACATTTCACAGTTATTCAACGTTCAGCGTACATTCAAATATTTTACATTTCAAACGGATTATTTCTTTGGGTAAACGAGGCTAAGCCAAAAAAAAAATACATACATATGTACATACATATGTTTATTGCTTTGGCTAGGTTATTTCTTATTATTTCTTCTATTACAATTGTTTTCGTGTGCGTGTGTGTGTGTGTGAGACAAGGCTAACCGGTTCGTTTTTGTGCCTGTGTGTGTGTGTGTGTGTGCGTGCATTTTAAATAGTCGCGATTCGTGGCGAATTCACAAATTTACACTAATTAGACAGCACTCCGGTTTTGTCTTCTTCTTTTACTGTATCTAATTGTTTGTTTTTTTTTTTAATTTGGCAGAAGTTGCTAAGACCTTTTGACTCATAAACTTGTATTTTGCCATTAACGCAACAAGCTGAAACTTGTGACGTCACGCTATGCCGGCTGTGACGCATTTTCTTATTAGACCCGGATTCCATAACGAAAGGGTAAAATGCGTATAAGAGTTTTGTGCTGAAACTTGTGACGTCACTCGATGCTGAATGTGAAGATTTAGTTTCTTAGATCCTTATTCCATTGAAAAGGGGTATAAGAGTTGTATGTTGAGACTTGTGACGTCATTTTATACTGACTGTGATGCATTTTTTGCGTTGATCCCATTGAAAAAGGTTATAATAATGTTGTGCATACGTATTTAACAGGCGGAAGACCGCATTTTTGACCTCATAAAGTATAGAAATATATATATTCTTGATCGGAACGAGGCGCTGAGTTGATTAATTCGTTTCCGTCTTTGCGAATACTCGAATAATCGAAGATACAGACAGTCTCACAAATTGAAAATTATTTTGAATATCTCCCCTTAAGAACGAAAAACAAATTAAATTTTTCCCAAGCTAGTAACTAGTTCTATGATATTCACACACTTTTCGCGGCGATGTTTAATTCCTGAAATTTTCACAAGGATCGGACAATAAGCACCGTAGTTATTCAAGAACAAGTTTCCCATAGACTACGGCAAGGGGCTTCAGCTTCGTAACAGGGTATCTACCTGTTGGGCACTCCCGGTTTTTTTTTTTACGTTCGTCTAACGTCTCATTCAAAGTCATGTATTTACACTTTGATAGATGTAATCTTTTTTGGGACCCTGCTCTACTTTTTTTTATTGTTTCTTTTTTTATTATAAGCCCAATCGCATGACGCAGCGAATTTGTCGCTTGGTTTCCGTCAAGACATATTGATTTTCTTCTGACCAAAACATTTACTTTTACGACAGTCATCAAAAATGCACAAAGAAAGAATCAAGTTTATACATATATCATCTCCATTCAGGTCTGGCAGCATGTCCAACTTGTGTCTAACAATGATAATTGCCTTTGTCGCTTTTTTGTTGCCCTTTTTTTTTTTGCTTTTTTATCATCTTATCAGTGAATGTTGTTTGAGGCACTTGAGAAATTTGCAAATCATGTTGTTAATCATCGGGGCAAATTCAAAAATCAATTAAAATCATAAACGTTTGTTTGTTGATTAAATCAAATTTACGTCTGGCTGCCTATCTCGGGAAGTCGAACATTCTTGCAGTTCATATCTGGTAATAGAAAACTTTGTACTTCTGCTTAAATGCGATTTAAGACTAGCTCGAAAAGTCTTGGAAAGTATTAGCCACGTAATTTTACACGTGACCAGACGATATTCCAGATCTTAAATGGCTTTTCTGACATTTGGTTCCAGCTTTGAATCGGGTTTATGAACTGCTTAAACAGGGCCTAGCTTAAGGTTCGTTAGCATCGGTTCATTTAAACTATCTAAACTGGTTCAACAGCTTAAACAGCTTGCCTTGGAACTAGCTCAATTTTAGCAGCTTGAGATTTGCTCGAAGCTAAGAAATTCAGTTCAGCTCAGTTGACAAGTTCTTTCTCTCTGCTTCGCAACGGAAATCAAGAACAGCTCGGAGGCTTTTTAGATGCATTTGCCAGCTCGATTAAAAACTGGTTCAAACCCGTTTTTCACTCAGCTTGTTTGCATTTTTTCAGGAATGCTTTTAGACCAATTAAATTCCAGTTAAAAGTGCCCTCGCCTTATTAAATGTGCTCTGATTTTCCAACCGATTAACTACTGTTTATTACTGGTTCCGAACTAGTTCCCAGCTGGTTCAATCATTGCTTAAAAGCCGCTAACAACTGCGAACCAGCCCGAGTCGGGCTCAACAAAAGCTGAAAGAGCAAAAATCTTTGATTTGAGGTTTTCTAAAAATGCAACTAGTTCCAAATTGGATGAAAACTGGTTCAAAAATAGTTCCAAAATTTTTTATTAAAAAAAAATGTGCTTTAAAAAAAAACGAATATTAAAAAAAAAACTGTTTTCGATATCTAATTTGAGTTAAATATCTAGAGCTTGTCGCCCTGCTTGACGGCCAGCAGCTCCAGGCGCTTGATGGCCTCGTCCAGGAATTGACGCTGCAGCTGGAGCTGGGGCAGCAGCTCCCCGGCGCTCAGCAGCAGCTGGACATTCTTGCCGGCGGCGCCCTGATCCGGCCAGTGTCCGCCACGTAGCCGGAAGCCGGTTGAGACCTGGCTGGTTGGTGCTGTCGTGGTGCTGCCGCCGGGTCGCAGCATGGCCAGCAGACGTTTAATGAGCGACGGCGAACTCTGATCCGGCGGCTGGGCAATGCCGGCGCCGGGCAGCTCGGGCATGGCCAGCAAGGGCGTTAGGAAATAGGAGCCGGCGCTCACTGGAGTCTTGGGCGTGCTATTGATAACATCGCGCTGCATTTCCAGCGCCGGTTTTCCGCTCCCGCTGCTGTTCGGCTGCAGTGCGTCCAGCTGCTGCTTTAGGTCATCCAGTTTGTGCTGCAGAAATGCAAAGTCGGCGGCCAGACTGAGCGCCAAATGCTGCGCATCCTGCTGCACCGGCTTCAGTGCCTCCAGCGTCTCGATCTGCTGCTCTATCTCCTGCTGGCGACGCTGCAGCTCCTCCAGCAGCAGCGGCGTCTCCGGCGTGAATGCCTCCATATAGATCCGACCCAGTTCCGCCTGCAGCAGCTGCTTATGCACACGCAGCGCGCTCAGCTTCAGCTCCAGCTGCTGCGAACTGCTCGTGATGCCAGCTCCAGCTGCAGCTCCAGCTGCAGTTCCAGTTGATACTTCGGCTGCCACCTGGACGCCCAACAGGGCGAGACCCGAGCAGAGCAGCAGCGCAACTTGTTCTGGACGCAAACACGACATCTTGTCAACTGACAGCTGGAGATGAACTGTTGAACTGGGCCACAACTGGGGGCAACAGTGCTGTCAATTCAGCTATTTACTAGCTAGATTTGGCTAGTTTACGGCCAGCAATTTGCAGTTGCCGTGAATGCACGAAAAGTTCAGGAATACCTCACTCGTCGCTTCTTCCATGTGGAATGCGACTTGGGAAGTCCTGAAAATTGCCTACAGATCGGACTATAAACGCCGAAGTTACTCAAGAAAGAATTTGTAAAACTTCTTGTGGCATTGAGCCAAGAAGCAGCATGAATTATTGCAGTCGTTCCGCAAATGGAACTAATTGAACCAGTTTTCAGCTCCTTTTTTAACACTGGATTTAGCTTGTTTTTTGCTCAAGTTGACAGCTGGCAACACTGTCGAGTCGCTTTCTAGTTAAGCCCTGAATATTCCATACAGATCGGACTCTAAACACCGAAGTTACCCAATAATGGATTTGTCAAACCATTGTGAACCATTGCAGTCGTTCCGCAAATGGAACTAGTTGAACCAGTTTTAAGCTCTTTTTTAACACTGGATTTAGCTAGTTTTTCGCTCGAGTTGACAGCTGGCAACACTGTCGAGTCGCTTTCTAGTTAAGCCCTGAATATTCCATACAGATCGGACTCTAAACACCGAAGTTACCCAATAATGGATTTGAACCATTGCAGTCGTTCCACAAATTGAACTATTCGAACCAGTCTACGCAGCAGCAAGCTAGTTCAGGTCTTTTTTAACACTGGATTTAGCTTGTTTTTCGCTCAAGTTTCAAGCTGGCAACACTGTCGAGCTGCTTTCTAGGCCAGCGCAGCAGGCGGGGCACACGCACACTCGCACACTCGCACGCACACACACTTTCTACTCTGGACTTGAATTTTAAGATCGTCGTTTAACGGGAAAACTCAATTCAAATTTAATGTGCTTGACCAGCGACAAACAACATCAACTTGTTAACCAATACTCTCTCTCTCTCTCTCTCACACACTCTCTCTCTCTCTCTCTCTCTCTCACTCTCTCTGTGTCTGTCAATTGGGTCTCCCGTTGATCTGTTGCAGGTGCCGTCGGTTCCTATCAATCGAAGTGCGATATCAAAACCATGTCGACCGACGTCACAGACACAGATGTGGAGTACACGGAGCCGGTGGCCGTTTGCAAGGCGAGCGAGATCCAGGAGAACGAAATGAAGCAGCTGGAGTTCAATGAGGACACCAACGTGCTGCTGGTGAAGCAGAACGGACGCCTCCATGCCTTGGGCAACAAGTGCACCCATTACGGTGCACCGATGCACACGGGCGGATTGGGCGTCGGGCGCATACGTTGTCCGTGGCACGGTGCCTGCTTTAGCCTGGAGACGGGCGATATTGAGGACTTTCCGGGTTTAGACTCGCTGCCCTGCTACAAGGTGGACGTCAGCGTCGAGGGCGAGGTTATGGTCCGCATGAAGCGCACCGATCTCGACAAGTCGAAACGTCTCAAGGACATGGTCAAACGCCAGCCGCAGGACGAACGCTGTTATATTGTTGTCGGCGGCGGTCCGTCGGGCGCCGTTTGTGCGGAGACACTGCGCCAGGAGGGCTACACCGGCCGCCTGATTCTGGTTTGCCGTGAACCCTATTTGCCGTACGACCGTGTCAAGGTCTCCAAGGCGCTGAGCATCGGCATCGAGAGCCTGCAGTTCCGCGACGAGCAGTTCTACAAGGATCACGACATCGAAGTCTGGCTGGGCGTCAGCGCCGACAAGCTGGCGACCGCCCAAAAGGAGCTGCACTGCTCCAACGGCTACGTGGTTAAGTACGACAAGATCTATATAGCCACCGGCTGCTCGGCCTATAAGCCGCCCATACCGGGCGCCGACTTGGCGAATGTGAAAACCATACGCGAATACGATGATGCTCGGGCCATACTCGATCAGATCCAGCCCCAGTCGAATGTCGTCTGTCTGGGCTCCAGCTTTATAGCCTTGGAGGCGGCAGCGTTTCTGGTCACGAAGGTGGCCAGCGTTACGGTTGTCGGTCGCGAGAATGTGCCGCTGAAGGCCGCCTTTGGCGAGGAGATCGGCGCACGCATCCTTAAGCTGTACCAGGACAACAACGTCAACATGATCATGCAGAGCGGCATCACGGAGATCATTGCCAACGATGATGGCAAGCTGACCGAAGTGCTACTGCTCGACGAAACGACAATACCCTGTGATCTGCTCATTATGGGCACCGGCTCCAAAATGAATACCGATTTCCTGGCCAATTCGGGTGTGCGACTTAACAAGAACGGTTCGGTGGATGTTACCGATTTCCTGGAGACAAATGTGCCCGATGTGTATGTGGGCGGCGATATAGCCAATGCCCATATCTATGGACTGGCCCAGTCGCGCGTCAATATCGGACACTATCAGCTGGCGCAGTACCATGGACGGATTGCGGCGATCAATATGTGCGGCAGCATCAAGAAGTCGGAGGCGGTGCCGTTCTTCTTTACCCAAATCTTTGGCAAGGGCTTTCGCTATGCGGGCCATGGCAGCTACAAGGAGATCATCATCGATGGCAGTCTCGAGGATCTGCAATTTGTTGCCTACTTTGTTAATCATGCCGATACCGTTACGGCTGTCGCATCCTGCGGCCGGGATCCGATCGTTGCCCAATTCGCGGAGCTCATCTCGCAGGGCAAATGCCTGGGACGCAATCAGATTGAGAACGAGGCCGATCGCCAGGCGTGGATCGCCAAGCTCAAGGAGCCGCTGCCCAAAATACGCTAATTGGATCGAATCAATTAGATCGAAAAATCATCGGCTCACATGATCCGATCGGCCGATTCCATGCCAGTTATTATTTAACAACACGAGATTCATTCTTATTATATATAGTATTATGCGTGAACCGCTCAAAACCATTGTTAAATTTGTTAAATCGTGCAACTCTTAAAGACACTTCTATATCATGTACAGCTATATATATATATATATATGGGTATATTTGCCTTCAATTTGCTCACTTTCAAAATTATGTCTGTTCCCGTTTTCTTGTACCTAGGCAAAAACAGTTTTGTACAATAAAGAAATATACGTTATCTACGATTCACGATTTTCATTTTCGTTTAAACAAATCAATGCCTTTAAGGCACGTCAAGGATTAAGTATCCTTCTAGAAGTGTTTGTCCAAACTTATTCCCAGATATCTATCGAACGCGAAAGAGTTCGATTTAGAACACTTTTATGATTTGGTTGGCTGGCCTAGACAGATCAGATATTTTAGATAAATGAAATATTCGGAGACACTTCACAGCGCTCTCAAAATTCCAAATTTCGAGCACATATTCATTAGCATCGGGCAGATGTACGCTGCACAGATCTAGAGGAGCAACGGTATGGAGAACAATGGGCTGTCGTTGCCAGTTGGGCGCAGGTCCATGTCGTGTGCCATGGAAGGCATGATGCTTGGCTGGCTCGACGCCTGGCGTTCCCTGAACAGGGACTGTCTGCAGTTAACGACAACCGCGTGGAGATTCAATAAATTGGTGTGTTGTAGACCGACCGGACTGAGATCCAAACGGAATTGAGTTAACCCAGTGTCAGATCTTTTTAGCTGCCAAGCAAATCTATTGCTATGAGATGATATTGCAGGAGCGTAAGATTGTGAATGACAGCTTCGTCAAGTGCATCACGACTGCCGAGGAGATCTCCAGCAAGCGGACCGCCACGCAATCCAGGCTGAACAATGAGAACCAGAGAATGCTCCGGCAATTGCTTTGCCTGAAGGGGGAGCTATCCGAAAGGCAGAAGGCCCTGGTCAAGATCAAACTGGAATTGCACTGTCTCCGTCAAAGGCTCCGCCAACAGGCGTCCAAGACAAGTCGCCTCGCGTCCAGACTGGAGGAAAATAAATTGTTGACCGAAAAGCTGTTGAAACGCAACGTCAAGTTGAACGAGCGGGTAAATATTGAGCTCTATTTTTTCCAGACTGATTGATTGACTGACTGACTGACTGACTGACTGACTGATGATCAATGCACAGTCCGTGTTTGGTCCGATCGGCTTCAAACTTATTTAGATTATCATTTTCCCAAGAAGATTGGCCCGGTTAGAGCCGGGCAATAGTTTTAGAATGCCTTATAAAAAAGTTAATTGTGTAATAGACCACAGAATTGTTGGAAGTGTACAGAACGCGTGCGCTTATGTTTGTCTATAAGCTAATTGGCATGGCGCAGGAGCTGCTCGTTACCAAAACCAAGTCAAAGGCATTTGCAGATGCCAGCGCGCATCTGAAGAGGTAAATCCTGATTCCAGCCCAAGCAAAGGCAAACAAAATAATTTAACAGCCATTGTTATGCCTAAACAGTAAAAACAAAAGGCTCCAAGTGCGCCAAAGAATGCCTATCAATAAATTGACTGCGCCTGTCTCTCAAGACAAAGCCCAAAAGGATGCACAAAACGATAATCGTGGACTGCTCGACATGGCCCTCCATTATATGGGCTGCCTGTGGGCGTGCGTCTCGAGCCTGGGTCAGTGTCCAAAGCTGGAGGGACCGAATCGCCGTTGTCAGTGGGCTCTTCTCTTAATATAAACAACGAGTATTGTACAATTCAACTTAATTGTCAATTCAAAACGGCAAAGATCAATTTTAACAGGCTGTGATTACTTTATTAATTGAAATTGGCAGGGCTGCACGGCTAGAAAAGAATCAGGGCTGCACAGCAGTTAGTTGCCGGCCTTGCAACAGGGTTGCAGCCATCGATATATGTATCGATTTGCATTTATTATTGTTATTGTTTTTTTTTCTCTTGGTGCTGGCGATGAATCGTCGATAGTTTTGCGGAAAATTTTTGTACACACCAGCAGCAGCCAGCACACATACACAGGGAGACACTCACACACACACACACACACAAAAACGCCCAATAAATTACAGTTGCAGGCAGCAGCGCACACATAAAAAGTTTTATAACAAAAAGAAAAGAAAACGAAAAGAAAATAGTTATAAACAGGGTCAGAAGACAGCGGCCAACGTTGAAAGTAGAAGCAAACGAAAACATTCCAAAAAATACCAGAGTTACAGCCAGAGCCGCCTGCCTGCGCCAAGTGTAACCAAAGTGTAAAAACACCCGAAACCGAAAACATTTTTTATATCAATTATGAATTTCTTGGGCTTTGGCCAATCAGCCGAAATTGAAATTGTATTCGATGGTGCCGAGAATAAAAAAACCGCCGAGGTCAAGGGCGAGGATGGCAAAGTGGAAAAGATGCTGCTCTTCTACGATGGCGAAACAGTATCCGGCAAGGTAAACCCTAAAGCTCCTCCAGCTCTAGCTCTAGCTGAACGCGTTGTGCGGTGCGACGCTCGGTGGCGGCGGCGGGGGGACTTCCGCTCTGCTGCCGCCCACCACGCAGCAGTTATCAGCAGTTCCAGCAGCAGCAGCAGCAGCAGCGGCAACGGCAACGGCAGCGACCTGTATAAACAAACGCATAAATATTGCACAGAGTCGTTGATTATTTGAGTTTTGTATAATGACATATGTGTTTTATCTTGTAGGTGAATGTGACGCTTAAGAAGCCCGGCAGCAAACTGGAGCACCAGGGCATTAAGATTGAGTTCATTGGACAAATTGAGTTGTTCTACGATCGCGGCAATCATCATGAATTTAAGTGCCTGGCCAAGGCGTTGGCCCGTCCCGGCGATCTCATACAGAACAACAGCTATCCCTTCGATTTCCCGAACGTGGAGAAACAGTTTGAGGTATACGCCGGTTCCAATGTCCGTTTGCGTTACTTTTTGCGCGCGACAATTGTGCGACGGATAAGCGACATTACACGCGAGGTGGACATTGCTGTGCATACGCTCTGCAGCTATCCGGAAATGAATAATCCGATCAAAATGGAGGTGGGCATCGAGGATTGCCTGCACATTGAGTTCGAGTATAACAAGAGCAAATATCATCTCAAGGATACGATCATTGGCAAAATCTATTTTCTGCTCGTACGCATTAAGATTAAGCACATGGAGATTGCAATCATCAAGCGCGAATCCACCGGCACCGGACCGAACATTTTCAATGAGAACGAAACGATTGCCAAATATGAAATAATGGACGGTGCGCCCGTCAAGGGCGAGAGCATACCCATACGCGTATTCCTTGCCGGCTACAATCTGACGCCGACGATGCGGGACATTAACAAGAAGTTCTCGGTCAAGTATTTTCTCAATCTGGTGCTGATGGACACCGAGGATCGGCGCTACTTTAAACAGCAGGAGATAACGCTGTGGCGCAAAGCGGATATACCACGCTACCATGTTGCCCAGCACCATCAGCAGCATCAGCAGCAGTCGCATCATCAGCACCAGCACGTGCCGCTCCACGCACCGCCCCATTTGGTGAGCGGCCCGGCAGCGCCGACAGTTGCCCATTCGCTCATTAGCAGCAGCACGGACAGCGAAGGCGCTGCCATTGGCGTCGGTGGCGGCGTCGGCGGCGGCGCCCAAGCCGAATCCAAAATGGGCCTATTCACGCGCGAGAGCCCCAATCAGGAGTTTAGCCAACAGCAGCTCGACTCGCCACTGCCCAATTCACCGATGACGCCTGGCAACGAGAGCAATTCAATTGTGGCAGCTGCTGCTGCTGCTGCCGCCGCCGCCACCGCTGCCGGCAGTGAACGTGAGCGTGGCATGGGCGATGGGGCTGCCGCGGCAACGACAAGCGCCTCGCCAGTGGCCATGCTGTCGAACACGCCGCCACCGCTGCAGCTGCTGCCGCCGAGCGAGGAGCAGCCAGCATTGTTGCAATCACCAGCGCATGCCGTCGGCGATGGCAATATGGAATTTGATTTGAACGATGATGGGGATGAGGATGACCGGCCACTGCTTGTGCCGGACGATGAGCTGACGGACGTGGCGCTGCCAACGCCACCAGCACCCGCGCCCGCACCCGCGCCCGCCCCCGTCTCCACAGCCGCCAAAAAGGTTAACGCTGCGCCACTGAGCGCAGATTGAGTGGCAGCCACGATTCTGTTAACGAATGCGAATATGTTTATGATTTCCACAACAACTCAATGGCTGGCGGTAGCTGGATCAACTATTAACGTATATCTAAACGTGTACACGAAAAATATGCATATATATATATATACACACATACACATACACACACGCATATATCTACATACATATATATATATATCTATTTTTTTAAATGTTAATTTAAAATTGTTAAAGAAAAATGTTTTATTGAAGTTATGCGCGCAACTCGATCCACTTGCACACACACACACACACACGCACACGCACACCTTTTCGGCAAAAAGAATATTCGATATGTACGCAGACGCTATTAATACCCTCTCTCTCATGCTCTTAGCTCTAATAACTTGTATTCGAAACAACAACAACAAAAGAAATGTTATCATTTTTTTTGTTTTGTTTGTAAGCCACACAGCGCCACGCCCACTTTCCACAGGAAACGCCCAACTAACACCAATGTAACAACTCATTCCCATTTGGAAAATTTGATTTTTCAATTAGCTAACCTTTTCAAGAAACAACAAAACAAAACAAATGCTTTTTAAAAGTGAATTGAAATTGAAAAATTAAAATTAATACAAATACCGATGCGCAAGCATAACTAAGTTTAATATAAAGTTTAGAGAATATATATATATATATAAATAAAAAACGAAGCACGCCTAGAAAACATGTTACATGCATACATATATATAAATCTATATATATATATATATATATATATGGGCACGATATACGCTTGCATATGTACATAACATATTTCATATTAATATATGCATATATATCTTTATATATATATATTATAAATTAAAATTGATCAAATTAATAAAAACGAGACAGAACTACACGAATCTTGTATCGAAACACACATAGCGCAATAATATTCGAGCAGTTCACAATTCGAAATTTTAATAATTTAATTAAAGGCAAACAAAGTGCATGAAAAAGAGCGAGAGGCCATGTCAGGTTAGCTTTAAGTTAGACATGACTAATCCTTGCACAGACATGGAGCAGCTTTTTCGGAAGACCGAATATTGAACACCCTTACAGGCTTAAAGCATATGTTAGGCTCATAGAGATCATGTAGAGTTTGATTAAAGTAATTAAAACGAAAACTTTATCTGTAGATTATTATTGTTGATTTTGTTGAAACATTCAGAAACTAAGAACTTTATTTATACTCAAATCGTTCGGTTGTTCCAATGGTCCGCTGATAACATGATATTGTGGTCCGATCTGGCCGACTTTGACAATCTTCAAAAGCCTTCGATTACATAGAGTATAATATTTATTCTATAACTTGCAGTACATGTGTTTGCGGGTAACGTGATTAGAACAATAACTTATTCACTTAGTCCCACGCCTCCTTCACTTTCAAATGCTGCAGCCGCTCCTCGATGGTCACGTGTGGCTTCATCTTGCTGCGCGTCTGCTCATCCGTCCATTTGGCCACCAGCTTGTCGCGTTTCTGCAGCTCCTTGGCATGTCCCGACGATTGCTCCTAGAAAGGGGCATTGTTAAGCGCTAGCTTTCGATAAAGGCAACTAAATGTGAATCTTTTTACCAGCGTCAGATAGGGATGCCTCAGCAGGAACATGATGTGCTCCTGGCGCTCGTATTCGCGGGTCAGCGTGTCCATGGAACGTTTGCTCACCGGCTTGACGAGACGCCGCTTGCCGCGGAATATGTGGCCGGGCACGGTTTTCTTGAAGAAATTGATTAAAGTCAGCTGCATTTTGTGCCGACTGCCTATTTATCTCGTTTTTAAATGCACGTTCAATGTTTGTTGCACAAGTCGTTGCGGCAGCTGATGGGGCTGTTATCGTTATCGCTGCGGCGATATTGTAGGCATATATCGATATATCGAAACGCCTTCAATTGCTGCTCTGGCGAGTTAATCGATTGTTTTGCACTCAAATTTAAAACGTGTCTTGATATATGTATATTTGAAAAACAGTTTACATACTTAAAACGTGATTTGTATTTTGACAACAATTTACAGACTGCAAATATAAAACAAATGCTCAGCTTAGGCACTATTTTCGGATAGGGGAAAAGGACTAGCATGCATGACATTGCCCTGATGCAATGCACCCTCAACAAAATGTAGAATCTCGAATCCCACCTCGACCATAATCAAAATAATGATCATCCACTCGAGCCGGATGTGATGGGCATCGTTTAAATTGTGGGAGACCAGTTCGGCCAGCTCGACGCAATGGTTGATCTTCTCGTTCATCACCTTGGTGCGACGCGATATGCTAAAATAGGAGCAAACTTGCAGATAGAGACCCTCCAGCTCTTCGCGATCCCAGTAAAAGTCCGGTGCATCCAGCAGATCCGAGGACAGGTTAATCGAGTGCCGCAGGGCAAACAGTTCGCCTGTTTTGCGCAGCATTGAGGCACGCGAGATGCGCAATCGTCGTCCGCGCTTCAGATCCTCCGTCAAGTACTCCATGGAGTCAATATAGCGATCCAGTGTCGCCTCCCAGATGCCCAGCTTGATCGACTGCGCAATCGCATTGGAGAATGTGTATTTGTACAGGAAATTGTCGCTGTCCGGCGTCAGATAGAATTTGCCGTTCTGGAAAAAGGCGCGGGATGCCACATTCAAGTCGCTCGACTCCGCCACCAGATCGCCCTCCACGTCGACGGCCGTCGATGCGATGTACGTGTAGGGCATCACCTCGCTCTCGCCATGGACGAGGGTGCTCACGTACGATTCGCGCTCAAAGTTGCGCAAAAAGTTGAGCACATTGTTCGTCTCGATATCGTTGCAATTCCAAAAGACGACGGAGCCCTCGCGAAAGAAGAATATCTCGCGCGGCCGCGAGCCGGTCTGGTATTTGGCGGTGACAAAGAGCACGTTCTGCTCAACGCCCAGATTGTCCGTGGAGAAGAAACGTTTCGTTTCGTATAGATTCTGTTGCTTGAGCGCCGCGTGCAGCTCCTCCAGATTGTACTCATCGGCGGTCGTGTAGCCACGTGTATTGAGGAAGCCCAGGGCGGACAGCTCGTCAATAGCCAGACGCTTCTTGCGCAACGCACGCGTTCGGCCGGGCGAGAGGCCCGTCTCCAGCGGCTCGTCCACCTGCGGCAGGGTCTTGACGCCGCCGGCCACACTGCGGGCGGCCTTCTTTGCCGCCGTTCCAGCTGCTTCGGTGGTGTCCTTTGGTGCCGTTATGCTCGCGGCCATGGATCTGCTGAACTTTGGCAGCCACTTCGACTGGCACCAGGCACGCTGCAGCTGTGTGTGCAGCTTGCATGTGTGTGTTCTGGGCAGGGAGCGTAGGCTGCGGGCGCTGATGAGTGCCGTTTCCACGGCAAGGCGTGCCCTAATCATATCGCTGGCAATTACCTTTGTTTTTCTGTTTTTTTTTTTTTTAATTTTAAATACACTTCCCAATTGCCATAACACTTGGAACGATATATGTCCGACTATCGAATCTCGACAGCGGAGCCGGCAGTTCAGCGAGCTGGTTCGCGAGTGAACTTTGGCTTCTGCTCATTGAGTTGTCCAATGTCCAATGCACTTTTGTGTGTGTGTGTGTGTATTTATTCTGGTTATTCTTTTTGAATATATTGAAAATTTTGCATGCTTCTAAAACAAACTGCCTGGTATTATTAATCATTTTGGCCATATTTATATCAGATGTCAAAATCAACGTCAGGTTCGGCAAACGATTAATTGCGGTATATAAAAAATATCACAAATTATCGATATCAAAAAAAAAATTAATCGAAAAACAGAAAAAAATACCGATTGCACAAAATTGATCTATCGATAATTGTAGGAACAACAAACCAATACGTATGGCTGTATATTGTCTGTGGCGGCAACGCATCAAATAAGATGGAGAACGCTCTGTTTTCCAACATCAAGAAGCTGTACGACCACGGCCTATACGAATGCGTTATTCCATCGGTAAGTTGATCCGTTAGCATCCAGTTGCCAGCACAAATTTCACACTGTGCTGACACAGTCCAAGCAGGGCAGGCAAATCCTTAATTGACCCACACACACACACACACTCACACACACATACACACTTGGGTATTGCAGGCTAGTCTGTTGTGCACACTGCTGCAAAATGAACGAAATGTGGCCACACTGGAGATGGAGTACCAGGCAATGTTGTATCTAAGCAATGCCAACTACAAGCAGCACAATTATCGCACCGCCTGCAATCAGCTGGAGGCTGTTGTCCTGCAGCGCAAGGCGATGCTGCGCTTCAAGAGCAGCTATCTGACGGCCATCGAGAGCTCCTATCCGCAGTTCCAGGACGCAGAGCTGCGCTACAAGATTGCCGTCTGCTATCGGGAACTGGGCGAATACAACATGGCCATGAGCACACTGCAGGCGGTTAATGCACGAACGCCACGGCTGAACATGTTGCTGGCCCGGCTAATGCATCATCATGGGCGCGGCGTTAGCAAGAAGGAGATTGCGCTGGCCTTCAAGGATGTGCTGCGCGAATGTCCCATGTCGCTGACGTCCATCGAGGCGCTCATCGAGCTGGGCACCGATGGCAGCGAGGTGCATTCCATGGTGGTAAATGGTGCGTATTTCTCTAAAGATCTCTCACAACCTGAACCAGTTCCGCGTGGTTGGGCGTGGTTGGTGAAAGGATATTTCCTCATTTTAGTGGCCATGACCTTGGGGAGAGTGAAAACGCATCGCAATCTTTAGGTTAGGTTTGAAAACCTGGTTCGTGAATCTATCTTTTAGTTCGCAAGTTGAACCTGAACCAGTTCCGGCGCGATTTTATGGGCCCATTCCATCTTGCAAGCGTTACATAGGAATCCAAAAAAAAAAAGATTGGTTTGGATTGCACTTCGTTTGTTTTTTCTCAGCAACTGTTCTGGTTCAAGGTTTGCTCCAAATTAAATTACTTGGTATTCAGGGTTCGAACCGCCTTGGTTAAGAACCCTAAGTAAAGTATATAACCCTCTATGACCCTCTTATAACACAAACAACGACAATTATTTGCCCTGTGAAAAAAAAACAGGTACACGAAGCGCAGGCAGTTGGTTCAGGTCGTTAACCGAACTATCGATATTTGTTTTTGGGTTCACGATGCTAGGAAGATACGAGCCATTTGCACGTATCCTTAGACTAATCCAGCATCATCTCATTTCTGGGCTTGTTGTCCTGTGAAAACCTAGTTTCACGAACCGCAGCTTAAGGCAGAGAGTTGGTTCAACGCGTGAACCGAACTATCGATATATTTGTTGCGCTCACGAACCGCAGCTTGGGGCAGAGAGTTGGTTCAACGCGTGCAGCGAACTATCGATACTTCGATACTTCTTTTGGGTAGACGGTTCTTTTGTTCTGTAAAAAAGAGGTTCAAGGCAAGGCGCTGGCTCGAACCCTAAATGGAGCCAGCGACTGTGAAACAAGTGGTTCGAATCGGTTTCTAGTTTAAGTGATTTTAGTGCTTAGCCCTGAACTGGATGAAATATATATATATATATATGCTCGTTCCACAGCCGCCGCATTGCCGAAGAACATCGAATGGCTGAGCAGCTGGATCAAGGGGCATGCCCAGCTGTACGGCTGCAAGCATCGGGAGGCGGCGCAGACATTTCAACAGCTGAACGACACGAGCCCGTTCCGGCAGAACGAGCATCTGCTGACAAAGATTGGCCAGTGCATGTACTACTATGGCAATTTCGTTCGATCGGAACAGTATTTGGCCATGGCCACGATGCTCAATCCGCACAATCTGAACGCCCTCTGTCCGCTGGCCGTTGTCTACGAGTTCAACAAGAAGAAGCTGGAGCAGGGCAAGCTAATTGCACCGCTGGAGATACGGAGCACCGGGGAGTTTAGCTCCGCGCACTGGTTCCTGCACGCCCAGCTCTCCTATATGAATTCCAAATACGATCGCTCGCTAATCTTCACGGAGCGTGCCCTGGCCATGGATGCGCGCAACATTGAGGCGCTGCTGCTGCGCGGCCGTCTCTTTGGCGGGCTGGGTCGCCACAAGGATGCGATCGATGTGTTCCGCAGCGCACGCTGCCTGGCACCATACAGATTCGAGGTGTACAAGGGTCTGGTCGCCTGCTTTATACGCTTGAAGTGGATGAAGGAGGCGCAGACCATGTGCGCTTTGGCCGTGCGACATTTCCGGACATCGCCGCGCAGCTATACCATGTTCGGCGGCACATTGTTCCATTTGGCCAATCCGAACGCCAAGAAGACCGCACGCAAATTTGTGGAGAAGGCCCTGCAGATCGATGAGCACTATGCGCCCGGCATTGCACTGATGGCCAGCATTTATCAGGATGAGGGCGATACCCAGGAGGCAATTGTCTTGCTAAGGAAACAGGTCGCCAATCATCCGCATCCCAAACTGTTTGCCATGCTCGCCGAGCTGCTCAGCGTCGACAAGGATCTGGATGCGGCGCTCCACTATTACACACAGGCGCTCAGGTGATCTCTCCCTCTCCCTCCCTCTCTCTCTGTCTCTCTCTCTAAACGGATGATTATGGCCTTTTGGTTTGCAGATTGGATCCAACATTTCAACGCGCCTTGGACGGCATCAATTCGCTGACCAAGGCGGCCCGCACAGGCAAGCCGAGCGACAAGGCCAGCGAGTCGGCGAGCAGCTCGAGTGTCGCCGCTGGCGATAGCAGCAGCAATCCGGCCACCATGTCCAGGACGTGCACCACGCCCAATCATGAATGGCTGCTGGACTGCGATGAGGCCTCCACCGAGGCGCTGGAGCTCTCCTCGCCGGCTGGCCCTCCGGACGATGTTGAATCCGATGCGTTCTCCGAGCCCTTTTGGCAGGATGTCGATGGCGAGCTAACTAACTAATTTGGCAATGTCAACGCCCCCCACCCCCTTCCGCCCACGCCGCTGCCGCTGCCACGCCCCCTTTTAATGTTGAATCTCTTGCGTTGCATTCCCAATTAGCCATATCTCATGTAAATTCCAAACACTTGCAACATTTATTTAATATTTTTTTTTCGTATTTATGCGCCAAACCAAATTCTCATTATCATGAAACGTATTTATTATTTGTTTGTATTTTTTTTTTTTATTTTGATATAATTTATTTTCACTCAGCATAGATCTGAGCGGTCCATCCACCTAAATATCTCAAGACATACACGAAAGTCAGCCAGATTTTATAATGTAAGCTAAATATATTGTATATGTTTTAACTATAAAGTTCCAAGTGTGAAATTAAAGCAAAACTATTAGAAAACTAATCTTGTTGGCTGTGCGTATCTTTTGTCTTTGTTTTCATTTGTTTTCAATTTGTTTAAACAACTGTGTGGGTTTTTCTTTGCGTGTATTTGTTTTTGTTGTTCGTACGCACGGGCCTGTAGCTTATAGCTGTGTTTTGTCAGCTCTGTTACTAAGCCCCAGTGGCCTAATGGATAAGGCATCGGCCTCCTAAGCCGGGGATTGTGGGTTCGAGTCCCATCTGGGGTAAAGTGAATTCAATATTTTGTTAAAATTTTTACTTATTTAATAGCTATATTATTATTTGGGCCAAAAACTAGATACGCTTGCTAAACTAGTTGAACCAACTCTTAAAGAATTGCTATTTTGTTTTTGTTTTTATCATGGCCTATTGACAGCCTTCTTACAGTCTGTTAAGTGTGGAGCAGTTCTGTTAACTCGTCTGCTATACGGTACATATGGCTATTGTATGCAGATCAGCTGTTCGCTGCATTGGTGTGACCAGTTTTTTGGTCTTTTGGTTTTTTTTTTTGGTATTTTTATGTTATGCGCCGCCTGGTCGCATATGGCACGCGCTCGCGCGCCAAAACCTCAGTTGTTTATCAATCGCGCGCATTGTTGCATGTGCGTGTCCGTTAAGCGCAAAGTTGCCGACGAGCTCTTCTGTTAGTTTTTTCTTATTTTTTGTTTTTGTTATTGTTGATTATTTTTGTTGTTTTTGTGCTGGTGTGCGATAAAAAATAGTTGAAACATTAAAAACAATAACAGTCGAACTGAAAACCAACAAATTTAACGAACTGTGTCAAATTCCTTGCGCTTTATGCAAATTGAAATCAACCAATTTGCATGCTGCGAATTCTGAAAAAAACAATAAAGCCGCTCAAGATATTGGCATACAAACATTTTGAATGAAGTCCTAATACGAATTACGCGTGTGATTTATTTCTTTTTTTTCTTTGTCGGTTTGAATTTAAAACAAATATTTGCAAAAATTTGCATTTGAATCGATTGACATTAAGAGCTGCGAACCAGCGATAAACAAAGGTGCGTTTAACTGTTAATTCTATGTGTTTGTTTCATTTACGAAGATGGCAGCGGACACTTTCAAAATGGCAATGCGTTACCGTTATTTGCTTTTCGCCCGCATTATCTGCCCCCACATGCCAAAAGAGAGCGTCCAATGTGCCGTTACACATGTTTCGCGTTTGATTTGATTGCAGCGAAACCGAAGCTCAGATTCAAGCCGAATTTTTTGCTTGCCCTTTTTTTGCAGTTATTGCTGTAGTTGTTGCCCACTCGATAAGCAACATCTGCGCATAAGTCGAGCAACAGCCAAAAAAAAAACGGTACTAAAAAAGATGCTAGCAAACAAAAAACTAAAAGAAAACAGTTCTTTTTGAACAAATGATTGCTGTTAATAAAAAGCGAGCATATTGCTTCGCTGAGTCTACTTGGGTAGAACTTTTGTTCCGAGTTCTCAAAGCTAGATCCTATCAAATTTTCTCTAGACTACAAACCATGCCCAACTCAATTATAATAATAATAAAAAGCAAAAACAACAATTGTCTGAGCCACAGTTTTGCTTATCGCTAATAGCACTTGTGTGCAGAGTATTGGGCCAGTCGGTTACACCCGCTTGCCATGTTCTTCTTCTTCTTGTTGCGGCCCGTCACGAACTGAAAGAACATCGCCATCTCCAGCCCCAAAAGATACAACGGCCTTTGTTTGTGACCTATCTGTAGGTCACTCGCTGAACCATATGTATCTGAAGTGCTCAAGCTCCGATTTATCGGTTAGTTGGGTTATCTATTGGGTTATCTAGTACATATCTAGCTCGGCGACAGAGCTCCGGCTCTTACACGCACTTCTAGATTAGACGACATCTCACTTGACATAACCAAAAAAACAAAAAAATGGAGAAAAAGATAATGTTCGCATAAAAAGCTATTAGATCAATTTCCAATCAATTTAAGATTTATTTTAAGCAATTATTTTTAAAGTTTTTTCTTTTTAGCTACTTATTAAGATCCTGAACACGACTTTTGTTTAAAAATAAGTTTGCAAATAGTTTTCAATACTCTGAGCTTTTACAACACTTTTTTTTTGAGCTCAACGCATTTTTTTTTTAATACAGTGAACACTCTACTCAGGCAAAGTTCTTTTGGCCAGCCAGTTTTTTTTTAAATATCAAGTGCGCAAAAAGCTTAAACAACATGATCTTAGTAAAGTGTTACCTTAGCTGTCCGCCAAAGCGAGTGTGCACTGTAATTTCCTCAACTCTTGCAGCTAGAAATCTTTGTTTTCTTTTTGTTGCTTAACTTTTGCTTAACCCCGTCCGATAATTCCCAGAACCCCAAAACTCACAGTTGACACAGTTTTGTAAATTTGCTTAAGCGCAAATATTTGGAAATACAGTTTTTTGTGTTAAACTCAACAAAAATTGGGGGTGGGGGGCTGCCAGGAAATGCAGCAAGGCCCTTGATTAAAGAATTGAACATATTTACATGCATGTGCATGTATTAAATATATAAAAATATATATATTTTTGAATATACATATGCTACATATATCTCGGACAGCTGTGCCTGATTAAAAAATGCTCTAACGGTACACGCAGCTAATTAAAAAACGGCAATCAGCAAATGACACAAGCAAAAGCAACAACAACAATAACAACAGCAACAACAACAGCAACAACAACAGCAGCAGCCACAACAAAACCAATCAAAGCAAAACAAAAAGTAAACGTTGACAGGATGCATTTGAATAAGCGGAAGCGAGATAGCAAATCGAGTGGCGAACAGCAAAAAGAATAATAACAAAAAATAAACGGTTTAATTTGCCAGGCACCGCGGGTGGGTATGCGTGGCGTGTGTGTGTGTGTGTGTGTGTGTCAACAAACATTTGACAGCTGTTTACGCCTGTTGGACGCCGCCGTCGCAATCCGCGAGAGCCAAGGACTGTTTCGAGAGCCCAAAAATTTCGGCAGAGCGAGAGCGCGTGAGAGGTTTTACCAATGTCTTTGTCAGCTTTTATGCTGGCTGCGTCTGTAACTGTGACTGTGGTAATTCTGCTAAAATTTCCTTTTGGAACGGAACGAATGCAACTGATAAGCCAAGGGCCGCGGGCCACACACACACACACACACAGACACACAAACACAATTACAGACATCAAAGGCTGATAAATACACAGAAACACAGACACTTGGCTGAATCGCAGCTTGAGCTCGGTTACTGTCTGCTCTCTGGCTGCCATATGTTTTGCTCCGTTTGGAACGCATGCGCCCTGTTCCCATCCCTGCCCCTCCCCACGTTCCATTACCATTCCCCTTTCCACTATTTTCCAAACAACAACACACAGATAACATTTTATGGATTACATTAATATTTGACAAGAGGCACAAAGTCCAAGGCACAGTGGTTGCTAGTTGTTAAAAAATCAAGCTCAACCAAACAAAGCTTCAAATTGTTGAATATGTATGTATATGTAGGGCACAATGTGATATAGTAAGTCGCTAATCAGCAGTCGAAGTGTCAAGTTTTTATATGATATAAACTTATATACCCTTAATTTCCCTGCATATGCCTGCCAGCATATGCCAGATATCAAAAGCTTATACGAAGAAACATTTTATACACGCAAAAATTTTCAAGTACATACAGTCAACACTGGACCCACTGTGCCTGGCCAAACTATTCGGGCATAGTTCTTGTTCTTGCTCAAAATTTGTGGTTTCAAGTGCGGCAGGACTTGCGTAGAAGCTGAAGCTCTCGCGAGCAGCGGTGCCGGCACGAAGCGCCGCCCGAAGTCGGGCACGATCCAACCCTTGCGGCTGTGCCAAAGTCATCTGGAGTTGGCGTCGCTGTCGCTGTCGCAGTTGCCGTCGCAGGCGCAGTTACTATTCGTCCTAGGCCGCCTATTGACGACGTCGCTGGCAATTGCCGCAGTTTTCGCGATTTGTCTGCGGCCTTGCACGGACGTCGCTTGCGTTAACGTCAGCGTCAGCGTCGCGTCGTGGCCGACGTTGCCGTTTCTTTTGCACTTTCTGCTTGTTGTTATTACGGTTTTTTTTTTCTGTGATTTTTTTTATTGTACGTTTTTTTTTTTATTAGCTAAGAGAAACGAACGAAATTTAGCACATTTACCGTTATAATAACGTGCTTCCTTGTCGATGGACTGCTGTTAGTTTGTTTGTGCTTTTCATCTGTTTGCGCGATTTTTCGGCGTCTGCGTCGCGTGCAGCAAAGTAAGCGCAGAATTTAACGTAATTTTTGTCGATAGTTTTTGCAGCTGTTGTTGTTGTCGCTGCTGCTGCTGTTGTTGTTGTTGTTGTTGTAGGGTGGCAACCATCGATTTGCGTGTCGTGCAGTCAAACAAATCAAATGGAAAACGCGATTGTGCATAAAACAATTCGATTGTCTATGGTTTTTGGGTGCAAAAATTATTATTATTATATTGCCCCATTATCCATTTGCCATTGGCCACCCAATAACTATCAGACTGTCGCTGTCTCTATCTCTCTCTCTCTCTCTCTCTGTGTGAGTGTGTGTGTGTGCTTGCTGCGGAATGCGCCGCATTTAGTTGCATGGGCAATAGGCTGCTAAACCCACTTACTTATGCATCCATTATAGATGTAGTTGCGCACTCACACACACACACACACACACACACACACAGTTTGGAGCAAAAGTCTAGACTTCTGTTAAAATAATAATATAATAAAAATTATAAAAAAATAAAATAAAATATATATGTATACATTTTCTGGGTCTATTTTTTTTTGGTATATATATTTTATTTAATTACAGTTTTTATTATTATATTACCTAAAGTTATAAAATATATATAAATTTCTTTTCTTTTTCATATATACATATATATATATTTATTTCTTTACATGATAAAAACTTAACTGTTCAAATTGAAAGAATTTCAAGTTATTCTAGTAATTATTATTATCTTATTATCCTTATTATCTTATTCTTTTTTCTCTGTATATATTTATTAGAATTTTTGGGGTATTGAGGAAGCAACATTTTCTTTAAGATGAGAAAAGAAAGTATTTATTTAAATATTTTATAAGTGAATTTACCGAAAAGCGTGAAATAGGTTTTCAATGAATTTGTTGTTTGTTTTGTTTTCACTACTTAAAAAAGTAAGAAATATCATACCCTAGCGCTGGCATTTTGTAAAAATCCCGTCTAGTGCTCAACAACGTGCAAATGTAGATTCCCAGCCTTAAAGATATGGGTTCAATCAGTCAATCAGACAGTCAATCACTTATGTATGTAGATATATCTTTCTATAACTAAAATACAGCCACAATCAAATGCCTGGCTTAAGTAACGGCATATCTTTGGGTGTACGCATACTTCCCAACACAACTGTGTGTCCATAAAAAATGTATATAAAATATGCATATATGTCAGAAATAATCAGTATGACTGTGTATATATGTAAATGAATTGTTCTTTTCCATTGCACACACATTACAAATATCAACACACAATATGCAGTTGGCTCTGATAAGACCTGAACATCAGCTATATAGAGCAAATAAACTATATGGAACAACAAGGCTGGCAAACGCCGCTTGTTAAGTATCTAAAAAGTATGTTTATTTATCTGAAAGTTTTGTCGAGTTCTTTCCATGACAAATGTCTCTTAAAGAGCTCGAAAAAAGACTTCCAGCTGTGGGCACATGTCAGCTCTTTGCTCTGACAAGGTAACATGTCTGAGGCACTTGAGGTTGGGTTGGGATGGGATGGATATCGAGTCGGCGCTGGGTAAACTTCTATGAGTCATATTGCTGGCAATAAATAGTGGGTGGTCATTGAGTCATGTCAGCTGTTCGGGCGGCGACCTTGATGACCGCATGCGCAGGCATTTGTCAACACTCACGCCTAAATCAAGGACCAAGCCAAAGGTCATGCAATTACGGCCTTTGAGCCTGACCTTGCCCCTGGCCAGGTAGTAGGACCTGCAGCTCGTGTAGTCATCAATAGACAATATTTCACACACCTTTTTCACAGGAATCGAAGTGCCAGTTGAGGTTAGGTTCACTCTTGGGATTGTTCACTGAATGAATTTCGGAATAATGCCAGCACTCAAGGTCCAAGGACCATTCTTCTAAAAACAAAACAGAAGGTGTCACAATTATGTGCAATTTGGCCCAAGGATCGTTCGGCTTCAGAGAGCTGAATGAATTTTGAAAGCCATTACAAACTAGTTTTATTTTATAATTCCACTAAGTTGACAAGTTTCGTTTGGGCTGAAATTGAGGTTATGTGCGTAGCATGGCAAAACAAAATGGAGGCTGCTCGTAATGGAATTATGCCTTATTGAGGTTAGGTTTAGCATGTTGTGTGCTTAAGAAGTAATTGATCAATTGAAAAAATTAGTTTACGCTACAATTGTCTCAATATTTGCAAAAGGTGTTCAAGTAATTGGACTAATATGCCAGAAAGTTGTCAGTCTTAGACAATCTTCGGAGTTGAGGTTAGGTTCAGCTCTATGTCGTAGGATTCGCCATAAAAGTGTCGTTGAAATTCTGAAGTAAACTTTGGAGTTTAGCAAAAGCATTGCTCAGTTTAACATTGTGAGCCTAGAAAGATGGCTTCTGCGCTTCTGATCGAAAAATAATCCATAAAATTGTGAAATTGAGGTTAGGTTTTTTTTTTTGCGAAATTCTCTTTGGGCTTGGAACAAAGGTTGATCTTTAAAGTAGTTCATAATAAAAAGATGCATAATGAAAGTCCAACTCTAGCTCTTTGGATAAAAATGCTTGATGCTTAATTCCTGGTAGTGCAGGACCTAGCTTCAAGTGTGCCCAGCGCAACTTTTGATTCTTCTATCTTCGGTTGGGCTTGACATATTTTTGGTTCTTGTTGTTGTTGTTGTTGTTGATTTCTGCGCGTGTTTGCTGTGCTTTTTGCCATTTCCGCTTGTCAAACATTTGTCGGCTTTTAGCTTATTGCCAACTCTGTGTGTGTGTGTGTGAGTGTGTGTGAGTGTGTGTGAGTGTGTTATGAGTGTGTTGTGATTGCGAAACAAGCCTACACGAAGTTGTATTGGTTGGACTCGCACTCGCATCTGTTCGCCTGTTCGCCTGTTCGCCTGTCCGCCTGTCCGCCTGTCCGCCTGTCCGTCTCTATGAGTATTCGCACGTTATGTCTGCCAGTCTGTCAGTCTGTCCACACGGCGTTTTGATCATGGCTCGCACTCGTAGTTTTTTCGCGCATTTCATCGCATATTTACGTAGGCCATTCGAACCAAGTGTTAACGCCTTTATTTATTGACTTATTTGTTTAGAGTATATCGAGTGTGCGTGTGTGCGTGTGTGTGCGTGTGTAACGCTCAATGACATTAAGCAAATAAAACTCCATTTACCGTTTTCCATTTACATTTCTGATGATGTCACACAATACCTTTGCATGCTTCAACATTTTTGAATAGTACACAAATAGATATATTCAAATGTTCAGTACTTTCTTAATTTTCATCTTCGTTTGTTTACTTTCAGACGGGCTCTTCTACAAAAGCAGAAACGTTCTTCAGACACGCAACATCAGTTCGGTAAGTCTTGAGCTATTCGAAGTTAAGATTAAAGAGGCTGCTCAGTTTGAGGTTAGGTTCATTCAAGGCAACTAAACGCAAAATGAAAATAAAATGAATCAAAATAGAATAGAAAGGGAGTTTGATTAGATATATATATGTACTTGATGAAGTTACCCGGCGTTGCCCAGCTCAAATATGTATATGTATATATTTTTTTCAATTTCTTTGAAAACAAAAAAGTATTTCTCTAAGAGCTAAGTTTTCAATATAATAAAAATTCAGACATTTGCGCTGTCTGGAACGAAAAGATGTACATTTTTTGACAAAAACAAAGACTGTTGATACTGATCAAGAATATACATGGACTTTGTTCAAATAGCCTCTACCAAGGTCAGAAAGACTTTGGATTTATTCCAGCTATATGTATTTATTTGATATATCTATATGGAAAGTCATGTTTCTAGCCGTATTGCATTAAAACTTCTTTAAATTATTTACAAAGGAGCTGTACAACTTTGATTTACATAGGATTTATAGCTATATAATCGATAAAAAACTTCCTCTTATTATTATTTACTACTCATGTGTATCTACATTCGGCATTAGAATGTTTTCACTTTCCGGTTTGGCCGGTTATGTGACGTATTTTCGAGTACAAAGTAAAATGCGATGCGTAATGTTTGCAATTACCCATTGACAATACTTTTGCCCCAAACGAACCATTCAGAACTGTCTTATCGAGCACTACGTGACGCCCTCTCGCTGCCCCAAAGAACCCCAAATACAATACACACACACACACACATACACACACACACACACGCATGCCTTAAGCATATTTATATAGTTAACGCCAGCGAACTAATCATACTTTCCGCAAAAGTCGATCTGAATCACAAGCAGCCCGTCTCGAAGGCGTCCGATATCTGTGAATAAAATGTTTCGTCATTTTCCGCATCGGGCAGATGTCCGCCCATAAGCGACACTCACAATTATATATATACATATACATATATATAAATATGGACATATCATGTCGTAGGTCAAGAATTCGAAACGCTTTATGGGCTGTTTGCCAAAAAATAAATAAAACATATTAATGAAATACAAAATATATGACGCACAGTTTGTCGCTTAATTTTGATTGCATTTTCGTTGATTGGGTTTTCGGTTACACTTTTGCATCGTAATACTCTGCCAGAGGGTATGCCAGCTTATCAATGTTATGTGTAACACATATAAGAAAACATATATTTAATTTTCAAAAGTGTTTTTTTGAGCATAACTCGAAGATTATTAGATATATTCTATACAGATCGTGTTTAGAATATTTCTCTTTTTTTTTTTGGATAACTCCCTCTTAGCCCTAGAACTGGAAGGAACTCATCTCAAAGATGTAGCCCTGCGCTTTGGTATTTACACATATTTGTATGCCAAATTTAGACCCTGAAAATTTCATTAAGATCGGACCAGAAACATCGGAGTTCCGCAAGGAAGAGCCTATGAGCTCTAGCCTGTGCCCGGGCTCAGAGCATCTCCTAGTCGTGCACTTCCGACTCGAACACTCTTACTTCTTTTATTTTATTTTACTTTACTTTTGGTTTTCGGTTTTCGGTTTCGTTTTTCAATCGGTTTCGATTACGTTTTGTTGTTTTCCATGCACATTCCCAGCCGCTTATCATACCGCCCCGATAGACATTCAAACGAGCTAGCACCAAAAACGAAAAGACAAATTGGTCAAACGTGGTAGAAATTAATTCATAGATCGAAACTGACGCTAAAGGTGAGCAGCGATCCCAAGCGGGATCCAATCGATCGATCCAATCGAACCAAACCGAACCGAACCGAACGATTGCCCAATCGGCCGGGAAACGATTTGTTGTCGTTTGTCATTAATCGTCCGACCATGTATTTCTGGCCATATTTCAATATTTATTAATATCTATTGCACGATTCGACAGCTCGACGTCAGCTTCGACATGTTGCCCATTTATTCGATTGTCGATCCAAAAGTGCCCGTGTGTGTGTGTGTGTGTGTGTGCCCGTGTGTGTGTGTGTGTGTGTGTGTGTGTGTGTGTGTGGGTCAAGTGATTGCCCAAGGGTTGAAACAGGGATTGACTGTTCCATGACTTACAGATTTTTCAATTTGAACAGAAAAAACGTTTCTAATATTTCCATTGAAGTTGAGTTCTTGGTTCTATGTATTTGCTTAAAGCAGTTCCCAGGATAATAGACGAAAGATAGAGGGAGAGCGGGAGAGAGAGAGAAGAAGATCGGTTGATCAGTTAACTCTATTGCTTCTTAATATATTGATTGATTTATACAATAGAAAGAACTGAAAGAAGCTGAACTTCGTTTTAGAGCTAGTTTTAGAAAATATCAATTGACTTATTGGAAGAAGATTTTCAGACATAGTTAGGATCGACTGATCATATAAACCCTCATGATATTGATTGCTTAAATGCGATCACTTAAAAGAAGAAAATAAAAGTAACTGAAAAAATGCTGATCTTTAGCAGATCTTTTTTCGATCATCATTTCATAGGTCTGCTTGTTATTACGATCATCTTACTCTTCAGCTGTTGTAAAAGGACTGTCTCTTTTGAGAATGGAGTCCAAAAGCTGTGCATTATTTAAATCGATCACTTATTTTCTATAACTAAAAATATCTGGCTGAGCTATAGAAAGATCAGTTGACCTATTGGAGAAAGCAATTTAGCTATAGTTATACAATCTGAGAGGATCCTACAATAAATGTCCTTAATAAAGTAACCGAGCTGATCTTCAGTCGATCTTGTTTTGATCATCATTTCATAGTTCTTCCTGTTATTGCGATCGCTTCATCTGCTGTGGAGGGAATGTCTCGTATGAGAATGGACTCTGAAAGCTGTGCATTATTTACAGATCTTCTCATATAACGCTTTGCTGTATCGATCACTTGATCTGCTGTGGCAGGCGTTGCTTGGAGCATTCGCTGAGGAGTTTGAAGGGGTTCCTTTCTTGGCTCAGCTGCTCATTATGAGGGCTGGCAGCTGCCACACTTAATGTGTTGCCACGTCTCTTTTCTTTTATTTCATTGTTGGTCGGCGCGATCGGGGGCAATGTCAGCCAGCCGCCGTCTGTCTCCAACTTCAGCGGCGATGCGATCATTTGCCGGATTCCCAGCACATTGTAAATTTAGTTGTTGTTGTTGCCCCCGGCTGGCTGGGTAGGGGGCGTGTGTTGTGGTCATAAACCCGCATTGTTGTTGCCATTTTATTTGTTTATTAATTGCTCAGCCGCGATCACAACGTTGATCTCACAGATCGCAGATCGCAGATCGCATGTTGCCCGTGCAGCTTGATGGATGCTCATAATATGTGGGCTGTGGGTGAAATAAAATCATTTGAAGCCGCTGCCATTCCACAGACAATGGCCATATGACAATGTAATGCCAAAAGTTTCACTTCGGAGTGAAACGGCAGCTGTTTTTTTTTCTTGAGATCGAATCAATGTTCGAGTTGATCTTGCTTTGAGTCTGGCACAAATGCGACTTGGACTTTGTTTAAACTAAATTTGTATAATCTTTGAATTGTATGATCCGGCATGGGCTTTAACGATTCACTGACTGTGCTTGTAAGAGATCGTGTCGATCTCAAATCTGAGATCTGTCTTTAACTTTTCTGATGATCTACTGACTAATCGTGCCTCTTTAAGTGATCCATAGACAGATCGTGGGAGAAATATGGCCTAGGCTAGATCTACTGACTGATCTTGCAAGAGATCTCAAATCTGGTTTAGGTTCTAATTTCTTCAATGATCTTAAGACTGATCTTGCAAGCGATCTCAAAGCTGCCATCTCATATCTGGCCTAAGTTGAAACGTCTTCAGCGATCTGTTTACTGATCTTGCTAGAGCTCTTCATCGTCTCAGATCTAGCTCTTACTTCTTTAGTGATCGACCGACTGATCTTGCTAGAGCTCTTCATCGTCTCAGATCTAGCTCTAACTTCTTTAGTGATCCACTGACTGATCTCTGCAGACAGCTGGCGAACTGATTTGGCTAATCTCCCAAATGTGGCCTATTTGTTAGCTTCCTCGCAGATCTTCTAGCTGATCTGGCCATCTCTCGCGCTGTTCCCATTAAGCTAATCTCTCAAAAATTGGGCCACTTGCTCAACGCATTTTGTAATTGGCTCGGCGCGGTTTCGAGTACCTGCGGCTGCCACAATTATCGAATTAACACTGTGCGGCTCATTTAAGCCGCTCGATGGGTGGGCGGGGCGGCGGTTGTGCGATTAAATGCCGTGCCACGATTGTCGCCTATTAACAAAATCAACTCAGATGCGGGCGGCTGGCGGCTCTAATCAAAAGCATATTTATGAGATATGAAATAACACACACACACACACACGAACATACTTGGAGATTAGTTTGTGTGTGTGTGTGTGTGTGTGTGTGTGTCTGTGTTCCTATTACAAACTCGTTACTGGGTCAGGGGTACGAAACGACGGCGGCGCTCACTTAAATTTCATTACATTTAATAACGTTTAGTCATCAACGGATTGTTCTATACCCTGTATCCAGCAGAGGCAGGCAAGTCCGACTCCAAATAAATAATAGATATGGGAATTGTTGATCTTGACAGATATCGGTTAGTCTGTCCGTCGGAATATATAATATTGGAACTTATATTAATCTCTATCTAGCTCTGTTTTTGTTTATCGATAACAACAACGATATTTTCGTAAATTCGATAATCGAAGTCGAAGTTCCATCATATTTTTGCCAAATTATCGCCAAATCGATAAATATCGATTTTCTCAATCGATAGAGATCGAAATTCACTAAATCGATTAATAACGATTATGATTATTGTAAGTCTAGAGATACCAGAATTGGCTTGAAGGCATACTTATAGCACTGGAAGATGACATTTTTGTTGAATTACTGTTGAATAAATATCGATAAATATCGATTTTCAGCTTTATAAGGTTTCGGGATGCCAAAATTGGCATAAAGGCTACTTGTAGCATATGCAGATAATTTCTTTTGTCGAATTAACGATAAATGCGCTAAAATCGATAAATATCGATTTTTGGCCACAGCTTTTTCAGCATATGTCGTGGCTTATAAGAGCTAGAATTCTCAAATTTGGTATGTAGGCTCTGAGTCAGACAAAAGGCAAAAATGTTATTTATAAATACATTTTCCTTAATGGAGTTAAAAGGAAGCGTGCTTTTGTATAAACAATACTTCAGGTCGAGCACCCTAGTTGTTCCTTGTGGTTGGGTGGTTGTACTCTGTAAATTGTGGTAAACCCTATTGAACCCTATTTAAGAAACCAACATACCAAATGTCACATATTTGAGCTGACGAATGACTGATGAATAAATGACTGAGTGACTGAGTGAATGACTTAAGACTTGAGAGAAGAAGAAAAACAAAAACGGAGTGCCAAAAATTGTGCAAAAGATTTTGAATTATGTTGTGGACCGGACAGACAACCCGACCCAAGCCGAACCGAACCGAACCGGACGAACCTGATGTAGAAAAGGTGAAGACAAATTAGGTAGCTTACATCATGCATTTGGCCAAGAGCTAGTATGAGCTTTGAATCCGACCAAAAAACACAACACAACAGCAACAACAAAAAAAAAAAACAAACACACATTGCCCAAAGGCCTGCAATTAAGAATTTTGGTAGTGTTTTTTTTTGTATTTTTACGGGTGGGCGATCGGTTTGGGGTTTCACTTAAGAAAAAACAAAAACCAAAAAGCAAAAAGCAACTACTTAGCCTCAAGTCAGTTGCTCATTAAGCTCTTCGGATCTACAGCAAAGCAAAACCGAACTGAACTAAAGTCAACAGAGAACAAGCCAGAGTGTTCAAGTCGGGTATGCCCGACTGTAAGTTACCCTGAATTCAGTGCTTAGCTGTCGTCAACAGATATGACAGCTTCTCTCACTCTCACTCTCTCGCTCTCTCGCTCTCTTCTAACTATCAAGACCTCTCTCTGTGATTCTCATGCCGCTAGCCTAACAGTCTTTATGGGAATGCGTTCTCAATGAACTGCGGCGTTTATTGTCCGATCTTTATACAATTCTCAGCTCTTAAATATGGTAGCAAAATGTGCGTATAAACCAAATCACAAAGCTCTAAATACACAAGTGACGTGTTTTTTTGTTCAATTTTGTGCAAAAAGGGGGTATATAAAAAATAGAACTCTGTGGTGTAATTAAAACCTCATGGAACCACACCCGAAGTGTGAAAAAATTGCGCAAAATAAGAAAGAAAGAAAGTTATTTGTATGCCAGTCGATCGGCATTAAACTCATTTTCAAAGATCTGTGCTTAAATTCATTTGGCCAGTGTTTCACGCTTTTCGCAAAATCCACTCCGTTTGGTTGATAAATGCGGCTTTCCAGCTTCAAAATCCGCACCACAAGACTAACATGGACGGAAGCTGTTGATTTCAACTTTTGGTTCTTAACTCGATGAACTGCAGTATTCAGATATCTTTAGTATAAAATAACTTTAGACGTGGAGCTTAAGAGAGTGCGTGTAGATTTAAATTGCGGGTGCGGGTGGAAAATGGGTGAAAAAGTTATATTTAACATTTGAAGTACAAAACTTGCCCAGGGCAAGGCCGGGCAATACCCGCTTGTATATATCGAAAAAGAGATATATCTATATATATTTATAAGGAATAAACAATGATATATATATGAAGACAGATAGATAGATATCGATATATAGATATGTATCGATATATAGACAGATATCGATATATAGATATGTATCGATATATATATATATATAGATAGATATCGATATATATAGATAGATATCGATAGATAGATTGATAGATGGAAAGAAATATTTCTCAGCTATGTATAATTTGGTGTATTTGGGCCATATAATTGTCGATCTATGCTACAAGTCGCAAAATCGATATTTAACGATCGACTTTGAAACTGATTATATATAATAAATATGTTTGCAGACAGCCAGAAACACATGGCTATAACGACATACGCATATATACTTATATATAGATATATACTTATATATACACACATACATATATATATATATACACATATGTATATATATGTATATATCTGTACTTAATGGAGTCAAGTTGTCTCCTGCTAAGCGTTACACGATTATTGGCCGCGTTATGATACCCTGCATACCCTTGTTTATGGTAAGAAAACAAAACTTGTCAAAAGTCTCGCAAGCGACGCACGCCGGATCCCAGTCACATTGAAAGACAACAACAACAACAACAACAGCAACAACAACAACAACAACAACAACAACAACAACAACAACAACAACAACAACAATAGAAACTTTGAAATCGTAAACGTTAACTAAGAATCATTATGTCAATGTCATCTCGTGCCGTTGTCGGTGTTGTTTTTGTTGTTAGTTTGCCAAGTTTGTGATGCGGGTCTTTTGGTTGTATCTCCCTCTAACTCTGGGCCCCCTCACTCCCTCCCTCTCTGTCGCTCCCTCTCTCTCACTCATTTATCTAATTTGTTGTGTGTTGTTTGAATTACCTCATATTTTTTTAATGGCCAACACACAAACGCCTTAAACGCCGCGCTGCACTTCACACTTGGCACACACAACACATTGTTGTTGTTCCAGTGTGTGTGTGTGTGTGTGTGTGTGTATTTGTTGTGCTTGCTTCACTTCAAAGCCAACTTCCATTCTATTCTTGGAGATTTTGCAATCTAAAGTTTCATTCAGCTTATTGTTGTGCCTCGGCACGACATGTGTGTCTGTGTGTGTGCGAGTGTGTGTGTATTGTATGTGTGTGCTCATTTTTCATAGTTTTGCCAATTTTCCGGCATCTTGTGAATGTCAAGTGCAGCCCTGACTGACAACAACAACAACAACAACAACAAGAACAACAACTAAACCAAGCTGACCAACAACATGAGATCTTGTTCGCAAGTCAAGAGCACTTGAGTTTTTCTAAAGGCTCATTTCTTAAGGTTTCTGTTTCTGTTGTTCTTCGTCTTCGTGTTCTTCTTCTTCTGTGGGCCCACAAGACCCCAGAGATGTCTTTGGCATTCCGGCTAATCCATCAAAAGCCATTTGAATCGATGCAGCCCAACACCTTTGTTGCATAAGTGTTTAACATAAGCTAAATGGATTTCAATGGGTCTCTATTGATGATCCTTTATATGTATATACCCTGTGATCATTGGGGGGCAAGGGTATATTGTTTTTGTTTGCGTTGAGTCAATCCTGCAAGAGCTAGGAACTTTTAGCTTTGAATATATATTCGACTTTACCATGTGCAGAACGAGCTTATAGTTTCTTTTCGATCACTTCGCACATTTTCAAAATACCGATTAATATCGATTTTGATGAGCATAAGTCGAAAATTCAAAGAGCTGAAGACAGCAAAGTTGTTATATATGCGGCTTCTCATCTAGTAAAGATTTATCATCTTAAGAAATGTCGAGAACTCATAAAGCTAGATGCTTGCGCCTTGGTATAGGCACACATAAGGTTGCCATATTCAAGTCCTGAACATTTCATAAAGATCGGCCTATATGCGCCGAAGTTACCCATAGAGTGGGGCTAAGGAGAGAAGATTTATATGTATGGAGGGATGTGCGAATGAGTGTGACGACAACTCAGCGCTGAGCTTAGGGTATCTGTTAGTCGCTCATGCCCGATTCGCGCACCCTTTTCTGGCCTTTTCTCCCATCATATTCGATTTTAAGATGTGGCCTGTTTTGTGTGTGGCTTTTATGCTCCCAAAGCCGGACAGCCGGGCGGACTGACATCCGAACTTGGTGCGTGTTTGTCGTCGCCTTCGTGTATTTTATTTTATGATTTTTCTTTTTTATTTTGTTGCTGTTTTCATGTTTGGGCCCATAAAAGTGAAGCGTGCGGCTGCCAACCAACTGGCTAACGTGTGCCACGCCCACTTAGCCCAGTTTTATGGGCAGTTTAATGTGCTTTTGGGCGTCTTTAACACGGAAGCTACAGCTAAATGTCGTGTACTATGGGCATAAAACCTAAATCTTTGCGGCATAAATTTCAAATTCAAATTTAATATGTTAAATTACATATTTTTGAACTAGGTGGCAACACTGCTTAAATGGCAGCACTAGAAAGTCAGCTGATTGGTTCTTGAAAAGTTGGCCAAAGCATTTTTCGAATGTGAGGAAAATTCTGCTGAAATTTCTGTTGAAATTTTTGTTATTATGGCTTGAATATAAAATATATATAAACTTGATTTTAATTGCATTCAATTGTTGTATTATTAATTTATTTTTTTTTCATTTCGAACTTCAAATTCGAATTTTGCCCACTGTCCAGCGGCAGTCGGTTAATTGAGCCAAAGCTGTCGCTCATTTGCATATGCACGATTTGTAGATAGAGCATTTCATTTATACCCATATGCATTTATGGGTCGCTTTTTATTGGAATGGGAAGGGCTTCAAATTGGGTTTGCATATGGGGCATATCGATACAGCTAACCGATTTTTTGCCGCACTTTCCAATTTACAAATCGTTGCCGAATATCGGACATTAAATATCACAGAAAGACTTAACGATCTTTTTTTAATTTCTTCAAAATTTTATTTCATTTGATTTTAATGCTTATCTTCTGGCCCAAATATTTGCTGTAAAGACGATCGGGTGTGCGTTAAAAGTTCTGTTTAAAGTTGCAATCAAATTAACTGCAAACGGTTGAACTGCAAAAAAAAGCTATAGGGGAACCATTTTTACATAAATTTTGGACTGGAATAGTGATGCCAGATTGGTTTAGAAGCCAAACCATCAACAAAAAGCCAAAGGTAACATAAGGTAACTACAGTGAAAATTTCAGCTTCCTAGCTCTTGCGTAGACCCCAAATCAGTCAGTCAATAAGTCTGTCAATCAGTCAGTCAGTCAGTCTGTCAATCAGTCAGTCAGTCAATAAGTCTGTCAATCAGTCAGTCAGTCAGTCAGGACAAACAGTTTCATATATGGAGATGAGTATAAGAGCTAGCTATTTAAGCTATTTAACATATGTTAACTAGAGCCGCGCTTCTGTTAAAGAGTTGCTGTTAAAATGTTTTGCTGTACGTGCTAAAAGAGTGAAAATGCATGGAGATAATAGATTAACTATAGCTAAAGTTCGGGCTAACTAAGCGAAAACATTTGTATTTGGGCATAACATTAATTATATTTTAGCAGAGCATATGTTAGAGCTAGAGCTGGTTGCGGGTTATCTTGTTTTGACCTTATGTCGGAGTACGTGGTAAGTAGAATAGATAGATGGGTGCTTCTATCCAATACCTAATCGTTGGTCGTATCAATCAAGCCACAAGGCAACAAGGCAAACAGCAATTGGTATTTGAACCAAATGTAAACAGTAAAACGAGGCAAAGGTTCATGGCTTTTCCTTATCTTATCTAACCTCTTTGGTAAGCCAGACCATGCTTCGCCCTCCCTCTCCCTCTCTCTCTCTCTCGCTCTGTGTGTGGCTACGTGCATTTTCCCATATGGTTACATCCAAGTGCGACGTGTGGTAGATCACAACAGCATACACAAAAGAAAAGCATTGAGAAAATGTTGGGGAATACGCTCAAACCATTTGTCTATGGGCTGTTTATTGAGTTCCCCCTTGTCAAGGTACCCCTCGCCACCTCCCGCACTCCATAAACGTCTGCGCTGTGAAGACAATAAATATCAGAGAAACAAGTATCTATATTGGTTTTGTCTAGGTATTTTAACTTACCCAATCTATTTGTTCTGTTTACCGTCCCACTTGGCCTATGCCTATCTATAAAGTTGTCTGATCTCTAACTGAATTGTCAGGGCGTTTTTATATCCTGTAGAGGGTAGCATGATTTTCTAGCCAATTATGTAACGCATGGAGGCAGACAACTCTTATCCCTTAAAGCATATATATTCTTGATTATAAGATTGCTTTACAGACCACATATCTCGGAACTGTGCAGATCGAATCGCTATATCTTACGGCTGTCATGTGAATCGATCGAAAATTTTGTATACTTTTTCGCAATATCTTAACCAGACTTGACATTGACAAGTTCTTCCATACCGTCCGTCCGTCCGTCCGTCCATATGTCTGAACGCAAGGATCTCAGAACCTTTAAGAGCTAGAGACTTGTAATTTTAGTTGTAGGTCCTCCTAGTCCCCGCGCAGATCGAGTTTGTTTCCGATATTCGATAACCCCGTTTCCAAGTAATCGATAAAAATCGATATCGAAATCCTGTTTTTTGAGCAATTTCGGTAAATTACATGAGCTAGATTTACCAAACTTAACATGTAGCTTCTAGAATAGTATATATATATATCAAGTACTATACTACTATATCAAGTATATTTCATTTTATACCTTTCGCCTGTTGGTTCAGGGTATTCCCTAGTCGGAAGCTCCCGACTAGAACCTCTTTTTTGTTTATACTATTTTTTACTAAACTCAGCTATTTCGAGCTTCATTTGACTACCAACTATATCAAAAAGCTGCTAAGCCATTTGCCTTAAAGGGTATTTTGTGTTCGGCATGTCTAAGACAGTCGCTCTTGCTGGTTTTTTTTATTATGTTTACACTAAGCGCAATATGGGGGAATTGGTTGGGGGAGATTTTGGATGCTGCTTAAACCGTTGAAAGCCGTTTTTTCTCTCTCTTTTTTTTTTTGGCAATTAGCACGCTTTCAGCACATACCACAAGCACACGATTTGGGCCAAGGTTAGTGGCCCAGCCCAAAGCGAATCCACACCCAGACCCAGCAGCATCTGCATCTATTGATTGTGCTGGGTGTGCGAGTGTGTGCGAGTGTGTGTGTGTGTCTGTATTTAAGGGCGTGATTCTTGCACTATTTGTAAACAGACTCCACTTGAGGCATCTGTCGATTCTTTGCCTCGCGATCATCAATCGTCAATCGTCACACGGCGACGTGGTCGTTGAGGCACTTCCATTATGGGCTAGGCCAATGCATATACAGTAATTGAGTGCCGCGATCAGTGCGATCAGCTGGAGAGCAGTCGCTAAAAAAGAGCTGAACAAATAAACTAGGCCAAGTTGCCCCTCAGCTGGCAACGGGGGAGGATGTGGAGTTGATGCAAGTTGGATCATTAAATGGGATCGGTCTGAACTAGGACAACGATCGTGGCTAGACCAAGCAATTTGGCAAGCACTTACTATTAAAGCTAATAAGGTAGATCATGATCACCCACTGATCACAAATATTGAAGTCAATGATCAGTTGTGATATTTGATTGTTAGAGCTCAACTGATCGCTTTTAACACCAGACACAGCTAATTGATATATACAGTGTCATAAGCTGATTGAAAGATCTGTTAATATGATCAGTAAGTAATTGATTGACTATAACCAAAATGGACATAATGATAGATAAGATCCCGATAAGTTTATGATCAAATAGTATGTAAGAAAGCCAAGCCAGTTTTTCTCGTTAAGTAGGCCAAACAAAAAGATCACTGAAAGGTTTTTGAACTGATTTTTACGATCACTTACTGATCGATAACTGGACGACTATTTATCGAACAATTAACTAGGTAATATTTACCTTAAGACAACAAATCGAATTGCAATTCGGTTTCAATTCTTGAACATTTTACTCACTTGCTGATCAGATCAATCAAAGTTTTTCGTTCAGCTCGATCAGTTCAATTGCAGCTCCTTATTCACGACGAGCTTATTTTAAGACGAAAATCGATAAAAATCGGAGACCATAAAAGCAAAGGATGCCAAAGTTGGGTTGTATGATATTATATTCGGTTCCTCTCCTTCTCTGTTCCTGAATTTGAAAAAGTGGTAGGGCCTTTTAATTATGTATGTACACACTTTTGTATGTCTACTTTAAACCCTGAAGCTTTCGTAATGGGGAATGCATTACCCCTATATAGGGTGGGGCTAAGGATGGAAGGGTTCAGGTTTAGGTTCGTCTGTTCTTCAGACAACTAGTCCGATTTAAAGCTTAAATAATGTGCCTCATGGAAGATTAAGATTTGCCTAAGCTGAAGTCGAATGCAAGCACAATCTCTTCTTATCTATATCTTTGCTCCCCTTGGAGCTCCCCTCCTTTGTGCAGCTCCCACCGTGGAGGAGGAGGAGGAGGAGGAGGAGGCGGAGGCGTGTTTATTGTGGCTCAATGGGAAATTGCATTTGTTTTGACTCGCAACGAACCCCTAATTGAGGAAGTTATGTGGCCAAAGGGATGTCAATTGCAGAACGGGAACTCACGACTGCCTTTCACCTTGCCTCCTCTCCTTCTCCCTCTCCCTCTCCCTCCCCCTCTACCTCTCTCCCTTCCTTTGGAATTTATAGCTACCCCTAAATTCAGCCCTTCCCCCAAAGAATCTTGTGTGAATTGCAATTCAAAGCACGCATTTACTTTGCGTGTGCATACCTTATATATATTTATATATATATATATATAGAGTTGAAGTATCTGCAGCTGTAGCTGCCCCATTTGCCCCCCCCCCCTCTCTCTCTCTCTCTCTCCTTCACCATCCTGCCCCACCCTTGTTGCTTTCATCTTTTGAATGCTGCGTCGCGATTCTGCTGCTTCTTTCACTTTCCTTCAGCTCAGTTCGGTGCGACGCAATATAGAATGGAATGGTAGGGCAAGATTATGGTATGGTATGCCATGGATACGGCATGGTATGGTCTGGTCTGATATGCTCGGGTCGGGTCTGGTCTGGTCTGGTCTGGTCTGGTCTGGTCGGACCTGGCCTGGTATGATATGGTTCCGTTCTTTTCTGTTCTGTTCTGTTCTGTTCTGTTGCTCTGGCTCTCGACTCGGTTACTCTCTGTTTTGCTGTGACGTTAATTAGAACGATGCAACATGCGTGGCTGCTGCCGTGGATCGCTTGCGGGGGCATTCACCAGTGGGTTGGGCAGCGGAGGGCAGCGGAGGGCAGCGAGGGAGGTGCTGACTGCATACTGGGGAGCGCGCTGTGCCCGACTGTTGGATTAACAGCACACGTGTCCGCATCGCAGCGCTTATTTATTACCTTTCAGCACCGCCAAAAAATAGAAGAAGAAGAAGATGCACAAAATACTTTGCTTTAATTTTTATGATTTTTCACAAAACGAAAAGGGAAAAAACAAGAGTTGAATATACACGGCTGTGAGATACCCTTTACCAAATATACAAAACTTTGGCTAACTAGGCTAGAAATCGATAAATATCGATAAAGAAAAGTGTGGCGAATTATCGATAAATTGATAATCAATTGGTTAGAAAAATCTATAGAACAAAAGGGGCTCTAACAATTTTCAAGTTAGCCTGAATGCAATTCCCTAGCTCCTATCGACTCTGAGATATGCTTAACAAGCCGAGGCTATAAATCGATATTTATCGATAAAGCAAAATGTAAGTATTTATCGGAATTTGGTTAATAAATCGATATGCTAGGGCCTTAGGACAACATAAATGCGAGTCTCTAGCAAATGCCTTCTCTGATAAATGCCTAAAAAGCCGAGGCTATTTATCGATATTTATCGACAAAGAGAAAAGTGGGAATTTATCGATATGTTGATAATAAAATCAATTATCGCGGCCTTTAGTATGATCTTTATGCATTGATTTATGTATTGGTCTTTATGCAAAAATTGAAGGAATTCAATCTAAGATATGCTCGAATCATCGATTTGGAAAATCGTTGGAAGAGAAACCTTTGAGCAATTATTAAGAATTTCAAGTTAGATATGCATTCCACATACACACAGCTGCAGTATACTCGGTTTTTGTTCAGGTCCAATGGGTATACGAAAGTATATAATTCTAGTGAATCGCATGTTGAGCGAGGCGGCGACGTCTACTTTGGCCATTCCATGGGAATTCTTCTAAAAGGTGACATTTTTATGGCCAACCCCAACGGGCCGAACGGCAGGGCGGAAAATGTGAAATCACTTTGCTGGAAAATTTATTTCCCATTCAATGTCGCGCCGGCTATGCAGTTTATTATTGGTTCTCATTGCTCAGCGCTCTGCACGTGCCCCCACACCACGCCACAGACAACCCAACCCCAACCCAATCCCATCCAATCCCATCCAATCCAACCCGGACCCATTGAAGTGCTCGCCCATCTGTGTAGTCTAGTGTCCCATTGCAGTCGGCGTCGTCGTAATTCCAATTTCAATTCCAATTGCGATTGCATTTATTTCATTTATGCCACTTGCCACGCAGTTGCCAATGCCTCGGATTGGGGTAGCTCACTTTAATATACTGGCATGCCTTCCCTCTCGTCGTAATACCCATATATTATACATTATTCCATTTGCCGGATATTGCCATTTAGGCTACACTAGCCCTGAGCTTGCTCTCAATTCTTGTAGAGTTACAACTTGGGGCTGACAACCAGGCTTACATTTCTTGTCTTCAGCTTGACATCGGCAGCTTGTTTTACCTATTATCAACAACATAATCATCATCATTATCATGAACATTATCATTAACATTAACATTATCATTATGATTTCGGTTTGACATTGATTGATTGTGTCTGTTGGTCCATGATCTACTTATTAGCTTATAAGTTGTTTAAAATTTCCATGATCTTCAATTTCTATGCGATCTTAACTCTCAGTTAGCTCAGCTAAGCTTTTTTGAGACCTCATATAGGTTGCATTTTTTTTTAATGTAATCTATAAAATGCATGCTGCTTTCTAGAAAATCGATTCTTAAAAGAACCCATTTGCTATGTTTTAGTCTTGCACTTTAGTATGCATAAGCTTTGATATGCCATAGTTAATCCCTGAAAATTTCATAAAGATCGGACTATAAGCACCGAAGTTATTCAGGAGCGCATTTCTTATAGTTTGGGGTTAGGAAAAGAGTTTTTCTTTATCAGAGGAGATCTCGAAGAGACATCAGCTTGACAGCCAGTTGGGCACTTCCGATTTGATTTCCCTGACGGGTTAGGTACGGGTTCTCTGCCACCCCCCCCCCCCCTACCCCTACCCCTCGCTGAGGGTTTCTGGTTGATTGAATGCGAGATTCTAGGCTTAAGCAGTCATTGGACGTCATTTCGATTTCAAGCTGATGTCCAACAGATTATTTAAACATCTGCAACTGAATTGGGCATTTACCCCCCTCAACTCGCCGCCGTCAGTCTCCCCTGCGCGTTGCTGGCTCTGTCAACAGCTTGTTACCGTTAGACAGAAAACTAAAATTGACTTGTCAAGGCATCAGGCAGCAGCCTAGACGCCGATACAGATACAGATACAGATACAGATACAGATGCCCAGACGCCCATTTCCATGTCTGTCGTATCTGCAACTCAGCATCTACACATGTGTGAGTGCGCGTGTGTGTGTGTGCGTGTGTGTGTGTGTGTGTGTGTGTGTGTGTGCGTGTGTGGCCGAGTCGATGGCCCTGAATGCAAAGTGGCATTTGGCTTAAATCATTTGAAAAGTTTAATTTAGTGACTAAAACTTGTCGTGGTGCGTTTTTTATTTGTTATTTATTTTTCTTGTTGCTTTGCATTAATTAACGACAACAAAACCGAGAGTCTACAAAGTGCATGACTAGCAGATACCCTGTAAGCCATCTCAATGTGGGGTATGCCTAAAAGAAGAAGGGCTTCTAGCTCTTTAAAGATTACTTCTAGTTCGAAGATCGATATTTATCAATTTGGTTTAAATACTGAAGCCCATAGACAATTTGTTAATTGTACTAGTTGACGGAAGCAAGGTACCAAATGTGGATTCTCAGGCATATATGTATAACACGTGTCTGCAAATCGATATTTATCGAATTAAGTGAAATGCTGTGATTAATCGATTATTTGATAGTTACAATTATTAATAAAAAATCAAATATAAAATTTGGCCTTTTCAGATTTTCTAAGCTCGAGATGTTGCCAATGAAACCAGGCTGAAAATCGATATTTATCGATTTGAGTAAAATGCTAGAATTGATCGATAATTTTATAGTATAGTATAGTTTGATATCTAGCCAAGCTCCGATTTCGATATGATCTCTTTCCATTGCTACAAATACATTTGCAAGACTTCATTATACCCTGTTAAGCATATTCAGTATGGGTGCAGGGTATAGCTCACGAGCGAGTGGACAATCTGGTCGATCGGTAATGGCTGCTGCTGGCTTATACCTAATGTGGGATATATACATACATACATATATGTATATATATATGTGTATGCAATGCTCATGTGTGTAGATTTGTTTAATTATGGTGACATATGTTGAGTGCGCCCGCCCCCGACCCCAGGTGGCCCGCCTGCTGTGGCTGCCGCCTGGCCTCCTGGTTGTATCTGTGTGTTTCGTTTAGTATCTGCTCGCATGTGGCATGTGGCATGTGGCCTGTGTGGCAGTGGCAGCCTCATTAGTTGCAGCAACTAGCCAACTATGCGTCTGGCCATAAGATACACAATTTAGATACACGCAAAACAAACGTGCGGCGGCGGCGGCGGCGGCGGCGGCTTGGCTTTTGCGCATGCGCAGCTCAAGAACAACAACAACCTAAACAACAACCGAAACAACAACCAAAACAACAACAATTGCCGCCAATGTCGCAGTTGCAACTAAAACAAATCGGTAGCCAAATGCCTTTGACAAATGCCGACGACAACGCCCCCGTTCGCTGTCACGCCCCCAGACTCGGATTCGTTTCAAGTTGCAAAAGCAAGACTTAAAGTGCATTAAGCACACACACACACACACACACACACACACACACACACACATACTGCACACACAGCACACACTTATTTATGTTGTTATCAATATAAAATGCAAGCATTTTATTTACTTTTTGCGTTCGCGCATAAAATTTGCATAAATAATTTCACACAGCGCAAATAACAACTAAGTAAGTGGTGGAAAGGTGTTGGGTGGTGAAAGGAGGGGAGGGGGGTGGGGGCTGGGTATAATAGAGGGGGGGGGGGGAGCTTCATAGATCATGCCTCAGCCGGCTATGGAAAGTGCATTAAATGTCTTCAATTGTTTTTGTTCAAAATAGATGGAAAATGTGAAAAAGATATGCGAGAGAGAGGGAGATGAGAAAGAGAGAGAGAGAAAGAGAGAGAGAGAGTGGGAGAGAGGGAGAGAGAAAGAGAGAGAGAGGGAGAGAGAGAGACGGGGAGATAGAGATACGGGGAGAGAGAAAAGAGGGAGAGAGAAAAGAGGGAGAGAGAAGGAAAAAGGGAGAGAAAGAGAGAGAGAAAGATTGGGAAGAGAGTGAGAGAGATGTATGAAGTATGGGGGAGATAGCAAGAGTGAGAGATTGAGAAAGGGAGAGAGATGGAGAAAGAGAGAGAGAGAGAGAGATATTGAGAGACAGGGAGAGAAGAAGAAAGAGAGAGTTGAGAGACAGAGAGAGAAAGAGAGACAGGCATTTCTGAGCCTTAGGCCGATAAGGAGATAAAATCGTCGGCTTATATACATATATCTATTGAACGATATTATTTAAGGCGTCAACTATCGTTCATCATATGCCACAATGCTCTGCGGCTGTTATCGTTATCGATCGATAGGTTTATCGCTTGGTTTGGCATTTCCGCATCGTCTTCAAACAAATTCGCATGCATCGCGCGCCGCTCCAGAGCTGTTTGCCATATTCGCCAACGCCCCAAGTCCAGCGTCCACAGCATTATATATCATTTAGATAGATATCAATATGTATATATGTATATATACTTATATACACATATATTATCATATTGTTCCGTCATATTTCACCGGCAATTGCCGCGGCGATCGCCCTGCTGGCAGGCGAGGTGACAGGCAGACGCTGCCAGGCGCCAATTGCATTAAATTGTTCGCAATGCGGGGCGGGTGGAAAAGGGGAGGGGGGCTGTTAAGGGAAAGGAGGGACAGGAGCCTGGGAATCGGAGGGAATCGGAGGGGTTGATGGCGTTAATACGAGTAGCAAAATAGCTCGGGTGCCCCCAGCGAGCCGATTAATTGCCGGGAACTGCGCATAGATAAATATTAATGGGAACGACGATGACTATTCCACCCCAGAGTGTGGCACACACTAACACACACACACACACACACACACTCGACACACACGACACACAACGTAACGAATGGGCCAAAGCCCAAACGAATTGCGCATGCGATAAATTACTAAGGAATTTGCCACGCCCAACGTTCCAAAAATGAGGCGTAACGAGGCGCTAAGCCAAGCTGATTTCTTCTAGGCAAGTCTCGTAAATATACGATTATGATCGGCATTAGGAATATACATACATATATAAGCTGGCTTCTTTAGCTTCAATTAACACTGATTTTATGTATACCCTGCCGGAGGGCATTCGAATTTTGTCATCAAGTGTGTAACGCACAGAAGAAGACAAAGCCACCTCCATAAAGTATCTATGTATATATATATATGTATATATTCTTGATCAGCAGCAAACGCCGAGTCGTTATGCTGATGTTCCAATAAAAGCTCTCAGCTTTAAGGTCCTATTCATTCATAAAAGAAGATATATATTAATTGTTGAGCGATAACTGATCGTGATCGTGCTCTGATTTTTATCTAGATCTTTGAAGCATAAAAAAACCCTATTTTTTGTTGGAAATTCCCCTTTTTTTTTGTCCTATAAACAGTTTCTTGCTTGCAAAGTTAATTTAATTTTGGTTTTTACTGATCGTGCCGCATGATCTTGTGCAGGAATTTCTATAAAATTTGTTACTTATTGATCTACGATCTTGTCATATGATGAAATTTTAACCAAATTTCATAATTCTAGATAACTCCCATATTAATAAGTTCCTTTTATACCCTGAACCCATTGAAAATGGCCAAATAGAGTATAATACTTTTGTGCAAGGCCATGTAAAAGGGAAATGGAACCCATAAAGTATATATATTCCTGATCAGCATCAATAGCTGAGTTGATCAAGAGATAGAGACTGAACGTAGGTCCTCCTAGTGCCCGCGCAGTACGATATTATTTCCGATAATCGATAACTTGCCCCGTTTCCAGGTAATCGATAAAAATCGATATCGAAATCGTGTTCGCTTAGGTTTTAAGAGTCAATTTTGACATGGCAAAAACAGATCAACTATCTTTCATTTATGGCTAGGCATAAACCCCTTTAGTGGATGAAGACGGTTGAGGGTATCCCCTGCCTATTAATGATCTTGCGAAGATCTTCCTTGAAGATCTTTTATGTCTCTTTTCTAAATATATCCAGATCATATTGATGGCATCTCATCTTTACGACATCCAATGTTCGTACCCGATTGCCCAAAGTCAAGCCAAATTAACTTTCTATGCGTGCAACATTATCGGAAAGCCTTCGACATGATTTAATTGCCAGTTCCATGTCGGCCAAACTATCCAATTTTTGGTTTTTTTTTTTTTGGTTAAATGGAGTTGACCAACACTTGATGGCCTGCTGGCTTTTCTTGTTTGATTTCGATTTCGATTTGGAATTGGAATTGGACGTGGATGTGGATGTGAATTTGGGTTTTCGTTTGCGTTTTCGTTTTCCACACAAGTTCATTATAATGCTGTTGGCATGTTTATTATGTTGATTATGTTTTATGTGGGACTCGCTCGCTTTTGACATTTTTTTCTCCCTCATACCCTGCATCCATTGAAAATGGTTTCAAGAAGCGCATGATAGTTTTCTTGACGAGCTGAGTCGGTCGCCCGAAGGATGACATATTTTTTCGATAACATCGTATTTATCGATTTCGATAGAGACTTCTTTAAGCATAGCTCGCAGACTTTAAACTTGGCATATATCACTTTTGGAATACCTCAACTTATACTCAACTTATTCTCCCCAAAATCAAAAAAAAGGTTGAGCATAGAAAAAGTATCGCTGGCCAGCTTGGCGTTAGGCACAGGGTATCTGCTAGTCGGGCACTTCGGACCAGCGTATTTTATTGCCCTCCCCAGAAACCCAAATCAAATGAAGTGCGTGCGCTTGGGCCTGAGTTTAAGTCTGACTTTGGGTCTGACTTTGGGTCTGGGTCTGGGCAATCGTCAGCCGAGCGACGTGAAGCGTCAACTAGGCGCTTGTCTAGGCCATTTGCGCGCTTGGCCTGGTCATTGGTCATTTGACATGCCATCGGCTTGGCATTCACACTGTTTGATTGCCCGATCATTATCCCAAATGATGTTTTGTGGACTGAGCTAATGATTGGAGATGATGTCGCTGGCCGTTTTGCTCGACTCGCAGCTGTCCTCCAATTCTTGGCACGATCTTCAAACTCGATCGCTTGGCCCTTTTTTTTCTTTTCTATTATATATATTTTTTTTGTTTTTTGGTATAATTGCCCACAAGAGTCATAAATTAATTACTAAAACGGTTTCCTCCGCCTCTCTCCATCTTTAAACAACTGACCCGAAAATCGAAAGTAAATTTTTATTTAATTTACGATCGGTTGAGTGCGCCCCACTTGCCCGACTGTGTGTATCGCCTAAGGTCGATCGGTTCGAGTTCCCAGATCTCAGTGCGAGATCAGCTCCCCCTCTCTCTCTCTCTCTCTCTCTCTCTCTCTCTCTCTCTCGATCTCTGTGCCTCTTTATATTTGTGTCTCGCCAAATTGAAAAGCTACTTACAACAAAAGACGAGCACACAAATTAATTGTTCTAAAACGACACAAACATATCAAACGTCCAGACATTGAAGACCTTCAAAGTTCGCTGTTTTCCAAGGTTCGTCTGTGGGAATATGTTGCCACAAATTATAGAAATGAAGCTTAATCAGCGAAGAGCCGCAACTATTTCCTGTCAAGCGCTGGTCACATTTGTGCCTAGACAAATGCTGATGCAGTCTTTTTCGAAAAGCCGATCGTAGCTTGATCTCAATACTAAATTGTCTCTTTTAACGAGCTTCTACTATATAATGAACATCTTTCTCATTCTTAGATTGGACTTTATGCACAGTTCCGATCGTCGGATTTTATCTATATATTCCCATAGAGTTAGAGTCAGAATGCTTTTCATCTGAGGTCGAATCGAAGTCCATCGATTTTATCTGTCGGTCATTTAGGCGAGTCGAGAAGAAGAATCGATCGTTTCCATCTGCAGCAGACTTTCACTCGAAACCTTAACTCGTTGCGAATTTTAACGCGTCAAGCGACAAGCATTAACAAAATCGTGTACCCCGCTTTTGATAGGCAACTTTTTATAGCCATGGAAACCATGGAAAACAGTTTCTTTAACAAATGTATATACAGGTATAAGATAAGCTAATGAATAATACTCTCTCCCAAAATTGGGAGCTCATATGTGCACACATTTGGGTGTCAGATCGGACAATAAGCACCGAAGGTATTCAAGAATTCTAGTCTGGCGCTTGTTTTCTTGTGTGTATTATGAACAAAATGCCGCTGAAGCATAAATCGTGATACAGTTGAATTAACTTTGTTCAGCTCATTTATCTGATAGAGATCATTAGAATATTTGTGGAAGGGAATTATGTATGTCTTATAAACATTGTGCAAGCGATCTATAAAGTGCGATCGTTAGCTTTTGTTTGCCGATGAGCTTCATCTATTGCCTAATTAACTGATCCGAATGTATATATCATCTTTCCGCAAGTGTTGAGCTGTGGATCTGCCTCTCATCCATTAGCTGTTCTTCAGCTGTTTCTGCAAGTGTCGATCATTGTCTGGCAATTTGTGTGTGCGAGAGATCAAATCGTTTTCAATTAGGCCAAGAGGTCGAACTGTGGTTTCTTATACCCTCGCTAAAGGTAATCAAAGTTTTTTATTAGATATGTCCTTGCATGGAAGTAGACCCCAGAAAGCATATATGTACATATATTTTTGATCAGTGAGAACGAGCGAGACATGTCCCGCTGTCTGTTTCCTTGCAAAGTCTTTTCCTTCGGTTTGAAGTCAACTTCTTTTTCCCTATCTTCACTATAAAGCTGCTATATAGGAAGGTTTGCTCAAAAGTTAAGTTAGAACAATATATCTTAAACAAGTTCTCTAGTTGTCAATGATGCAAAACTTATCTCTTTCCCAAGCTATCTTGAGCTTGTTCTTCAGCTAATTCGCTTTAAGGGTATTGAATTGTCGGCGTGCTGTATTCGTTTTTTTTTCTTTTTACCTGCCAGTTACTTGGAGCTGGGCGCTTTCAAAGGGGGCGGGGCACGGGCTGGGCAGTAGAGCATCTAAAAGCGGCTGCAGCCAAACAAACAACCACAACAACAACAACAACAATATTAGCGCGCGTAATGATGATGATCAATGAAACTAATAAACAACAACAACAACAACAACAACAACAACGCCAACACTCATGCCGGAAATTGTAGAACGTGTTTATGCCACAATTTCAAGTTGTTGAGCCACGCACAGACAATGCGTCAGAGCGTCGGCCCGAGACATGCGTGCCAAACAGATACAGATACAAATGTATCTACAAATTTAGATATATATATATGTGCCTATATATATATATATAGATGCACAGCTACAGCTACAGATGCATCTATAAAATCCCACTGCGGATGCAGTTTGCACAGTAGCCAACAACAACAACAACAACAACAACTACAACAACAACAAGCAACCTTTTGAGTAACAATATACATGCAACGCGTTGGGCGTTAAGGAAATTTCTGATAGTCGCCGTTGCGTTGGCATTTCGAATGCCCTACACGAGGCGAGAGAGCGACAGAGAGAGCGAGAGAGAGAGAGAGAGAGAGCGAGAGAGAGAGAGAAAGTGAGAGAGTGTGTGTAATCGGAAATTGTTTACTGCGATAAACGATAATCGTTTGCAATGCGCCTTTGCAGCACGTGCCCATCTGCATTGGCATGCTAAAAGATACAAAGATACAAATTGTATCTTTGTATCTCGGATTGTGTGTATCGCACAGTGCAGCTAACTTGTTATGCCCGAACCGATTGCAAATGACCAAAGAGGGTATCATGCCAATCTAGAGACGAGAATTTTAAAATATATATAAAGCTTTTCTAAGGCAGGGCTTAAGATAACTTCACTTTTGCCACTCGCACCCAGAGTTCGTAATAAATGGATTTTGAAAGCTTTAAAGAGCATTGCGCTTTCAGCTGATATATTAAAACGCTGAAAATTTCATAGAGATCGGGCTGCAGACATCTAAGTTCATTATGCTGTGGCATTTCCCATCTTTAGAAGGAAGAAGAAGCACAGCCGCTAAGCAAATGTTTTTTTTTGAGTTATTATTGCATAGAAGGAGACTCGACTCAACTTGCCGCTGGATGGCAGGGTATCTGCTAGTCAGGCGATCGCGACTAGAGCACACTTACTTGTTGTTGTGGCTGCTATTTGGATCCTCCAACGTGCGAAACGCACACACTCACACACACACACACACACACACACACACATGCTCGTTTCGCTCACGCATTGACGCGCACGCTGAGCTCCATTCATAAATTCTTCATTCAGATTTGGTCGGTTCGCTCGTTCCGTCTGCAGATCACGTGCGTGCTATCAACTTGGGCAAGCTAGTGGGCAGCTGGGGGGAAGCCAACTAACCGGGTGTTGGCTAACCAACGGTGAGCGGAAGGGGGCAGCGACTGGCCATGGGTGGAGGGGAGGGGGGTTTATACCTAACGAAACGTGTGCGCCCAACCACGTTGGGCAGTTGATTGACCCGTTTCGCTGCCAACTGTTAATGCACTTATTCAGATATTTACGACTCCAAATGCGCACACAAATCACATATATACATATATATGTATATACATACATATATATATATATATATCACGAGTTGTCAAAGGCAGGCCATAGCCGCCCCCATCTGCAGCGACAAGACGTGCCGCACTTTGAGCTGCATTCGAATTGGTTTTCCGGTTGATATCCATGCATCAATTGGATTGATCGTCTTTCGCGTGCGTGCTGCATATTAAATATCCCCTATAATTCCAACATATACATATATATATTACAGTTACAAATAATTGCATTTCTTTTTTATTTGCAGGTGTGTCTTTTTAGGCGAAGAGAAGAGGCGACATGCGCAACAAGTGCAACTGCCAATGCAACCAATTACAATGTAAGCAACAATTCGTAAATCAATTACAATTAGTTACCCTATTTATCGATTTGTTATCAACAGTTTATCGATTTGTTTTCAAAAACTTGAGCTTAGCTTATCGATAACTACAAAGATTTCAAATCAAAGGAACACTTTATTATTCTGCTACGATTCAAAAGCATTAAGATAAAGCCAACATTTTTAAACTCAATTTGAATTGCTTTGCAGCTGTGCATTATAATTTATCGATAACTATTTCGATTACTAGCACAAACATCGACGTCAACAATAGTTTTTGCTTGGCTTATTTAAATTATTTTGTATACACCAAAATAGCGTTGCCGGGCAAAACTTGAATGCTCAATTTTAGCTACTTAAATTTATCGATTACTATCGATTACCTCAACTTTTCGTACTAATCTGTTCTCCATTGTGAAACTTAAAATATTGATGAATGTTCATTTTTTGAGACAGTTACATTGGCTAAATTTGAATAATTCATTTGAATTGATTGGAGATGGACAGATTTGAACTAAACCTATCGACTGATGGAAATTTATCGACTGCAAATTTCGATAATACATACATTATCTATCATATCTTTTGGGAATGTCGCTTAAGCCTGACATCACTTGATAAATTCATATAAATTATCGATAACTTATCGACATACTTAGCGCAATGTCAGGTTATGGTCTTAATATTTAGTATTTAATAATTAGTAGAGCAGAAATAGTTTGAATGAGTTTGACTTTGAACCTTTAAGGCGCCTACATGGCCTGGCTCTGAGGTAGCTCCGACTTAGCTTGGATTGCGACTTGAGAGCTGACCTCGTTATACTTCTCTCTAGCGTCTGTCAGTCCGTCCGTCCGTCTGTCTGTTTGTCTGTCGCTGCAATCAGGCCGTAAATGGTTAATTAACAACAACGCATAACTCTCACCTGACGCAGCGCTCAGCCGAGCAGTTGCACCATGTCTAATGCAACCAAATGCCAATTATGTCCATGTCCAAGTCCAGACCCGCGTCTCGGATCTCAAGCTCGAACTCAGTCTTTTGCTGTCTCTGTCTCTCCTTCTACTTCTACTTCTCTTTCCGTCTCTCTTTGTTACTATTATTACACTTGTTGCACTCTCAGTTAGTTCTTGTCGAAACTGTTGTTATTGTTCTTGTTATTTGATATCAGGCAATTGTGTCACAGCTCTGGACCTGGTTCCAGTTGCACACACTTTGCCTCTGTCAGCATGTCCAATGTCATTTGTCATTGATGTATCTGTATCTGTATGTGTATCTGTATCTGTATCTGTATCTGTATCTGTATCTGTATCTGTATCTGTATCTGTATCTGTATCTGTATCTGTAACTGTATCTGTATCTGTATCTGTATCTGTATCTGTATCTGTATCTGTATCTGTATCTGTATCTGTATCTGTATCTGTATCTGTATCTGTATCTGTATCTGTATCTGTATCTGTATCTGTATCTGTATCTGTATCTGTATCTGTATCTGTATCTGTATCTGTATCTGTATCTGTATCTGTATCTGTATCTGTATCTGTATCTGTATCTGTATCTGTATCTGTATCTGTATCTGTATCTGTATCTGTATCTGTATCTGTATCTGTATCTGTATCTGTATCTGTATCTGTATCTGTATCTGTATCTGTATCTGTATATGTATCTGTATCTGTATCTGAATCTATCTGTATCTACACTTGCATCTTCTACTTTATCTGTAACTCTGCGCAACTAATCCAATTAAGCTTTTGTTTAAGATCTGAACCAAGACTGTCTTACAACTGAGTTTTCAGCTTGTGCAACTTCAGATTGTCAGGCACTTGACTCTGCATGTGGCAAATTCGTTCATGGAGAAATTGTTACGCTTCGTGTGCATCCCATATGGCCATATATATATGGAATAGAGATTTTTTATGCTATGCCATTTCCAGTGCTGTAATACTAGCCCATATATCATGTTCTGCTGCGCTCTGAAAACCCATTTTCACATTTCTTACTAGAACTACACGAAGGTAACCAAAAGGGTCGTGCATAAAAGATTAAATAAAGGAGTTTTGTGAGAAATATTTAACAATTTCTAAACTCTTCGTTAAGCTTCAAAGTTTTTGTTTTTATAGATAAAGCAAACAATAATCGGGTAGAAGAATTATTGAGCTTAAGAATGTGCAGCGAGATTGAGAATCTTGAATGCCAAGATACTAAAAATGCCTGAGGTGTGTGTCTGTGTGTGTGTTTGGCATTTCATAAGGCGCATAAATCTTTGCATATAAATTAAAGTACGTATCAAATTGGGTTCTGCATAAGTTGAAAGCTGTAAAAGGATTCCTGGAAAGGTGTCTCGGTCGTTCGTTCCTCGTTGTTGGGGTGTCGCTCATAATCCTGGCCCGATAAAGTGCCACAAACCGAGGCAACGCAACGGCATTAAGCCTGATTAGGTTCGCGCGCACACCAAAAGGCCAAAAGGCAACAGCAGCAACAAGAAATAACTTTTTACCCCGGCACATCGAAGATTAAATACCCTTTTAAGACGAACCTGGTGATATGTGAGGAGAATAATAAAGCTCGCGATTGCTCGGTCTGTTTCATATCGATCGATTCTTCCCGTAGAGCTTTATAATATAGTAATCCGATTGTAGCTTTAAGACTCATGACAAAATGATAATACCCACGGCAAGGGTATTATGGTACACAAATCTTAAGCTGAAAGAAAGGCAACAACACAAGAGTTGAAGAGCGGGCAACGGCAAAAGCCAAACGAGGCAACGGCCAACGGCCAGCGGCCAAAACGGCCAAAGAAAACAAAAGTAAACCTGTACAAGTTCAAGGTCAAGTGCGGGTCTGCCGCACACAGCTGCAGATACACCGAAGAGGCACAGCTACAGATACACAGATACAGCTACAGATACAGATACAATGTTTGAGATGCGCAGCTGCGTTGCCGGACAGCGTTCAAGCCAACAACTTGAGCTCAGAACAGCTACGGCAACAACACAAAAGGCCACTCTTGAGTTTGCCGCCTTGAAGCGGCGTCTTGAGCCCAGCCGAGCCGAGACGAGACGCTGTGCTCGTTTATCTTTGGCCAAGTCCGCACTTACACGTTAGCTTATGCTTAATGAAAGCCACTCCAAGAAGTTAGAAACGGCTACAACAACACAAACAACAAGAACAGCATTTACAATAACATTAACAACTCCTACAAAAAGCTGCATTTGTTTTTAATACCCTACTCCAATTTAAAGGAGTGCATTTCGGTTCTGTGGAAATGTATGTAACAGGCAGAAAAACGCATCTTCGATGCCAAACAATATTTGCATATTCCCGATTTTGATAAAATCCATATAAAGTCGTGTTTATTCTTTGATCTGCTGCCATTTAGATAATATCGATAAATATCGATTTTGAGCCTTGGCTTAAGCTAGAAATATTTAAATTTTGCTCGGCGCCAGCTACAGGGTATCTTCTAGTCGGGCACTGCCTCTTACTTGGTTTTTTTTTTTGTTGTTATTGTGGCCCGTCTGTAAAGGCCGCAGCAAGTTTTGCCAGGCAGCTTGCTGCCACCCAAGCAGCCAGTCGATTATTTATCGCGCGGATAACGCGAACGACAGTTACAGATACTCGAAACAGACGCAGCTACAGATACAGGTACAGCTACAGCTATAGATACAGATACAGCTACACTCGAAAACAAACGTGTGCACCAAAAACAAAAAAAAAAAAAAACCACTGCACCCTGCTTCATCCATTTGTTTGTTATTTTCACAACTCATTACGCAAAGAAGAAATATTTTAAATTAAAAAATAAATAAGAAAAGGAACTGGGAAATTGAACCATAAATGAGCGCAGCTCGCGTGTGCCAACAGGCTACACTGCGCGAAATTCCAGATGTGTTTCCAAAAGATATTTCACTCTCTCCCTCTCTTTCTATCTTCTATCTATCTATCTATCTACCTTCTCTCTCATGTTGCTGTCAAAGTGGCTGTCAGATTTAACAGCTCCTCGGCAATATTTGTAAGCTATGTGGCAACGCCGCTTTGTTAAGCTGGCTACCAATTTTGGCTGTTTTCTTTTTACAAGGTGGCAACTCCCTCGAAATTGTTTAAAGCTGTTTTTTGAACTGCCTGCTTAATTTTGATTGACAGCGGAGCCTATAAAAGCTATAAAAAAGGAATCAAATCGAGTTTGACAGCATGTTAAATTATTTTATTGTTGTAAAGTAAATAAATAAAAACTTAAGCTTTTAAATACCAAAAACACTAACCAAAAAGTACAAATAAATTCAAATATAAACGAAAATGACACTTGAGCAGTTCAAATTATGCTTTAACTAAGATTTTTCTTCTTGATATAATAAGATCTTCGAAGTCAGGTTGAGGTTAGGTCATACAAAAGTCGGCTTAAATGTTGCGAAATTTAAGAAGCAAATATAAACAAGTTAGAGGCTCTAGTCGGGAGCTCCCGACCATCAGAAGTTAAATTGTGACTTAAATTGGTTGGCAATACAAATTGGTTTATTTACTTGATTTATAGCGGGGAGCTGGCGCTAGCTATAAAATTAAAGATTCTAAATTTGTATATACTGTTCTAGAAGCTACAAGTCAAGTTTAGTGACTCTAGCTCCTATAACTAACGAGATTTGCTCAAAAAACACGATTTCGATATCGATTTTTATCGATTACTTGGAAACGGGGCAAGTTATCGATTATCGGAAACAAACTCGTACTGCGCGGGCACTAGGAGGACTTACTTTCAAAATTTCAAGTCTCCAGCTCTTATAGGTTATGAGATTCTGACGGCGACTCGGCTATTGATGTTGATCAAGAATATATATATACTTTATGGGGTCGGAGATGCTTCCTTCTGGCTGTTACATACATTTGCTCAAATACATGATACCCCTCTTACCAATTTTAAATGTGTTCAAGGTATAAAAACAAGGCAGTAAAAAAAACGGCGGCAATTTTTATGTCTCAGCGCAGCGCAGTTCTCAGATCTGTTGTCTCATGTTGTCTCAGTTCGCAGTTGGCAGTTGGCAGTTGGCAGTTCTCAGAGATCTTTTTTGAGGCAACCCACACTCAACGGGCAGCGGCTGCGACTGCGCAAATGAGTTGACTTCGACTTCGAGTTCGAGTTCGAATGCGAATGCGAATGCGAGTTCGGCTTTGGTTTTTGGGTTCGACTTTGAGTTTGGACTTCGACTCCGACATCGAGTTGCCATTTGGCATTCACAGCCTTTGTAGCTTGTGTCTGTCTGTCTGTCAGTCTGTCTCTGTGTGTTTGTGTGTGTGTGTGTGTGTCTTTGTTGTTGTTGTTGTCATTTAAAGTCTAATCAAAACATTTGAAGTTACTTAAGAAACCTACGCAGCTTAAGTTGCGTTTCTTGTTTCGAATTCTTAACTTGTCGCTGTCTGTTGTTGTTGTGCACACACACACACACACACACACATACACACACACGCATGTGTATTGCTTTACGCGACATTTCTCAAACATTTGCTGTTGTTCTTCTCAAGTTTCGTGTTGCCCAACCAAGTCTTTATTTATAAAACAAAAAAAAAAAAAACAAACAACAGCAAATCGAGCGAACAAACGTCGAAGGTTAAAATCAGTTTTGGGCACAGTTCGAAGCATAATTTTCGGTGTGAAGCATGCAACACGCTCTGACTCAATCCGCCCACTCCCCCTCCCCCCCCCCCCCTTTCCCCCTTCACCACACCCCCTTACACTCTGTCTGCCTGCCGTCGACTGTGCCCGATGGCTGTCTTAGCCAAGGTCGTCGTCCTTTTAGTCAGTTGGCACCCCACAAAACCGGCGCCAACTGATTTGGCCATTGGCCAATGTCTGCCCGGAAAGCAGCTTGTTCCAGGGCTGGCAAGTTCAATAAATATTGGCACTGGTTCCGTTCACCGTTCGCACCGGTTCACTAGCTTTTGGTTCGATTCCTGGCTTTCTGCATTGTTCAAATCTTGGCTCAAATCTGGGCTTGTTTATCTTGCTCTACTAAAAGATATATCTCTATCCAACATTTGGCATCCATCAAATGGAGCTCAATAGTGCCCTGGTTGGAGCCGGAGCTAAATATGCCTTGTGGCTGGGAGGCCCTCAAAATATTTGAAGAGCAATTCGATTCAGTTCGCGTGTGCATTCAGTTGTTCTTTTGCAACTGAATCGTTCTATGATTCAGCTCATTTTCAAAGTTACATTGAAATTCCGGCCGCGAACCGGTTCGATTCGTATTGGGTTTGCGGCCTCGGTTCTTTCTGATCCTTTGTCTGAGGCGGCGCCGTCGCGTGGGCGACGACCCTATTGATTTTCCCTGCTGGTCGCGGCACAGTGCATTTACCCTAAAAATCAAGTGACGACATTTATGGCAACACTGAAAGCTCATTATGAACACCATGATGACGATAATGACGATGATGATGATGATGACAGAGATGATGATGACGTTGGCGATGACAATGCCATTGCTGCGCATATGGAAATGCAGCACAGACAAAGGCGCGCAGAGAAACTAAGCCGACGAAAAGAAAACATGTAAAAGCGTACAGGACGCAGGCAAACGTGACTGCCAAATACCCTGTAAATAGTTGCAGCCAACATGTAGAGTGGCATAAAATGACAGTTTCTTCATAAGACAGTTTCATATAAGAATCTATAATTTACTATAGATCTAATATATAAAGCTTTATACGAAATAAGCTAACACTAGCTAGAGAAGCACACCCAGATCCATTTAAAGTAGTTCAACAAACGTATATATGCCATATAATATGGCTGTGACATAGCTATGCCATAACTAAGCATGACTCTAGCTTAAGCTAAGCATTACAGGGTATTTAAAATGAGCAACAGCCGCAGCGCAGTGCTAACGCATCCATCACGGGGCTTTACACATGCCAGACTGTGTTGGGGGGGGGCAGGGTATGAGAAGTGTGTGTGCCAAAGGGGGAACGAGGAGGGGGGGGGGTAGGTGCAGGCTATTAGGGGCGACATAGGGTGTTGAGCTGTTGCATTGAAGTGCCTGTTGGGCTGTTGGCTCAATGGATAAATGGATAGATAATAACTTGTGAAAATAACTCTTGCACTTGAGGACGGCGTTTGTTGTTGTTGTTGTTGTTGTTGTTCTTGCATTGATTCCCGCACTCATGCTGCACACACACACACACACAGAGAGAGGGAGAGACATTTGCTGTCAAAATTATGTAGCCTGTGTGTCGTCTGCACATCTCGTGCTCCTTCAGACGAACTTCGAACGTTGCATGCAACAAAGTAAAATAAAAGAAATACGTCTCGACACTGAAATCTGACAGATGCGAAGTGCAACAAACGCTTCAAATTCGTGCCACATGTGCCGCAACGCAAATGTCTCTGTTTGCATTCAAGCTGTGCCACGAATTCGTTGCGATTAAATTGCCAGCTGCCAATCGATAACGCAATCGATAACACAATCGGCAATCGGCAATCGGCAAACGGAGCGGAACTGGAACCGCTAACTCTTTTGGCTAGATCAAGTTCACACGAGCTAACACCCGCACACACACACACACACACACGCATTTTAATTGCAATTGTGCAATGACAAGAGCGTGCTTGTGTGTGTGTGACCCAATAACAACAACAAGTCAGTATTGCGCTTGCAACAAGCTGTCTCATCTATCAAACGGCAATTGTTAATTGAAAGCGTCAACAATTATTTTGAGCCTTGTTGTTGTTGTCGTCTTGTCGTTTTGTTGTGATACGACGTTACAATTTTTCAACCAAAAACCAGTGCTCGAAAGTGCCTTTTGTTAATGTTGTTTTTGTTGTTGTTGTCGTCTTGTCGTTGTCGTTGTCGCACTTTTGGCTGTCATTTGGCAATTCACACTTAACGGCATGTCGAAGCACCTATCCAGAGATCCAGAGACAGCCACTCGAACATGCACACCACCAATTTCGTAAAGCTATCAGCGAGTCGAGTGATAATGAAAAACTGTTCAATACAACATTACAAACAACAACAACAACAACAACAACAACGACAACAACAAAACAAACAACTAAGAGAAACTATCATAAATTGAAACGCAAAACATGCTGAGAAATTGATTTGGAATCCTAACAAATCCATTAACGCAATTGTTTTGATAGCGTTTATTGGATTCAGTTTTTGAGGTTGAAATTCATTTCTTTCAAATAAACTGATTTTAAATTAAATAATATTTTACAGAAATTGTCAAAACAAATTTAACTGAAGAAATATGAAGAAAGTGTTAAAGATGATTTGAATAAACTTAAGTTAATGTAACATATATTTCCATAAGCAGACATATATGTTTGCAAGCGATCGCTAACATATATATGATATAATAATAGAAGTCTGCAATAGAAAGTTTCATCAAAATCGCGTTAAAATTAGAGGCCGGAAGGAACAAGGCTTTATCTACTCAACTCTGCTCAAGATATATATAATATATATATATATAATATATATATATATAATATATATATAATAAAAACAACCAGATATTTATATAATGCTGAAAACTCTTCCATATTCCAAGTTTGAACGTATTTTGTAAAACTTTTCGTATTTCAACTCAAAGAAAAAAGGGTATTGCGATATTCAGCCAAAATCATAGAGAAACAAATTGTGGGCAAATGAGCTTATTTTTTATGGATTGTTTTTATAGCGAACTTTGACTGTTTATAGGTAAATAACTGTTAGGAAGAACTTTAATACCAATTTAAGGTTCATTTAGGGACATTTCTCAGCGATAAACATAAGGGACAGCAATTACATGGGGAGAAGATCGACAAACAATTGAATGTGAATTTGAATGTAATCAATTTAACCATATTGTAAATCGATAAAATAATAATAATACCGATAGTATACCCGTTTTGATATCCTATGATATCGATATCGTGCCCGATGATATCCCATGATATCGATAACGTACCCGATGATATCCCATAATATCGATAACGTACCCGATGATATCCCATGATATCGATAACGTACCCGATGATATCCCATGATATCGATAACGTACCCGATGATATCCCATGATATCGATATCGATATCGATATCGTGCCCGATAATATCCCATGCTATCGAGAACGATATCGATACTTCAAACAAAGAGGAAATAATTTTAATTCTTGTATCGCAGCCGCACGAAACGGACCAGAGCTATAAAGTAAGGCTAACAGATCTTTATATTTCATAGATCTGTCAAATATGTTTCTGCTATATCTCGCATATAAAATTAAAGTTGAAAGAAAGTTGTTGTTTTTTGGGTAATACGCATTTCGGTTCTTATATGCGAATTGCGAAAGCCTAAGACAAATTCAAATTGCAATTGGCCAAATTCGCGAAAAATTCAATTGCCAGTCGAGTATTGCGATTGGCGATTGGCGATTGGTGCATCCTATGCACAATTTGGATTTATAATTAAATTCACTTTCAAAAATACCGCTAATCATTTAAAGAGTCGAAAATTCGATTTTGGGGAGTCGGCGAAAGAGTCGAACAAAGCGAAGTACATGCAAATCAATAATAATATGCGCAAATTTGCATATTTGTTTCAATCTCTCAATGGGGGGGCGTGGCACACGCAACCATTGATCGCCGCGATCGATCAATGTTCATATACTATTCGCTCATTCATTCACTCATTCAGCTGATCGAACTGGCCAAATTTACGCAACCCCAGCGAAGAAAACGAACAAAATCAAAAGACGAACAGTTGCCACCCAATTCCAAGACCCCGGGGCGCATTGCTTTGCTACAATTTCCAATCAAAAGTTGCACAAATACCCAAAAGAAGAAATAACCAACCCATCAAACTGTTATTAGTCGCCCCATCAATACCACTAATTAGCCAAAATTTCAGCCGGGCAAAGGTGTGTGTGTCTGTGTGTAAGATCCACGTAGCGCATTTAAACATAGCTGCGAATTATGCAAGCGCTAAGACAAGTCGAACAAAATCGACTTCTGATCTTCAATCCCGTTATTTATTCAGAACATTTCCGGGTCTACAGGAAACAATTACAAATGGTTATATAGATATTCCTGATCAGCATCAATAAAAGCTTTAGACTTTGAATTTTAAATATTTATTGTCGTATACCATAGACAGACCGTGTTTATTTTCAAAAGATCGATAAATATCGATTTGAAATGCCATATTTGTTAAGCAAAACTCGAAATTGACATTTGAATTTTCAAATATATATTTTCGTCTACCATACTTCTCTTTTCGATTTTAGTTTCAACATATCGATAAATATCGATTTTGGGTCTTTGTATTTTAAGCTTAAGTCAAAATTGAGACTTGAAATTCAAAATATTTATTTTCGCATACCAAAAGATTTTGTATGTTTTTTCTATTAAATCTATTTACGTAATATCGATAAATATCGATAATAGTTTGTGATTTTTTAAGCATTACGCGAAATTAAGAATTAAACCATGAAATATTTACTTTTTTATGTATATCCTACGCCGAATGTGCTTATCATATTTGTTTCGATTTTATTTTGAAAATATCGATTAATATCGATTTTAAGCCACTGCTTTTTAAGCATAACTCGCGATTTATAGGAGTTAGCTACACCAAATTGGGCTTTCAGGTTGTTATATCGAATATAGAGATTGAGAATATTTCAATTTTCTGATACCTCCCCCTATTGCTGGGAGAAGGAGAAGATAAGTGTATGTATGTATAGAAAGCAGCTAGAATGCTAGGTCAGGGTATCTCCGGGTCGAGCACGCCCGACTGAAGCACTTTTGCCCGTTCTTATTCCATTCACCGGAACCGAACCGAAAGGCGAGTCTTTGGCTCGAGTTGTATTTTGCTGTTAGGGTATTTAGAATTCGTTGCGTTCACAATTAAGCACATATTGAGCTTTCGTTTGCCGTCCGTATTAAGTTTAGCTTGTTTTTAATGCGCCAAAGTGGCGAGCTGTGAGTTAAGCAAAGTGGGTAAAGCTGGAGCTTAATTAAGACCACGTCGTCGTCGTCGTTGTCGAATCGTTGGATTGCCCGAGAGGTTACATAAATGGCAATAGCGAAAAATAAAACCAGCAAAGAGTATAAAAACCGAAACCGAAACGCGATTGCATATGCGATTGTTTTTCTTTTATTTTCTTTAATTTAATTTTTTTTTCTTTTGGCTTAGTCGAAAAAAAAGAAGGTTTTCAATAAAATTGTGCGATTTGTGTTTTTGGCGAGAAAGTTGCGCTTAAGATTCAGAATTGTTTAAAGAAAGTTGCGACAGAAACTCTTGGTATTGGGCCCAAGGAGCAAGGTACAAGCTATAAGATTCGGGATTTCATCTATAAGGTATAAAAATATCGGTATAAAGGTATAAAATATAAGACAGGCAAAAGGTATAAAATATAAGGCAAAAACATATAATGAGGCATTTTTAATATTTGGTATAAGGTATATTGCATTGAAAAAGGCATAAAATATAGAGTATGAGACATAAAGTCCAGCAAAGTCCTGTAAGCTAAAAGGCATAACGAATAAGGTATAAATTATAAGGTATTAATTTAATGTTAAAAGCCATCAGGTATAAGACACTAAGGCATAACCTATTAGATATAAATTAAATGGCTTAAGGCATTAGTAATAAGACATAAAAGCATACAAAATAAGGCAAAAATTAAAAGGTATCAATTAAATGGCATAAAAATGTAAAGGTGTGCAGGTTTCAGTTAAAAAGGAATAAGTTATAAGACAAGCTATATCACGAAATTATGAGGTTTGAGCTATGATAATTAGGTATAAGGTATATAAAAATTACTTGAAAAAATGCATAAATAATCAAGCTAGGATGTTAAAAATAAATAGCGAAGCATCAATAAAAAGGTATAAGAAAAAGGACGTCCAATAAATGAATTATAAGAAAAAAGGTGTAAATAATCATGTATTAGATGTTAATTAAAAATAAGCTGCGGAGAATATAAGACATTGGAAGTCCAATGTTCAATTGCAATATAAAAGGTATAAGTGAACTGGTATAAACTTCAAAACCTTAGGAACAAGAAGGTAAAGGTTATAAGATGTTAATTATAATAGAGCATGAGATGTTAGGTATAAAATATTAGGCATCGGTATAAGACGGCATAAATGATCAAATAAAAGGTAAAAATATAAAAGCTGATGATGTAAAGCAGAAAAATATAAGAGTAGAATGCATAGCTTATAGAGCATAATATGGTCCAATATGATCAAGTATTAGTTGCTCTTGATTTTGAGGTACGGTAAGCCGAAGAGTGTTTACTGTAGTCGTCATGCGCGATGTCACGAGATGGATTCTACCATTTCAGCAAGGTCAGCGGCATGATTGAATTCGCATGCTTCGTGCCGCTTGCAACAGCTTATGCAACAGCAACGGCAATTTGATAAATAGATAAGCGATAAGTTTTATGGCTGGAATAGCCTTCGGTTAATTCGGGATTTGCCATTGCCCATTGCCCATTTGCTCGGCCAGACAGCATTTAGCCACAGCCAGGCCAGGCCAGGCCAGGCCAGGCCAGACCAGTTGCGGTTGCATTAATCTTCGCCTGCCACAAAGCTGTTGCAGCTCATGAAGTTCACAGTTCAATTGAGCTTACCGCTAATTAGCTGCGGTAAGTGTTTGCTGGCCCAAGAGATCGGTGTGTGTGTGAGGGGGGGCACGCTGAGATGAGCTTAGGTGCTGGCAGGGATGGCCCAGGTGTGACCATTGGCCATTGTTGTTGCCGCTGGCAATGCGATTAAGATGGGCGCCCAGCAGCAATGCATATATATATATATATATATATATATATACCCTGCAGCCAGAAGGGCATGCTAGTTATCTGCAAATGCATGTAACAGGCAGAAGAAAGCATTTTCTAACTCATAATGTATATATAGTTGCTTATGCTTCTTCTCATATCTCAATGCATTTTCCTAATATCGATAAATATCGATATCGACATTATGCTCCGATATTAAAGCGCTGCAAATTGCATGTAGATCGGACTCTGAGCACCGATCTTATGCAGGGATACATTTACCATAATTGGAGGTTAAGGCAAGCAGAAGTGTGCGTGTGTGTGTGTGTGTGTGTGTGTGTGTTAGTGTATATACATATGTATACAGATCAAGGTAGGCTAGGCTCAGGGCATCTTCAAGTCGTGCACACCCGACTCGGGCAGTCTTGAGGTTTTTTGCTTTTGCAGAGGCTTTTAAGTAACCGACCGCCGCGAGTCACTTTTATGTTTTATTTATTGATTTTATTTGTATAATTTTTTATTTTTGTTGTAGTTGTTGCTGCTGTTGGCGGTTGCTGCCACCCGCTGCTGCCCCCGCTGCTGCCCCCGCTGCTGCTGCTGCTGCTGCTGCTGCTGCTATTGTGGTTTTGTGTCCCATAATTATGTCAGCTGCAGTTCCATAGTCATAAATTTGCGCTGCTCGTTTCAATGTACATTCATTCATTTCCACTGGCAAAGCGAGGGCAGCGGCTGCAGCGGCTGCAACATCATGCTGCTTGTTGCATGTGGCACACTGCAGCAGCAGCAGCAGCAGCAGCGACTTGTGACAATCCATTAAGAGCAAATATTCATTTGGAATGCAGATTTAATGGGAAATGCACATATTGAAATTTATGATACCAGTTATGTGTGTGTGTTTTTCTTTTTTTTTATAAATATCTTAATCAGATTCCTGAACGTGCACTTCATTTGTTACGTTACGTTCGGTTTTGATGCAGGCATGTTCCGGTTTTCACTTTCGACAAGAATTCTATTCGCCCTGTTTCGTTCGCTCAATTCATTCATTTATTCACGTTCTCGCTGCCGTCTGCCGTCTGCTAAATGTGCTTTCAATTATCTCCATTTGTTATTTTCTTAATATTTTTTTTTCTTATCAACTTCTGTCGGTAATAACCGATATGCATATTAACTAAGGGAATAATGGAATGGAACACTCATCGCTGCGAAAGCGATCCAAATAATGGAATGGAACACTCACGACTTTTGACTTTGCTCGTATTATCCTGGCTTCCTATATTGCTTAAATATATGAAAAGCTTTTCGATATGTTCTGATTCCTTAGTTGCTCGCAAGTGGAATGCTGGAAAGAAACACTCGTTCAGATTTTTGCTTGGAAAAGAAAACGTTTTTCTTATTTTAAATTTGGTGTCTTTGCGAAGTAATGCATTATTGAAAAGTTTGTTCCGATTCAACTGTTTCCCCAGAAAAGAATCCAAACAATGGAACGCTGAAAAGAAAACATTCGCTACATTCTCAAGTAATAATTATTATAAATTAAATCATAACTGAAACCCCCTTCGTGTCCTTTATAAATGTGTAAACGATTTGAACTATAACTTACAAAAAGGTTTCCAGAGGGAACGCGGAAATGAAACACTAACTAGCTAGAATTTATATTGCTAACGATTGTAATACTAATATGTTTCAATTCTAACATTTCATTTTTCCTATCTTTGCAGAACTTAGACAGAAATAACGAGTGAAAGCTTTAATAAAGAGCAAGGAGAGAGAGAGAGAGAGAGAAGAGAGAAAGAGCTAGTAACTGTACTCTCTTTACTAAACGAACGAGACAATGCACGACTCTCTGGTGTTGGCCCAACCCTAAGCGAAGAGCGTGTGAAATCCATGCACGAAAACTAGTTGAATTTAGTAGCTTCCCCCTCCTCGAGCAATTACGATTAACGCAACAGAGCGGCGATAAATTTCGAATAGAACGAGTTTACGATCAAGCGATAAACCTAAACGACAGATTTTTGGGCGCCATGGCAATGCTCGAGGCGCGGCCTTACAGGCCATTCAAGTCCAGTGAAGAGTATCTGGAGGCCATGAAGGAGGATCTCGCTGAATGGCTGAGCACACTCTATCCGGAGCTGAGCATCAATGCGGAGAACTTTATGGATCGTCTGGATACGGGCGTTGCGCTCTGCAAGGTAAGTTCTAAATTTAACAAGCGCTTTGACATGCACTTCAACTTTTATATGAGCTCGAATGCACTTAGTTTCAATTCACAATTGCAATCAGGCTATTTAACTGCCAGTTAAATAGTTGACGAGTATCGTTGACGTTTTGCACAGTTGGCAACACCGAACAGTGTTGGGAAACAAGAATTTAAATTAAATTAATAGAGTTGTCATCATTCTGAATAATTTTGGCATTTAGCTGACATTTCGACTGAACAAAAGCCAAAAAGCAATTGCATATTGATTTGCTTGCCAGCCAACATGAAATTTAACAGACAGATGAGAAAACTCGCATGCGAGCATTTGATTAGCCCCCCCTCCAAAGGTGCTATCCGTGGGTCGGGGTCTAGGGTGTACGCGAGTGGTAAGCAATCTTTTATGGGCGGCAGCTGTTTTGACTGTTCGACTGACGCATAAACAAAGCCAAATGTGAAAAAAGCTCTGGCACACATTTCAGGCAGATGATGCAGAGTTTGGTTTTGGACTGCAGCTCCCAGGTCCGAGTCTGGGCTCGTAAAACTAAATTCACACATGCCTCTGATTAGTGGGCGCAGCAGCTGCAACTGCATCTGCATCTGCGACTATTGATGTTTGTTTGGTTACGTGCTAAAGGCACTGACGCTGCACGGATGCAGTTGGGCTGCTGCTTTTATGACCAGTCAGTCAGTCAGTACGTCAGTCAGTCAATCAATCAGTCAGGTGCTAAAAGCGCTAGTGAGTCACAGACTTACGGGTGAATTTGGCCTGCTACTTTTCTGGGCAGGCGGTCACTCAGTCAGTCATGTAGTCAGTCAGTCAGTCAATCAGTCAGTCGCTTAGTCAGTCAGTCGATCAATATGTTGGGTGTTAAACTCGCTGTGATTCACGGATGTATTTGAGCTACTTCCTTTCTGTCCGGACATTCAGTCATTTAGTAACTCAATCAGTCAATCAGTTAGTCAATCAATCGCTTAGTTAGTCAGTCAATCAGTCAGACAATCAATCAGTCAATCTGTTAGGTGTTGAAAGCCCTGGTGTTGCATGGACTCTCAGATGTATTTGAGAACTGCCTTTCTGGCCAGACAGTCAGTTATTTAGTAACTCAGTCAGCCAATCAATCAGTCAGTCACTCAGGCAATGCGTCAGTCAGTAGGTCAATCAATCAATAAGTGAGTCAATCAGTTATGTGTTAAAGGCGCTGATGAAGTACGGACTCTCGGTTGCATTTGGGCTTCTGCCATCTGTCAGTCAATCAGTCAGTCAATCAGTCAACCAGTCAATCAGTCAAAGGCGCTGGCTATTCACGGATTTGCAAATGCAAATCTGCTCCTCTTCTGGCCCGGCATTCGGTCAGGCAGCAAGTCAGTCAATCAGTCAGTCAGTGGGCCGCCTCTTATGGCTGCATTTATGGCATGAAGCATGCATGCACCAGTGCACGACAGCGGCACGCTATCCACAGCCCATCCGGCTTTCAGCTCAGTGTGGAGCATGTCTTGGTGGTGGGAGGAGAAGGAGGTCGGGTGGGATTAGTTAGCCCGGTCTTACATCCTGACAACCCCGACCAAAACACTTTCGTCATGCATTTGTCTTAGCCTCTGGTGGGCAGGTCAAAGCTCCTTACTAGCCCACACCATTAGCTCCCAGCTGCAACTGGAACTCCAATGGGGTTACCTCCGTTCGTTGTGCCTGAATGTGGCACAGCCAAAGGCCCATCCACCTGGATATGCCGCTTGCCACAAATGCAAATGTGTTTTGTGAGCGCTTAAAATGTTGCACTCTCTGTTTCCAGCCTGTGAAGTGGCCACAGTCAAGTTTCTGTTTCAGTTGCTCCACTTCTGCTTTTTTTAGGGGCTGGCCATTCAACCTCATCCTTAGCAGAAACAACTGTATTTGCTTTTCCATTACCGAACCATTAACGAGCAGCTCCACTACTTGAAATAGCTTATGGATCTATAATAAAAGCCGTCCTTTGAAGTCTCAAACTTTTTCAAAGCTGAATGAACTATTAAAATGTAATGTCTTTCTGCAATCGTTTTATCCCCAGGATAAATTCTGTAGTTAATCACCACTGATTTTAAATTAAGCAATAATTGCGACATACAGATGACTTAAAGAGTTATAAGATAGACAGTTTCTTGTCAAAATTCAAGACATGGCTTAAGGTAGATCTCGATTGTAGTCACATTTATTTGAACCGTAAACTTCATGTTAAATCCAAGCCTGCCAATACATATAATGCTTAATACTAATTTTTTTAATGAAAGTCTTGACATGCAAAAAAATAATGAATAAACTTGATTACATTTTCTCTCAAATATAAAATGTTAACAGTTGCTGCTAAAGTTCATGATAAATATCTGCTTGTAAATATACAATGTTGAAAAGTGTTTAATTTGAATTATTGTCAATTAAATGAATATACATAGCATATTTATCTAACTGTGTCGCATGCTTGGAAAATAATACAAATTTCTGCTGCTAAAGTTCATGTTAAATGTCTGCTTGTAAATGTACAAATTTTATTATTTGTTCTATTGAAAACCTGAGATTCCAAGTTTCGAATCTAATCTTATCTGTGTCAAATTGAAAATCCAAAAATTCTTAGAAAATTATAAAAAAAATTTCTGCTGGTAAACTTCATGTTACATAACGTCTTGCACATTTAGCTTATAGCTATGTCTATGTCCTACAAATATATTATAGCTATGCATTTGTTTCTCTGTAAATACTTATGTCGGATTGATAATTTTCTAACTATGCTAGATTCTAGAGATTGGTTTAATTTGTAGAAATTGCGGCATATTTTAAACAATTGTCTTGGTAATGGGGGGAAGCACTTCAGATCTAGCTTGGCCTTCTGGTCTGCGCTCTCTCTCTCTCTTTCTGTCTCTTTCTGTCTCCCTCTCTCCCTCTCTTTCTCTATATCTTCTTGACTGCAGCAAATTCCATTATGCCACTTTTAATTACCGATGCGTTGCCGTTGCCGTTGCCTGTTTTGGTTTTGGTTTCGGTTTCGGTTACGTGGCGCATGCCATAAACCTCTGCCCATTGCGACTGTGCGTGTGTGTGTGTGTGTGCGGTTTGTGCCATTGCCATGCTTGTTGTGATTATGGGCGCTGAGTGGCGCTGCCCGCGGCTACTGGCGCCAGCGTCTGTGCAGCGCCGACAACGTCACGCTGGAGGCCAATAGCCAAGACCTCAACGCGTAGACAATTTGTCTTGACTGGGTTGTCGTCGTCGTCGTCGTCGTTGTTGTTGTTGTTGTTGTTGCCTGGCAGACCAACTGAATGCACCACAAAGCTGCGCTAAGGCTGAATATTCCTGCGGCAAAAAGAGACTCGTATCGGGAACGTTGCATCTTGTGCAGCGGCTCTCCCGCTGTGTGCGACGCGGCTGTTGCATTGTTGCCGGCTATTCCTGTAAGTAACAAGTGAGCGTGCTCTAGTCGAGAGTGATCGATCGGCAGATACCCTGTAAGCAGCATGCATGCCCACAGAAATCATGCTCCTTTTTGTTTCCAGCCCCGCCATAAGAACGATTCGCAATTTATGAAATATATAAATAGCAGCTAAATATGATATTCAATACATGTTTATCGTGTGTTGCATTTATCGATTTCTATCGATTTGTCGATATTTATCGATTAAGGTACCATTTTGGAATTTAATTATAATCGTTAATAAACTTCGGGATACGCCTTAATAAGCCCGTTTCAAAACCGATATTTATCGATCTATCAAAAAATAAGATCTATTTGTTCAGCGTATGATGCATATATTTCAATTTTTAGGTACAGGGTATTAAAACATAGGCCAACACACACACACACACACACACACACGCGCAAGCACACCCAGCTAGAACTCTACAAATATTTTCACCTAGAGCCTGGTCAGAAATGTGTGTTTTGTTTTTTTTTTGGATCTGTTCCCTTTTCTTGGCTTTTTGGGATTATATCAGCTGCATATGGTGATGGATATGCGCGAAGCATATAATCATAAAGTCGCTTTGATCTTCGGACGGGCCTGTCTTTAAATACACAAAATGAACTGAACTGAACTGCATGGCATAACTATATATTTATTTATCCAGTCAGAGGCGTAGCATTTCGATTTTGCATCTCGGGCGGGGTTGGAGCCGGAGTGTGGGACCGCTGCCGGAAATGTCATAAGCATAAATTTAATTTTTGATAATTGTGTGTGTCGCGAAGCGTTAATGGAACTTTAATTGAAACTCACGAAGCGGCGTGGCAGTTGCAGCAGACGCAGATACGTTTGTATCTTTGTATCTCATGGATGCGCGCTTTAGTTGAATGAAAACTAAGGCAACGGGCATGTCTTCATCGCAAACAACCAACCATGCTCGTATATATACATATACATATACAAATATATATATATATATGCTTTATAGAATATGTATATGAATATTCATATATTTATCTGTATCTGCCACTCTTCGGGTGTTCTGCACATTGCCAATTAGCGTACTCAGGTCGTTAGTGGCAATCATTAGCGAATTGTCTAACGATCCACGTGCAAAAGATACACAGATACATTTGTATCTGGCTAATTAATGACCAGATATTATTATGTGCCGCAGCTGTGCTGCAATTAACGCACAACTAACTACACACGCTCGCAGATACAAATCTATCTAGCCACAAAGATCACAGCGATTATCATCCACAGTGCTAAGAAATTCATCAAAATGCGGAAGATTAAGAGTACGCTCGCAGACCTTTTGCAACTATAATTATTATGTCATACCGCAAGCAGAACTTCTTAATTTTTGTTTTAAAAATTTACATATAATAATAATATACCACTAATAATAATACTAATAATATGCCCAGCTTTGTTCGGGTCAAATTTTTTCCTACAAATTTTAAACATTACTTTTCCGCCCATTTTCCGTGTGCATAGATAGTTTAAAATTAGTCAATCGAATAAAAACTCCATAAATAACATTAAATATGATTCAAATCTCGCCTATACAACTTTTACCTAATAGGACTGGATTTTGCGTAACGAAATGGCAAAAATCTTTGAAAATAGGTTCAAATCCGATCGGAAGGTAAACAAAAAAGGTTTCGTCGAAGCGTTTTCCGCTAATATTTCACACTTGCTAGTGAAATCGCGTATTAAGCTCTTTTGAATATGCGCTTGAAGCCCATCGGGCACATTCGGGAACTTTGGTCAAGAAAGCTTTGATCCGTTCATTTTTGCACAGAAAGGATGGATTCGCGAAAAGTGTGAAACAGGAATCACATGAGTTTTTACAAAGATCGATAAAATTGAATTTGAAGTCGATCGGAGTATAAATGAAAAAATTGTACACGACCAATCCGTCAATTTTCCACACTTGCTGGTGAAATTTCCAGAAATCTCGAGCATTTCAGTTACCAGGCTGATCTGTGCGATGATCCCAACACCAAAATTCACTCAGCAAATGGTCAAATCGAGCTGCAAGTGTATCTTAAGTTCGTTTGTGTTTTTTCACCCCTTTTTTTTTGAGTCTCATAGTTTATCTTCTATTTATTTGTTGATTTTTATTTTGGGCCTGCCGTCAACGATTTCTCGAGTCAACTAATTGAATTTGATAAAGCCGACGACTGCTTTTAATTGGCCAAACACTCGCACTGCCAATTATCGCCGATAGGAGCCTATGCCCCCGCCCCGCCCCTGCCCCTGGCCCAAATCTCTTTTCGATTGCATTGCTTACCCAGCTCCAATTTGCCTAAAAAAGCTACTGCCCGGGGCTCAATTAAATGGTCGTTGTGATTATGGCTCGCCAGAAACGAATGCGCACACGAATCTATGGGGAAACAGGGAAAATGTATCCAAGAAAAGCCAAGAAATTGTCTTCCAATTAAGGTTTACTGTGTCCAAATCTCTCAATGAATTCCATTGAAGAGAAAACCAACGGTATTTTCTATGAGTTGCCGTTGTGCGTGAGCGATAGTCGCCGCTTATCGATAACGTTCGATTAGCCAGCAACGTTTTACAACACTGCACAATATATTCATCAGGTTCATCTTTGGCCAAGCAACCACACAGTGCAATATTTGTATAATAAACCAATAAATTGCCGCTGTAACATAAATAAAAATAAAAATAAATAGCATTTCGACATTGATATTAACTGAGAATTCTTCTTCTTTATCAGTCGCAGTTGGTTCGTGACTCGCTGGGCCCCAAAACACTTCGTGAGCCCATTCAATTTTATAGTCCAACTTGGGTCGTTGCCTCCTCAATTGAGTCCCGCTGCCGCCTGCTCATTTATTGGCTGCCTCCATGCATACCAAGTGGCCAAAAGTTATTGGGAAATTTTGCAGATACATACACAAATGCCGCTGAACGTCGACACGGACGTGGCACTATGCAATTCCAGTTGATCGCTGATCCTAACTCTACGTATGTACATATATGATCCCATTGGCAACTAGAAGTCGCTTGTACACGAAATATTTACATTGGGTGTTGCCTCTGAGCGCATTTTGATTCGCAACGAATATCTTACAACATGCAAATAGTAGATCAATTTGATCGATCTTACATTTATAACACGGTTAAAGTTGCATTTTTATCAGTTTTCGAATCCGTTATTGGCAAGTTCCAATCGCATGTGAGAATTCTTTCACGCCTTTCGCAATATCCACGTGAAAAATGATTCTAACTCATAATAGATAATATGTAAAGTTTGATTATGAACCATTCGAAAACAATGTTTGGAATGATTTTGGAATGAAGTATACACAATTTCCATGCTGATTTGTATTTCTCATTATCATAGCTTCAATAATTTAGTAAAATATGCAGTTGTAGCACTTGAAAACAACTTTTAAAATGATATTTCATAATGATATCTAGCCCATAAATTATGCCATATTTATATTAAACCATTTGCTTGCTAAGCTTGGAATTTGAAGGACATGTTTTGCTGAATGTTTGTTGACTTGTACATTCCGAATGTTGATTTATTCAATTTGATATATCTTGCGATCAGCTTGTAACTACAATTCGCAATTTTGTTAAATCTATCAAGATATGCGCATAGTTATGTTCATATTATTTTTGTTTTTCTGCTGGCACTCCTTTTCCTACCGTCGGACACATATGGGTCAGTCTCGCCTTATGACAACTGTCAGCCCGAAATGTTGATTTAGTTATTGCCAAAAGCAAATCGAAATGAATCAAATTCATTAGTGCCAATTTATTGTTTGGCATTTTCGGCCACGAGATCAAATATCTATCTGCATCTGTGGGTCCACCAATCTGCAAGTGTGTGTCCAGTTGACCAACTGTTGGCCACTTGGCAACGGGCGTGCAGCTGAGCTCCATTTGGGTCCGTTGCTCGGCGCTGGGGCAACCAGCGTGCAGGGAAGCAGGCATCGATCGAGGCGTGCCTAATCCGATTTTGACTTTATTAACGGTGCAATTTGTACGACACTGTGCCGCAGCAGCAACAACAACAGACGCCAGTTATTTTTTATGGCTATGCCACCCTATAAATATGCTTGCCCAGGCGAGTGCACAAGACTTTTGAATACACTGTAAATAGGGTAAAAAAAAAATCCTTGTGTATGTATTATTAAATGAGGTGCTCCACAATTTCTTAGTCACCTTTTCCCCACCATGAATACAGTTTGCAGTTTGTTTAGGTTTGAGTTTTATCCGCCTGGCAAAGTGCATTGCAAATGCAACAACACTGAGCGAGTCTTTAATGCACTCCCTCAGCTTCTTTTTGTAGCGCACTATGTAATACCCGGAATACATAAGAAAGAAACCGATTAGCTTAATATATTATTGCAATCAAGCTGATTGTAGACACACTTTATACATTCCTCCTGTTAACTATTGCTGCAGTTTATTTAGCTTTGCGATTTATCCGACTGACAGTGCATTGGAATTGCTTATGAACCTGGAGGAAAGTAACTGATTAGTTTGATATATTGATTTAATCTGGCTGATACTTGATACTTACTTCATGCATTCCTTTTGTTAACTCACCCATCCTTTGGTGCAGTTTGTTCAACTTAGCGATTAATCCGCCTGGCAAAGTGCATTGCAATGCAATTTTATTATTTATTGCTGTCAATGCAACAATAACAACAACAGCATCAAAAACAAGTTGCCTCGCAAATTGTATGCTAATCGCTCGACCCAGAGCAGCGGGCGGCCCAACTCGATTGGCCAGTTGTTGCGGCAGCTGACCGTGTGTCCAGAGAGCGCCAGATCTGTGCATGGCAAGGCGCTGCGTCCGGTGGCCTGGTGGCCCGGTCGGTGGCCAGGTCGGTTTCTTTATGATTGTTTTCCGTTGTCTGATTTATGGAGTGTTGCTGACTAATTTGAACTCTGGCGTGTTAAAGTTCTTGTAAGTGGCCGCCACTGTGCGCGCCACAATTGGAAATTCGCCTTTGTTCAACGTTGGCCATTGTTATTGAACTGGCCGCGTTTTGTGGCATGTGCCACAGCTAAGATCAAGATCGTTTCAGGCAAGTTGTCAAGCTGTGTATGTATATGCACGTTTATAAATACTTTTAACCCCCCAACCCCTAGGCGCACACAAATGTCTCCAATAACGGTCATTCGTCTTAGGGATTGCGCTCTATATTTGTCGCAACTCCAAAATAGAAACCACATGGGCGGCGGAGGCGGGGGGCTAGGCTGGGCAAAGGTTAAGGCGCATCGCCACCAACTGCTTGCTATAAAAGGGGTCCAATGGGGAGCAGAAGGAAGCGTCTCAGACTCCTTTAGGCATATATGTATGTCATGTCCGCCTGTTTCTCTTTGTGATCGCGTCTATCTCGGATGCTATAAGAGGTAAAGACTTGAAATTGGTATTATGTATTCTTCTATTACGTACATTTGGTAAACTCTTACATTCTTATAATATGATGATAATTGGTAAGCCACGAAAACTTCATAAGGATCGGACCATAAGCACCGAAGTAGTGTGAGACTGAGCGAAGCAGGGCATCTGCCAGTCGGGCACTCCCTACTGCTTACTTGTTATTGCTGCCACTGCTCATGCGTCACGTTGCAGTTGCAGTTGCAGTTGTCGTGCCGTCTCAATGGCGACAATCATGTGGCGGCCGCCCCACAAAAAAGGAAGTCCAAATCGTTGCGAGTCGCCTACGAAATGCGCCAATTGTTGTTGCCGATGATTCATTTTTTATTTAGTATTTTTGTGTTGTGCTTTTTTTTTTAGGCCAATTAACGTGCAAGTGCAAGCCAAGTTTTGCGTCTATTATGTGACAATTATGCTTCTTTAGCCTTATTTGCAAATTTAATCACACAATACGCAGCGCAGCGCAGCGCGCTTTGTTTTGGTTTTCATGATTGCTGCGCTCAGCAGGGGGTCACATTGTTGCCAGTGTGTGCACGCTTTGCGACAGTTACATGCCAATTTGAGTCGGCTCTTTGTGTGCGCGTGTGTGTGTGTGTGCGTGCGTGCGTGTGCGTGTAATGCCGGCAAATTACGCTAGACAGGGTCACAGTAGTTGTAATGCCGGGCAGTGTGTGCACACATTAAGCAGCTTTCACTAGCAAAAAATGCATGCAATTTATATACAAGGCGGGTGTTTGTATTGTCGCTGTGTGTGCGTGTGTGCGATGAGTATGCACGGTTTTTGCCTTTGAAATTCCGCAAATAGCCTTTCCAACTGACTCCGCAACAGGCCCGACTTCAAAGCAAGGCCGGCGCACATTTCCCACGCATTTGGATGCGTCTCGTTGATGGACTGCCGCCGTTTTGGACTGCGATTGCGACGCCTGCACGTAGCCGGACGATGTCACCAACTTAAAGCGCAAAAAAACATTGAAAACGAGTCCAAGTCCAAAGCGGCGACCTTTTGTGTGTAGCTGGGGCCAATAACAGTCACAATAAACAACAGTTTTGCATGGCATAAATATTGTGAATTGAAAAGCCAAATATGAAAAGCGCGCACTGTTTAATCTAAGCCAGCTAAGCGTGCGCTTGTGTATGTGTATGCATGTGTGTGTGTGTGTGTGTGTGGGTTGCAATTGTCGTGTCAACGTTTAAAAAAGAGTTCGCGTCACGTTTGTTTAATAAAATTAATAGTTACATATGCTCGTATTTACCTGGCAAGCATTGAAATGCTTTTGCGCTCTGTGCCCAAAACTGGACAAATAGCCAAATAGACATGGCCTGGCAATTGGCACGACTCTCTGCTCTCTGCCCTCTACCCTCCCCACCCCCGCACAGAGATTGCCAGATCGCACAAAGATTATATGCGAGACGCACATTTAGCTGTCGCCAGTGTTTACCTATTTGGGAGCGTTTTGTCATATTTCTGTTAAAGTTGCCAATTATTTTAACATGTTGTCTAAGTTAATTGCATTTGCTTAAATTGCTTATTACTCAGCCCGACGGCTGTCATCATTTACCAGGAAGTATATATCCAACTGGTAAATGCTTGTTATGTTTGTATATGCCAACAAAGCTAGAGGTAGCTGCAGTTGCAAGCTGTAGATTGTGCATACATATATTAAGCGCAAATCTAACAGCAGGCCAGCTAACATGCACTTTATCAGGCACTCGCTAAAACTGCCGCAGCCGGATTGTCACTTGCTTAACATATGCATCAGCGCTTAACACAAGAATCTAACGCTAAAATATTAAAGGGCGCTTAGGCTACAGGCCAGCTAACATGCACTTTACCAGGCACATGCTAAAACCTGCTGCTAATATGTTAATTTGTAACAGGAAGCACATCAAGCAGCAAATCAAGTCAATTGTCAACGGAATTGGAGCTACCGCTCATTGCTTATAGACCGTTTGTTAGCGTTGTTTATGGTCTCATCCGTTTCATGCCATTTCGTTTCGTTCCCAAGGCGCGCATTCTTGTTTCGTTTTCGTTTATTTTTTCTTTTATTTTTGGGCATTTGCGACCACATTTGTAACTGTCTCGGGGCGAGTCGTTCGGTGCGCTCTCTCTCTCTCTCAGTGCCGCGGCCCATAGTCTGTCTATCTAATTTTGGGCCGAGTCTAAATTCAAGTTTATAACTAAATATGCGCTTGGCAGGTCCACAGCATTGATGGAGGGCGGGGTAGGGTGTCGCTCTGGAAGCCAGCCGACACGGGGCGATTGGCCTCGATTGCGTTTGCTTTTGCGTTTGCCACATTTTTTAACAACTTCACCCACATTCAAAATTCGTTTTGGCTTTTCAGAAAGAAGAAAAAAAAACAACAAAACAGCAAAACGAAAAACAAAAAAAAAAAAACCAGTTCAGTGTGGTTTAGTTTAGTTTTGTTTTGGCAGCGGCTTTGTCTTGTTAGCTGTGCATAGTAAAGTATAGCATGGTATATAGTATAGATAAATCAATATATACATATATGCATCTTTTTAGCCAAGTTATATCCATCTAGAAGCTACAAGCTATACATGCTATATATTCTAGTACAATTCAATACTTCACATTGAAGTTCACTTACTTCTCGAACATTACAAAGAAATACAAAGAATGTCGAACTTTGAATTAAATACCATTATATACATATGTATATACCACGATAATTGATATCACGGCTATATTGAAAAAAATAATGGAAAACTTTTCCCTACCTTAACTCACTTTTCCAAACGATTCTGTCTTATGATATAGTGATCCGATTAAGATATTATGAGTTTCCCAGATCAAGAATATATACACTTTATGAAAGAAAAGCTAATGCTAAGAAAACCTCAAAAATGCATAGATTTTATGCTCTATTTGAGTACTTTCATTTGTTAAGGAGTTCCGGCTGTTTTCTTTTCTCAGTTCCTTGAAATAAGAATTTCGCTTTCACTTTACGAACTCGCAAATGTTTTTACAGCACAATAAATTCTGGACGATCTACCCCGCTGCCCCTCCCCTCCCTTCGAATGCAGCAGGCATTTGTTGAATCGTAGTATTTCCTGATCTGTGACAAATTGTGTCATAGATCTATGATCAGGCTCTGGCTGCAGTCAGTTCCCACAAGCTGCCAGCTCGTATCAATTACCAATTGCATATCTGCAGTTATATTAGCTATGCCCACACACACACACGCACACACATATGCTGACTATCGATCAGTGATCTCATCTCATCGATCTTTCGGCCATGGTCGTTTCCCACACCTGAGCGAGCGTACGGACGGACGGACGGACGAGAGCGAGAGGGGCCAACAAACTTTGGCAAACAAAACGCCTTCTATGGCATTATGGAAATACCGTTAACGTTTGGCCAAAAAAAAAATCAAAAAAAAACAAGCATAGGAGATGAAAGGAACGAGAAAAATAAAAACAGCCCAATCAAATTCATAAGTTTCTATAGCCAAGATCAAAAGCGGGGCCCCCGAGCAGGTGACCGACGTAACCAATACACAGATCTTTAGCAGCAACTGTTGCTGTTGCTGCTGCTGTTGTTGTTGTTGTTGTTGTTGTTGTTGCAGCAACAATCATTTGGCAGCGATCTATCATTGCCAACTGGCCAAAAGAGAGACACACAAGACGGTTTGGCCAGCTAGTTAGCTACGAGGAAGTTGTCCATGAGAACCTTGAACTCCACGAAAGAAATCGTAAAAGAGCGCTCGCCAATGTCCGACTGGAAGATACCCTAAGCTGCCAGCTGCCAGCTATGAGTTTTTTCCATTAAATGCAGGATTGGGTGAAGGTATCCAAAAAGTGATATACTCTTAATCTGTGCACGTGAATCTACAACGCCAAATTTGATGCATCCAACTCTTTTGATCTTCGAGTTATGTGCTAAAGTATCGATACTTATCGATAACATGAAAGTGGTGGAAGTTATCGATAACAAGCTCTCTCTGCATCTGGCATAGAAGAATATATATCACAAGTTTCTAGATCGAAGAGTTCAGACAGACTCTCTCTCTCTCGCCCTCTCTTAGCTCATTAGCTCATGATCAAGAATATATATGCCAAACACTTTCAATGGATTACAGGGTATCGAAAACAGACAATAACCAACAAATATTGTTGTTGTTGCTGTCGACACGGCCTTTGAAATATGATTTTGAATGGAACAGCGTGGACAGTTTTTTTTTCTTCTCTTGATTTTGTGATTTTGATTGAGTTGAAAACAGCAAAAAAAAAAAAAACAAATAAAATAAAAGACAAATAAAACCCGAAACAAACCTCGTGCCTAGCTGGCCGCGCTGCGGCCAATGGCGGCTATCTGAATAAAATCGGTGGCAAGTCCACTTCACTCCATTAGACTCAGCTCTTTGAGCTGCCGGCTCCCCGCTCCCCACCCCCCCTCAGCCCACCCCACTCCCGCTGCCCCGCCCACTCAACAGCAGCCCTGCCCGCGACCAGCTCAAAGACAGCCAACACAATGCGAAATTTTGTGTGTGTGTTTTTTTTTTTTGACAGCAAATCCGCTTAGGCGTCGGCCAAGTCAGCGGCCCACACACACACACACACACACACACGCACTTGTGATTAGTATGTGTGTGTGTGTGTAGTCGCTTATACCTTGCAGCCGCGTGTGGCATGTGCAGGGTATGCTGAGGTAATTGCAGTCGCTTGACTTCTAATGCCCTACACAAGGCGTATACGTTAATCTACATGCAACGATCTTTAAGGAGAAGCCAAGTTTGTTCATCTTACTGCTGCAGGCCGATATATATATATATAGATATATGTATGTCAGTCAGCTAGATCGGGGCAGTATGGTATATAGCTGTCAATGGGAGGAATTGCCTGCAGGTTAAGTGTTCCACAATTCTTTGCTGTTCCTGAAAATACGCAAAAAACCAACTTATCGATTAGCTAAATACACTATATATATATACATATATCTACTTTTATATATCATATAGCTCCCTTAGTCAAAATCTGTTCAAAACTATTGACTATATAGTTGATGACATTTTCTCTTACTAAAAACTGACCAATTTGAAGTTGTTAATGCTTTCTCTAATCACATACTATATAGATACTATATTATATATACATATATAAACTGTAGGGTATCTGTCTAGGGTATCTATACGTCGACAGCGCGCATATACATTTTTATATGTATTATATATATTTAATATAAATCTTATTGTTCGTATTTTTTTGCAATGTCATTTTGTATTTCGTTTTTTGCAGTTCGCTTTAATTTTGTTTGATTTAATTTGGGTTTTTTACGCGGAAGCAAAAAGCTGTTATGAGCATTACGGCTACAAATACCCCTATATATATATATATATATATATATATACTATATATACTATATGTACTTTATTTTGCAATCGCCTTTTGCCTAACGTTATTAACGTCATATTGACACACATTCGGCTCGGGCAGAAGCAGAAAAATAAAGTGCAAAAATCTAAGCTAATTACGTGACAGATACCCACGCCCCTGCCCCTGCCCCCTTCCCCGCCCCTCAGTCTATGCCGCATATGCCACAAGCCGCAAACCCATCGTTGCAGCCGCCCCGCCCCGCCTCGTTCCGGCCAAGCGGCGCGTGTTGCAACATCTTTTGCGCTTCCATAACGGCTTTCGCTCTCTTTCATTTGTTTTTGTTTTTTGTTTTTTGCTTTTACCTGTACACACACATATCAGCCGCATGTCACGTACTTGCGCTTTGTTGCATGCAACTCGCAGCTGCAGCATCGACTTGGCCCACATTGCGTCCACTTGCGGCAGCTCTGCCAGTGTTGGCAAAGTCACGTTAATATGCGCATCGACACCTGACACCCGCACTCCACCCCCCTTCCCCTCCCCCTCCCCAGCCCGCGGGGCCTCTGACCCATGCCACGACTTTATTTCAACTTTAAACCAAGCCGAGCAAAAATATTGTCAGGAAAAGCCAAAGCTCTGTGTCGAGAACAATTGTTTCCCCCCTTGAAGACACACGAGCTATAAGAGTTCGATCTGATACGGTTTCCAAGATATGCGAGGGGATTAGTGGAGCTCATAAGAGAAAACTTTTCGCTTTTCCATCAATTTTCCTTATAGAGCTAGATGATATAGTAATATAGTATCTAGTATCTAGTCTCTAGTATCTAGTATCTAGTATACCATAACGTATACTATATACTATATACTATATACTATATACTATATACTATATACTATATACTATATACTATATACTACATACTATATACTATATACTATATACTATATACTATATACTATATACTATATACTATATATATTTAGAGGTTCGCCGTTTCCAATTGGAAAATAAAAATCCGTAATTGCTTGCAAATTAATTCTATATTCGAACTAAAACTTATTTACAATGTAATATGTACACTAAATGTTTAATAATAACAATAAAATCAACAAATCTCTTCAATTTGCTGTCAAAGTTAAATGAATTAAAATTCTAAATTTGAATACATGAATCAATAATACAATTAATATATTACACTATTATAAAGCTAATCAAAATGTACAAGTTTATAAATATTTAAAAAATTATTTAACAAGTGAGTGTTCAAAAAATGAAAATATTTGAACTAAAAAGGAGGAAATTCCTGGTGAAATATAAAAAATATAACAATATTGGCATTATGCATATATATATATAATACTATATAGTATATAGTATGAATAAAAGTGTATATATGTCGATCTCATTTTTGGCAGTGTTAGGTCCTTACTTATTTACATGCATCCGAGAATTTGTAGTTGGATTAGGATTTAAGGCATAGCCCAGTCGAGGATCAGAGAGGCCCATACTTAATGCCTGATCTCAGAGTCGGACTGATCTTCCATATTATCGCAGAGTTCATCCACTTTGGGCTGGCTGTGAAGCCTCGTAGAATGACGCACTTTATCTTCTTCTTCTTCGTCGTCGTCGTCGTCAACATTCGTTTCCACTTCGTCATCAACATCATCTTGCTGTTCTTCTTCCGCAGTCTCTTCCTCAAGCGACCTGGCGAGCTCTTGCTGCTGCCTCTGCGCCTCCAGCTCCTTCTCTATTACCATGTCCATATTTGTCCCGCTTTGCTGGGGCGTCGATGGAATCTGTGGGCAAAAGGCTTGAGTCAACCCTGACCAATATGCTTTGGCTGCCATACATACTCACCACTTGGTCGCTCACATCTGCTGAGACAATGCCCGAGTCGGCAGGTACCAGCTGCTCCGACCTATTGCTGGAGTCAGCTGCTCCTGGACGCTGCGACTGCTCGTCCAGGCGAGTGCTCTCCAATAAACTGAATCCAGTCGGCGACCTTGGCAGCGTCTGATCCAAGCGCGTGCTATCCAAAAAACCCGATTCATTATCCTGATCATCGCAGTCCGTTGTCGACAGCTCCAAGTCCATGTCCGACGAGCCGTCCGGCACGGCTGCATCGAGTGCCTCATCAATCGTCGCCAGCTTTTCGCGTATCCCAGCCAATTCGTCGTGCAACTTATGCGCCTCCCTGCTGGTGCACGGCTCTTCCAGGCGCCCGTGTATCGTCAGCATGCGTATCCGTAGCTGCTGCTGGGCCACCCGCAGATCGGATTTGACCCGGGTCATGCTAGTGAGGGTGCTGGCCAAGGTCGCATTGTGAGCCTGTGGCTCCTCGCAGCGACGCTTCTCGATGGGCTCGATGGGCTTGACGTCGAGTGGGCAATCTGTTGCTGGCGCGTTGTTCGACAGGCGACGTTTGACGAGCTTGCGTCCGGGCTCGTCCGGACGTGTGCTGCCAAGGAAGCCGGCCACATTTCTGGTCAAACTGCGCTCCATGGCAGTCGCCTTGTCGCGGCTAATGTTACGCAACATGTTGTCCAGTGCGTCGTTTAGTCGCGATCTGGAACGGCTGGACGTCAGCACATCCATGTCGGAGGACTCCTCCGAGTCGGGCTGAATATTGATGAGCTCCCGCCGAGTCTGGATCATTTCGAGGCGCAGCCTGTTCGCTGCCTCACTGCTGCACGGCTCCTCGAGGTGCCGCTGTAATTTCAGCAAGCGTGCCTCCAAGTAGCTCTGCATGTCCATCAACGACGTGCTGCCACGGATCTGCGCCGCCTGCGCATTCGCCTCGGCTTGAGCTTGAAACTTGGTGCGCGGCAAAAGCGGCAGCAGCTGCTGCACCCTGGCATCGTTCGTGTTGTAAGAGAACAGCTTCGGATCCCGCCTGACGCCGGCGGCGATGGGAATGGGAATCATGCTGAACGATCCTCCGTGATATTCGCCCTCGCCCTTCGCATTGGCCGCGACTCTGCGTGGACGCACATTGGGATTGAACGGCGAGTCCGGATCTTTGTCTCCGCCATCCACTTTGGTCGAGCGACGCCGTAGGATCGGCAAGGCGTTTCCACTTAGCTCCTCGGCAATCGATTCGTCAGCGGATGAGTCCGTTGATGACGTTGCCGGCGCCTCAATGGGCGGAATAACAAGGAACCGTGGCTTCTTATCACAATCATCCGAACGTTCAGACTTCACTTCGACCGCCGACTTAGCCTTGAGGGCACGGCTCACGAAGGCGTGTTTCCAGGGCTCCAGCTCGGCGACAGAGCTCTCGCCGGCAAGATTCCATTGCTGCACCTTGATGGCCCTGCGCTCGCCCAGCTCGTCCGACTCGGTAGACATATCCGAGATGGTCATGTTGTTAATGGGGCGTTCGAACATTATCGACTCGGCCATATCCGAATCCGCGTCCAGCTCGTTGTTCTTGGCCGACTGCAGATGCCGGAACGCTACGGCGCTGCTCGCGACGTCGTCTATGATCGCGAGCCGATTGGAGAGCTGCCTGGAACGAAAGGGAATGTCCGGCATCAGCGTGTTCGACGTGCTATCCATATGGTAGGTGAACAGCTTATAGCTTCCCTTCAAGTCAACGACATTCGGATCTGCCGCATCCACCAGCTGGATGCCCCGCCACAAGGGATGCACCGCATAGTCCGTACTATTTACGGGCAGTTCACGGACTGGCTTATATTGCATATGCTTGCGGCTGAAGCGCGCCGCGTCGGACATCACCATAAACGGTTTTGGTTTCATCACATAATTGTCTGAAGCATTCGGATCCCTGTTTCCCTTCTTGGGAGCACGATCTTCTGCATTCTCTGGCAGCAAGCGGCCGGCACGCTCACCTCTGCTGCACACCCGGGCGCAGTGTGTTAGGAAAACAGTCGCATTCACATGCACCGTGCGGGTGAGCACATGGGCGGCCGGCAGTTGGATGCACTGGCGCATAAAGAAGTCCATATATTGGCCAATCGGTAGATCCGGTTGACGCACGAACTCCCCGTCTCCGTCCCCGTTCCCGTTCCGGCAGGCCGCAACGATGGCAGTTAGCAAAGTGGCCAAGGTTGGATTTGTGTAGAAGGCGCGAATCGCTCGAGCTGCACGGGACAGCGTCTGGGCCTCGACCAATTGATTATTGCACTCCTCGCTGGCTCCGCCCTTGAATGGGTTCATATTGAAAGCAATCGACTAGCTCCGGCAAATTATTTATGTACAAAAAAAAAAAACGGAAAGTTAAGAACATTTTCTCACTTACTTTTGCGAACGATTCTTTTTTTTTGAAAGTGCAAGGATAATGTTTCCGGTTACGATGTGAGCTTGCGAAGCGATTTATTCGAAAAGGACGGATATGACTGCCGGCCGTGACGTTGTCAAAAAATGCCCACGCACATCCGCTCAACACTGGAACCAATTTTGGTGCGAGCCCGGCAAGCTAAGCAAAGGTGCGCATCAAATTGCGCGTTGACCAACACTGCTTCAAGTCAATTACGACCACAGGCTGTGGCTTTTGAGAGCCCGCGATGCCATAACAACGATCGGCACTTGCATATTCCTTGGCTGGACTCATACTCAAAGGGCATCTTGTAATAGAGCATAACTCTTGTCGTTCGCTCCGTAAATTACTGTTCGAAAATGTCGCTGAAGAGATTTGAGCAGGTGTCCACCTTGCCTCGCACGACCCGGAAATGCTCGACATTCGGCATTGTTTCATCTTGAGCGCAGCTGATGAGCTCATCTCTAACAGCAAAGCAAAGCTGTCTATCAAATGCCGTCGTTATTCAACACTTAACTGTCGAAAACATTGAAACACGTTTGAGTTTATTATTATAAGTAACCAATACGTTTTCAATTAATCAGGCTTTAGCTAATCTGCTTGAGAATTTCACACAACTAACCGGCACTTGTAGCGATCAGTGTGAGCTTCACATAATTCGGAAGTACCCGAGATTGTATTGCATGCATACGCGAACTGTTGCATGCGCTTTTAAGACTTTCTCAACACTAATATCGATAGGTGCAATAATCAAGCTCGGCTCATCTCTATTTAGCGCATTTAGGTCAATATCATATACCGCCATTGCTCAACACTGTTCAGTCGAAAGCCTCGGCAGGTGCATTACAACCATCCTTTATACTTTATCAAAGTGACACAACAAAAGTATGCATAAAGAAATATCGTGAATTAGCTTTCTGAAGTGTTGCCCAGCACTAATATCGATTCGTACTCATATCACGTGAGCCTGGAAGTGCTCGAGATTGACACGGCACCTTAGAAACCTTTCCAACACTAATATCTAGCCTAGAATAGCTTGGCAGTACTCGCAATTGTCAAGGCTGCCTTCCTACTGGAGTGGAACCGAGCAGCTCATCTGCATTGAATGCATAGCTGCAGCGTTGTTCAACACTGGCTTAATCAAAACATCACCGAGACTTTGGCACGTGCTGCAGCATGAGAGATTGTGATGTCATAATAACAATTTCCATGCTCCTCGTGTCGATGCCGACGCTTTCGAAAGTGAAAATCTGATGCAGCTTTGTGGAGGCAACAACAACAACAACAACAACAACAACAACGGCGGCAACGAGGCACGTTTAACGTCAAGGCACAAGGCACCACACACAGCTTCGATTTTGAATTTGAATTTGTATTTAAGTTTTGGTCTCGGTTCTAGCCGAAGCTGCGATGCGCTACAAAATAGCTTGCGCTGACTCAGCTCAGTTGAATGGAAAGACAATATACATATTGTATTGTTGTCTTGAGGCAATAAAATATAAGATGTCCACTGCGATTTGGCGTGCACAAGGCCGAATGCCCGACCGTGGGTAGCGCAGCGCGAAGATGCAGACCTATTTAACGCCTCGGGCCCAAATGCATCGTGGGCGTCTTTTGTCTGTGTCTGGCTCGAGCTTTGCCTTGATAACAGCTGCTGCTGCTGCTGCCGGAGGAGACGACTTCCGAATGCTCTAACATCACTTCAGTGTTGCCACCTGGTCATAATAATATTGAATGCAAAGTGCTGCCAATTTGTTTTAATTCATTTCAAGCTCCCAGAAGTGCCAACTTTTGCCGGGAACAAACGATATGTATCTGCATATCTAAGTATGTATACATGCACCTTTAAAAATATATATTATTGCATTCCATTTAATGACAATAGGCAAATTGCGATGTTGCCACGCCCACCGCCCGGCGGCATTTATCGCCAGACGTCAGACGTCAGCAGCTTGCGATGATGCCCTTGTTTGGGTTTAGGGTACTGCGAAACGGTGAAACAATAAACACCAAATAAAGCACTTTGAATGCAGTTTGTGGAGATAGCCATAAAAAAAAAAAAGAAAAGAAGAAAAATAAATAATAAGCGACACGAGAGAGGGAAATATTGAAATTGTTGAAATATTAAATTATTACAAAAATGTGCATAAATGAATATGGAATGATCTATGTAAATGGAAATGGAAGTGGAAATGCATGACACGTCGTTCCCATTTGTTGCATGTCGTTGCCTTTTGTCGTGCCAAGCAGCGCCTTCAAATCGAATCTGAATTCGAATCCGAATCCGAATTGGCTTCGATTGGAACGGAACAGATCGCATCGGATCGGATCGGATCGCATAACATTAAATAAACGACGCGCGCCAATCTTGATGACATAACCTCAAAAAGCGACGTCAGTGCTAACGGGGCTTGCGGGGGCGTCCATTGAAGGCGACAAGTGTGACAGTGTTGAAAAACAGCTTGATCTTCAGGCCTGTAAATGGATTTAAAGTGTTTACAAGTACAGCAATGTGACGATTGTTCGAACCTTATAAGTCGTTGGAATTATCGTTCGCAATTCAAGTACATTTCAAAGTTTAACCATTTCCCAGATCCATGTGAAAAGCTTTGAACTGACTTAATAAGACCAAGCTTTGTTATTAAATATATAATAATTTATTGGTAGAACACAAGTAGAACACAAGTATTATCATGAAATGCGTAAATCACAGTAGGAGACATGTCCGACCTCAGAAAAGCATAAATATAGTATATAGAAAATCTTGATCGGTAGTATCAAGATTTCCATCTGTTTGACATACTTGACAGGCAAGAAATACGCATGTTTCAATAAGAATTTCGACCAAACCAAGCAGTACGATATTTACTCTGTCTTTGACATAGAATATATAGGAGGAATCGATCTAATAAAAACTAAATTTTTTATTTTTTTCTTGGATACAGTTAACAATTTCATAGATAGATTGTTAGAATAAACTATGTACTTTTATGGGAATTTCTGTATTAATATATTCCTAGTCAAGCACATGCTTTGGCAAGAAGTTTTAGTTCTCTGATCCTCAATCAAACTCAAAAACACTTATTGTTTGCTTATAATTCACAACTAGTTATAGCGCAGAGTGTCTGTCATAAGCTCACATTGTTCGAGCTAGTTCGAGCCTATGTGAGAAAACGATTGCTGTCATGAGTTCATATACTGGCAGATTGGATAACTTTCAATCAAGCACACCTATTATTCCCTTATAATTCCCAACTAGTTCTAGCTCATTTATATTTCATAGATTGTATATGTGGCAGATGGGAATACTTTCAATCAAGCACACCTATCATTTTTTTATAATTCCGAACTAGTTATAGCTCGATGATCCTGCAATGCAGAACCGTACTGATCTACATTGTAGCTGAGCAAGTATGTGAAGTATGTGTGCCACATATTTAGTTAGGCCCGCCCATTCACAAATTATGTGCTGGCCAAATGACTGATGAGTGACGAGTGTTTGCATATTTTGAATAGTGAGCTGTGCCCCAAACTGAGAGCTTTCTTTTATTTGGCGGGGAAAGGTGGAGGTAGGGAGGGGGTGGGGTTTGGGGTTGGGGTTGGGCTGCGTGTTAATTAATTATGCATAACATTGCGGCGGCGCCATCATTCGGATGATGCCAGCTCCTGTGCCCTGGCCTGGTTGCCGTTTTGGGGCCCAACACGCAGCCGCGTTGCAATCAGTCGAATTGACGCGTAGACCCTGCTCTGTCGGTGGAGGGGCAAGGGGGAACGGGGGAAGGGGGGGGGGGGACGGGACAGTGGTGCCGGGGCAGCTGCCCCGTTGGCGGTCTGCTCAGTTGCCGTCAGCCTAAAAATGCCGCGCTAAATTCTTGAGGCGCTTTAAAAATAAACTTTTTCTAGATTTTTGTCGCGCTTTAAAATAAGCCAAAATATTTTTGACTTTCACTTGCGATGCGTCTCGGTGCGATTGTTGTTGTTGTTGCTGTTGTTGTCGCTTTTGTGTCTAATTTATTGTTGTTGCGCTCTTTAATTTGTTTTCAGCACGCAAATTATGTGCGGCAAGCGGCTGAGGACTATTTGGCCCGGCGACAGGCGCGCAACAAATCAATGACACGCTCAATGACTTCCGGATTGGCCGGACCGATACTCGCCCTGGGCAATGTGCATTATCTGCCCGCGGCGAAGAGCGGCACCTTCTTTGCCCGCGACAATGTCTCCAACTTTATAACCTGGTGCAGGTGAGTCCCAACCTAACTCAACCAATTTTAAACTAGATCTAACGCTTCCCCAATTAAACACATTTAAGCTTAAAATTCAAAACGGCTTCATGTCGAGTCATAAGTTCACAATGATCGACACACTTTTATACGATCAATATAATTCTCAACTAGTTTCAGCTGGCAGATGTTGTCATATCTTTAATATGAAATGAAGAAAAAGAAATGCTTTCATAAGATCATTTCAAGTTCTTCAAGAGATCCCTTTAGGCTCATTTCATCTGTGGCAGATCACTTTAAGATCAATTTGCAAAGTTGCATAAGTTCACAATGATCGACACACTTTTATACGATCAATATAATTCTCAACTAGTTTCAGCTGGCAGATGTTGTCATATCTTAAATATGAAATGAAGAAAAAGAAATGCTTTCATAAGATCATTTCAAGTTCTTCAAGAGATCCTTTTAGGCTCATTTCATCTGTGACAGATCACTTTCGCTTGATTTACCAAGTTGTTCAGCTTCTTCTACTAGATGCTAGATGAGATAGAATTTCCAGCTGCCAGCTGAACATCGACAATCCAACTTTTCCCGATCATAAATCGTTGTTCTGTGTATTGTATAACATGAAGATCACAGATAGACATTATGACATGATCCTCGATTTGAGTTGTCTGCGAGACTTGCAGCGAATAAAGGCTGCAGATTAATGATCGATAATACAGTTTGTGCCTCAATTTAAAAGCTTTTCAAGATTTTGGCTTGATCGATCCCTAACTTAAGATATCCCTGAGTAGCTGCTGAACTCTGTTATGCTTTGGCAAGAATCAATTATCAAATAACTCGCCGATGATTGATTGACAGTTAAATGCATGTCGGCTGACACACGCTCTTCAAACGATTTGTCATTTGCAGAAAGAGCCTTAAAATCATCGAGTGCCTATTGTTCGAGACGGACGATCTGATCATGCGCAAGAATGAGAAGCATGTGATCCTCTGCCTGCTGGAGGTGGCCAGACGTGGTGCCAAGTTTGGTAAGTGCAACGCAACGCGGCCTGATCAATTATTAATCAACCGAACTGATCGATATGTGTGCACGTTTATCGATAGGCATGCTGGCCCCGATGCTGGTGCAAATGGAGCGGCAAATCGATCGCGAAATCGCCGCCGATAACAAGGCGAACGGCTGCGGCGTCGGCTGCGGCACACAAACGAACAACGGCTGCTCGGAGAGCGGCACCCAAACGGAGGCGCCACCGATCGGCTCAGAGTGTGCCGCCATCGAAACGGATCTCTATGACAGCGATACCGACAACGAGGACGACAACGACAAGGACCCGATGCTGATGTACGGGCCACAGCCGCAGATCATAACGAACGATCTGAAGAGCCTCGACGAGATGGTAAGTAACTGGGGCATGCCTCAACCCAAAGCCTTCCCTAATTGCGATTGCTGTTGATGCCATTTTTCTGCTGCTGTTGCTTTTCTTTAGGTTTTCTTGACGCCGGCCATGTGTGTATGTGTCTCTGTGTCTCTCTGTCTCGGTGGGTTCAGTGGGCCTGTGTTTTCTCTTTTATTTATTTTGTTAGTTTTTTTTTATTTAGTGGCAGCGGACCTCACGATTTTTTGTTATTGTTGTCGTTGATGGTTGTTGTAGCTACTTTTCTCATGTCCATTTTTAGCCACGGCTAAGTTTCCAGTTTCAAACTTGGGCAAAACAAATCAAAAGCAAACAACAACGGCAACAGCAACAGCGAGCAGAATAGGAAAGACATAGTTTGCAAGTCGAGTCGAAAAACAAATGCTATGGATAATTGCTTAGACGATTTTGTGCCGACTTTTGCCTAAAAAAGGGATATGTATTACCTATCCAAAAATAATCTACTAGCATCAAGTCGTGATCTTTGTTAACCAACAGCAATGCATGAGCTTCGACTGTTCAATTTGTTTCTCTTGATATTACTGGTGAGAGCTCTCGAACGTGTTTATCGAATTGAAATGTTTCAACAATTATTGCACTAATCCGCAAAGTTATCGATTACTTTCGGGGCTGTGCTTAGGATATATAAATTGTGTCCAAGAAAACCAGTTGTAATAATCCAAATTTATCGATCGAAAAATAGATCAATTCATGTGTCCAAAGAAACCAGCTCTAATTATCGAAATTTATCGATTGTAAGGAAAGGTAGGAGTCATCGAAAAAATATCGATTACATATAAACAAAAATATGGTAAAAGTAATCGAAATTGATCGATAATGTGGAAAGGAATATATCGAACACTTTCTTACTTTTACTTTTAACGAAATTGATCGATTACGAGAAAAGGGGAGTTATCGAATAGAAAAAAATAAATATGGTAAACATTCCTAATCTGTCGCCTCTAGATTTTTTGTTTCTCAAAGATAAAAATCTTCGATTATCGATTATTTTAGTGCACTTATCGATATTGGCGCGCCTTTCGATTGGCAAACATGCCAAGTATTCGGCAAACAATTGCCGATGCGATTGGCAGCGCTTATGTCACGGGCCCTCAACATGTTGTTAATTAATTTGACAAGATGTTCGAGGCATTTCATTCCCGCCCGTTCCGATTCGTATCGTTTCGCTGCGATTGCTGCCCGCTGGCGCCAGATGTGCCAACAACAATTACAACAATCGCAATTGTCAATGGTAATTGCAAGTGTGACTGCGAGCAACATGCGACGACAGCAACATGCAGCAGCAGCAGCAGCAGCAGCAGCAGCAACATATAATAAACAGCGGACAGCGGACAATGGACGGCGCCCAAGGATTGAGGAGCAGTCAGCCAGGCAAATCGGAAAACTAATGAAAAGCCATGCAAACATTTCCTCACGCCGCCAGCAACACATTGACAACAAGCGCGGCTTACGATAGACAGCTGCTGGATGGATCGATGGATGGATAAATCGTTGCGCATTTATTGGACGCAACATGGACATGAACGTGCCACGGCGCTTTGCTGGCCAACACGCAGCGCCACATGCTGCCAAAACATTGTCAGGCAACAGCAGCAACAGCAACAACAACAGCAACAGCAACAGCAACAAAGTGCCCCGGCGGGCGGACATGCTGACTGGCGAGTCGCCTAGTCGGATCTTGGCCCGGCCTGGCCTGGCCTGGACTTGGCCAGGCTCTTTGGCTGCGCGATCACTCAGTCAGACAATCAATTTGTTTGCAGCAGCAGCAGCAGCGGCAGCGGCAGCGGCAGCCAAATCAGCAAATAGCCTCAACAACTTGTCGAAAATCAAATGATGTGCCACCACGGCAGGCAGCAACTGTTGCTGCCACAGCAGCAGCAGCAACTGTTGCAAACCAGCCACGAATCATTTGTCGCTGCCGTTTGGCACGTCCGCGTCGTCAACATTGTTGTTGTTGCTGTTGCTGTTGTTGTTGCTGTTGTTGTGCCTCCTCTTGTTGTTGCTATTGCGATTGATGCTGCTGTGGCTGTAGTCGTTGCTGTTGTTGCTGCTGTAGTCGTTGCTGTTGCTGCTGTGGCTATTGTTGCTGCTGTTGCTGTTGTTGTTGTGTCTATTGCTGTTGCTGCTGCGATTGCAGTTGTTGTTGCTGTTGTTGTGCCTCCTCTTGTTGTTGCTGTGGCGATTGATGCTGCTGTGGCTGTAGTCGTTGCTGTTGTTGCTGCTGTAGTCGTTGCTGTTGCTGCTGTGGCTATTGTTGCTGCTGTTGTTGCTGTTGCTGTTGTTGTTGTGTCTATTGCTGTTGCTGCTGCGATTGCTGTTGCTGTTGTTGTGCCTTCTCTTGTTGTTGCTGTGGCGATTGATGCTGCTGTGGCTGTTGTTGCTGTTGTTGATGTGACTATTGCTGTAGTCGTTGCTGTTGCTGTTGTTGCTGTTCCTGCTGCTGCTTGTGCTTGCAATTTATGGCCCAGGCCAGGATCACAGCGCCGGCTAATCTTGCATGCGTCACAGTCACGCTACGTCCCCTTCCCCCTTCCCTCTTCCCCCTTGCCCTTTGCCCCTCTCCGCTCGTTGTCGATTGCAAATCTGCGCACCGCTGGCAGATCATTTTGCTGGCTTATCGCCATGTTAGATTTATTGTGATGTCGTCTTGCCACAAGCTACGCCCACCCGCCCCGCACTCGCCAATTGCAGCCCCCCCCCCCCCCCTCCCCCTACCACCTTCCAGGGAGGACGCATTTGCAGCTGTGGCACAGTTCCCACTTGGCCACGAATGCAACGCGACCCGAAAACAAAACAAGAAAACAAACTGCGCCAGCTTCAGGCTGGCTAACTAACTAGCGAAGTTCAAAGGTGCAAATGCGTTTTGCCTGTTGTGCCCACCACCCTCCCCCTCCCCCTCCCCCTGCCGACTGTTGCCTGAAAGCCAGCAGCCCATGAAAAAGGCCCGTCAAAGGCAGCGACACAGTAGCCAAGCACCGTCGACTCCCTACAGACACGATCCAAAGCGAGCCAGTTGCTCTCCCTCTCTCTCTCTCTCTCTCTCTGTCTTTGGTCCCGGTCTGGAGCTGGCCTGGGTCTGGGTCTGGCCTGGGCCGAGTTGTTGTCTTTCGCTCGTTTTGGCTGTTGCGCTCATTTGTTTGATCATTTGTTCGGACAATGGCAGCGCGTGAATTTATGCAGTGAAAAGCGAATTGCGATGCCGCAAGTCGCGCGGATTCCGATTCCAAAAAAAGTCGTTTGCTTCACTTGAACTTATGCAATGGCCTGCGGGGTCAGCCTTTGGCTGCCCGCCCTCTGCACACACACACACACACACACACACACACACACACACATATTATATATATACATGTATACAACGTTTGACACAATTTTCTATACTTGCAGGTCAGAGATTTGGTGGAGAAATGCACATGCCCCTCACAGTTTCCCATGGTGCGCGTCTCCGAGGGCAAATATCGCATTGGCGACACCAAAGTGCTCATCTTTGTGCGGGTGAGTAAAATCTGTAGGCTAAACGGTTGAATTAACCTCCGGCCAAGCTTCTGGCTAAGCTTTCGACTGAAAATACGGCTAAAATATTGGATAAACGCATCGGTCAACATACCCAGACTTAACTCTCGGCAATCTTCCGGTTAACTTCCAATCTTTCGGTCTAATATTGCGTCCAAACTTACGGTTAGACTCCCAGCTAAACTTTCTAATAACTTCCAGCTAAATTCACGGCTTGACTTTTGGTTAAACTGCAAACTAAACTAATCTAAGCTAATCTTGGATTTCTTACGCAAAGAAATCAGTCTTTACTTTTGGTTCAGCTTCAAAATTAACTCTCGGCTAAACTAACGGATAATTCGGCTTAACTCCCGGTTAAACTCCAAACTTGCTGATAATTTTCAGCAAAATTCACGGCTTAAACTTTAGTGAAGCTTTAAGCTCTGCTCGCGGCTTTACTTTTGGTTAAACTCCAAACTAAACTAATCTAAGCTAATCTTGGATTTCTTACGCAAAGAAATCAGTCTTAACTTTTTGTTCAGCTTCAAATTTAACTCTCGGCTAAACTAACGGATAATTCGGCTTAACTTCCAGTTAAACTCTAAGCTTGCTGATAACTTTCAGCAAAATTCACGGCTTAAACTTTAGTGAAGCTTTGAGCTCTGCTCGCGGCTTTACTTTTGGTTGAACTCCAAACTAAACTCTCGGCTAAAATCTTGGATTTGTTTTGCAAAGAAATCAGTCTTAACTTTTTGTTCAGCTTCAAATTTAACTCTCGGCTAAACTAACGGATAATTCGGCTTAACTTCCAGTTAAACTCTAAGCTTGCTGATAACTTTAAGCTCTGCTCGCGGCGTAATTTTTGGTTCAACTCCAAACTAAACTCTCGGCTAAAATCTTGGATTTCTTACGCAAAGAAATCAGTCTTAACTTTTTGTTCAGCTTCAAATTTAACTCTCGGCCAAACTAACGGATAATTCGGCTTAACTTCCAGTTAAACTCTAAGCTTGCTAATAACTTTGAGCTCTGCTCGCGGCTTTACTTTTGGTTTAACTCCAAACTAATCTCTCGGCTAAAATCTTGGACTTCTTATGCAAAGAAATCATTCTTTACTTTTTGTTCAGCTTCAAAATTAACTCTTGGCTAAACTTACGAATAATTTTTGCCCTAATTTCTTGTATTATTTTTGGCTAAACTCGCAACTAAACTGCCGGCTAAAATGTTAATCAAGTAAACACCAAAATAATATGTCATATCGTGTCTTCTTCGTGCATCGTGCTCCCATCTCTACGCTCAAGTAACCAATCGATTCACATCTTCCATACCCCTGCAGATACTACGATCGCATGTGATGGTGCGCGTGGGCGGCGGCTGGGACACGCTCTCCCATTATCTGGACAAACATGATCCTTGCCGGTGCCGTGCCCAGCATCGCAGCTCGATCCAGGCACGTCTGATGACCCGCAACACAGCCAATTCCGGCAATGGCATTGAGCTGCACAAGGCCCATGTGATATACGAACGGTAAGTGAATCGACCTGTTCCATCTCCCCATCTCTGATGTAGGAGGGCAGAGGGGGGAGGGGGGAGGCAGGTTAAATGCCAGCTAGACAACACTTTGCTCCACTTCCACTTTACACCCGCCCGCCCGCGACGGCTGCTGCAATTGAAAACGCGGCCCATTATGGGCCATGCATTAAGTTGTTATCGCCCCGCTAATTGCATGCATAAAGCCGGATAATGATGGTGTCTCCAATCGCCAGCGCTTTAAACGCACCAACAAAGTAGACAGACAGTCCGTCTGTTGGACAGTTGGACAGTTTGACGACAGCGGCCCAGAATCAAGCCAGCTGAAGCTGAGTGCGCCATTAAGGAGCTCCATTAGGCAAGCTCGCACGACAACCTGAAGAGGCGGAGTGGCAGGGGCTATGTGTTGGCATGGTCTAGTTGTTAATACTTGTAAAATGCATTCATTTCATATTCATGAGTCTACACGCTCATTCACAAGGCAAACTTGTGCTTATCAGACCCTACCCGACTCCATTCCTTATTCGCGCTCTTAAATCACATCTCAGAGTCCTTGAGATACATCTGAAACACTTGTTTAGATAAAGTCGCGCCTTCGTAGCTATATTTTCTTTATATTTGCGTGCTTTTCTAAATCTTCGCCCTAGCAATATAATGTCTTTCAATAGCTGATTGCATGAGCGCGTACATTCAACTTTGTGTTTCAGTAATTTTAGTTTAAAAAAAGTAATCTGGCGCAGCCAACTTAACATGGCTACTGATAAGTTTAACAGCTGTTAACTCTGAGCGCGGCCAACCTAACAGCGCTATTTATCAGCTTAACAGCTGTCAATCTTGACAGAGAGCCAATGCTATACTTAACAGCTGTCAATTCTGAGCGCAGCCAACTTAACAAGGTCATTGCTAAGTTAAACAGCTGTTAATTCTGAGCGCAGCCAACTTAATATGCTTGCTGGGACAAATGAACAGGATCCAACAAAGAAAGCATTCAGAAATTAAAGAATGTATATTTTCCTTTAATTTACTACTATTTGTACTCGATTGAATCGCTGACGCTCACTTGTAAAATTTTATAATATAGCTTTAAGTGCCATAGACTACAATTATCGTTACACTCTCAAGAGATAAGAGGGCATTTCCAACATAAATATATATTTTACCTATTGCTTAACATTAACAGACTTCAGTTATCAAAGCAATCAACGGCAATTTGCGCTTATAAAACAATGTTTATCAATTTGCTTTTGTCTAACTTCGTTATCTTCAAAGCAAAAACTATTTGTAATCTTTAACGTCCGATACTTGACGCCTGTAACTCAGATCAGATATGATATCAATATTCCCAGTATTTCCGTTTTATTGCGCCGTCATAAAGCCAATTGAGCCCTCTATATATTAATAGGCTTGTAAATTCAATGTAAAATCGATGCGGAACTAGCCTCAAAAATATAATATAATTCAAATAGATACATAGACTGTGAACACAAGAAAAGTCCAGTGTCAACGCAATAACTTACTTTTAAGTACAAATTAAAATGGTTCCGTCAAGAAATCTTTGATTTCATAAGACCAACCTCAAGAAGTCCCTGAAGAAGGATCATATTTATTTCTGCAGATTCCAGTTCACATTTCGATGGCCTTTTGGATTTGGCTCGTGAGCCGCATTTACCTACAAATAGTGATACATTAACCTACTGGAACCTAGTTACTTTTGGCACATTCAAAGTCAAGGCGGCAACCTGGTTCGAACTGAACCGGTTCATGTCCGGAATGCCAAAATTTCTCATTCGACTAACTAAAGTTCAAAACAAAATCCCGGTAAACAGTCAATTTTTGTTCAGACTTAAATCGATTTCAAGCTCAAACCAGTTTCAGGCTTAAACCGATTCTGATACCAGCTTCAAACCGGTTCCAGATTTAAACTAGTTCCAGCGTTAAATTGGTTCTAGGCCAAACCAGTTCCGGGTTTGAATCGCTTCCATTTTCAAACCGATTTAAACCGGCTCCAGGCTGACGCCCGATCCAGGCTAAATCGCTTCCAGTTTCAAACCGGTTCCAACCGTTTCCAGGCTTAAACCGAATTCAGAATAGAACCGGCTTTTACCTGGTTTTTTTTGGAACTGAACTCTAGTATTTGGATTCAGCTCCAGATCCGCTTGCTTACCATATACTGACGCCCAAATCGAATTCTTGCAGCTCACCACCCGCAGCACGACGTGTTCTGTCAACGGCCGGAACTGGTTCCGGTTCCGGTTCCGGAGCAGTGTCGCCAGCGGCTGGAACAGCCGTCAGCAGCACGCCCAATGCCAGTTTGTCGCCCAGCGCAGCCGCTGGCTCAGCCGCTGTCAAGCATCGCAGTCGCAGTCCAACGCCGCAGCGCAAATTCTTGAACCAGGTCAATGGCAGCGCCAGCAGCGCGGAGCCTGTGCCCGGCTCGCCGCGCCCGGCCAGGCGCTCGATGTCGCCCAGCCAGCGGCGCCTGAACGATGTGCGCAAGAAGCAGAGCTCGCTGGACTCCTACAGGACGCTGCCCGTCCAGGCCAGCGCCGAGAACAACCTGGAGGAGATCAGCTGCGGCGGCGGCGTTGCCACAACATCGTCGGCCACATCGGGAGCCACATCGGCGGCCACATCGGCAGTTGCCGGACAGCCAGCAGAGCAGAGCAGCAAGTTTGAGAATATCAGCGACAATGGCAGCGAGATCAGCGACGAGGGCTACCGCAGCCTGGGCGTCATCCAGTCGAATGCACAGAAGCGCGAGTCCCTGCACAGTCAGGCCTCCATGGAGGACGCTGAAACGAATGGTAAGGTGGGATGCCCGGGCTCAGCTCCATTCTCACAGATCCTTGTTTTTTTTTTTTTGCAGCGCGTCTCGATCAAACGTCCAGCGACTCGCAGATCTCTCCAACAGATGAGCCCGAGCCGGAGCCGGAGGCGGAGATCAAGTCCAATTGCGTGACCGAGGAGGAGCCGGAATATGCGCTCTGCGAGCTGGACGGTCCCCAGTCGCTGCCCGCTGTGCTGGCCCTGCCCAAGCAGCCCAAGGCCGTCTACGAGGGGCATGGCCACAAGTTCGAGCAGTCCGGCGTTTACATAACGGACGATGAGATAACGGTGACCAGCTCGCCGCTTCCAGAGCCGGACAACAAGATGGCCTCACCATCATTGGTGGCATCGCCCACGCCCCCGCCTCCGGCCACGTTGGGCAGCAAGATACCCCGCTCCCCGCTGGCGCAGCGACGCCGCCGGCGCAGCATCGACAACAGCACCTGCAGCGGCAATGCCGGCGGCAGCCTTCAGGATCTGAGCACGCGTTCCACGGCGCTCACATTCAATCGCAAGCAGCCCGTCTATCGTTCGGTGCGCCGGCCCCCACAGGCTCAGGCTCAGGCTCAGGTGCAGGCTCAGGTGCAGGCGGCACGGCCCAAGGCATCGCAGCTGCCGCTGGTGCGGGATGTGACCAACACGTGGAGCGGACGCAGCGCTGCCACGCCCCACGGCGCCGGCAAGAAGCGGCCCACGATCAGTGCGGAGACATTTGCGCCGCCGCCGCCAGCAGCAGCAGCAGCAGGCACATGTGCATCCGCCTCCGCCTCCGCCTCTGCATCGACGTCGCCATCGCCATCGCCGTTCGAGCGCGGCATCAAGACGCGCTCCTCGCAGATACTTTACGATAGCAACGGGCGACGCGTGCGGGGCGGCGGCGGCGGCGGCTGCAGCAGCTCGCTGACCACGTCGCCGGTGAAGAATCACGCCTCCTCGCCGCTGGCCCAGCAGCTGCTCGAGGCGGCCAGCAGCGCCAAGAACGATGCACAGATTCTCGAGAAGATGAAGACCCTGCTATCGCGCTACGCAGCCGGCAATCAGCAGCAGCAGCAGCGGCCCGGCAACAGCTGTGCCAGCAATGGCAAGAAGACGCCCGTCTACGAGGACTTCACCACGGCGTGGGTGCACAGCAATGGCAATCTGGAGCGCTCCGAGAGCTGCTCGCCGCCGGCAAAGGCGCGCTCCAAGCGCAGCTCGGCTGCCTCCGCCTCCTCCTGTGGCAGCAACAATTCGCGTGATATGACGGCCGCTGCAGCGGCGCCAGCTGGAGCCGTTGTCTCGCCACGACGGGAGCGCGGCATGTCCAAAATTCCAGCGCCAGTGCGTCATCATACGGAGCTCTATTAACGGCGCGCGCGGACGCCTAGCGTCCGGCCAAGGGGCATGCCCAGGACAAGACCACAGTCGGCGGCCAATATGTAGCTACTTCCATGTGGGATGTGTGGGTGAATCCGTTTGAATCGGGCTTAGACCTCTTAGGTTAATGTTAGGGCCAAGCCGGAATTGTCCGTCTGTCTGGTTTTGGGGGCGTGTCCGGCCAAATTGAAGCGAATGGAACCGTTCCAAAAGACCTCAATACACACATATGCAAATGAAACATACTCGTCTATACGAAACGTTAATCGATAATAATAATAATTACAATAATAACAATAATAACAATAAGAAGAAGAAGAAGTAAAAACTGTAACTGCCTCATTAGATACCCAGTTTGAGCTGATCCATGCACCAGTGCGAGCACCAGACACCAATCGCCAATTCCCTAGTGTTAGCATTTCGTCGCCCAATTGCTACTCGTCAGTGTCACTCGTTGATTTTGATCGAGCGAGCGTTTTACAGCTGTTGCGATATCAACTGTGCTTCAACTTAATACATCTACTCGCTCCACATGGGCTCTCACTCGTTACTCGTTAGTTGTCAAAGAAACACTGTCGCAACTGTTTCAAGTACAGCTAACCCCCAACTCATTAACATTCGCTCGTTTATCGAGTATCCCTACCCGTTACTTTTGATCCAACGAGTGTCGGTGATATCCACGCGGATATATGTCGTGCGAACTTATGTCGTTGCTTGGCTATACGACCTATCTTACTCGCTGCTGCCACTCGTTGCTCGTTACTTTTCATTAAGCAATTGTTTTTGCGTTTAGCAACAGAACTAACTCCCAACTCAATACTTCTACTCGTTAGCTTAGCGAATAGCTTACTCGCTACTTGTTACTTTTGATCGAGCGAGTGCTTGACAGCTACTCCCGCTTGCATCTTACTCGCTGCTATCCACTCGTTACTTTCATCGAGCGATTGTTCTGGACTGCGTGCCATGTGATTGGCAGAGAACCAACCATTTACAATCCAAATTGAGACTTTCAACTACAATTTTAACGTTTCTTCGACTTACTACTCTACTTTTTTTTTTTTTGAATAGGATAAAAAAATAAGTGAACGATTTTCGGCATACAACATTTGAAGGGATAGATCTTAGAAGCAAGCCACATAGAAAGCGCATAATTTTCTAGAAGTTTTACGATTACTGCACGCACACACACACACACACACACACACACACACACACACACACACACACACACACACACACACACACACACACACATATACACACAGACAAACACAAACACACAGAGACACACGGGAACATTTTATATATAGGCTAAAAGGAATAAAAGTGAAAATACGCCTAAATAGTTTGGCTTATAAAAATCTATATAATTATATAATAAAAGTATCGCATTATAACTGATTGATATGCGTGTGTGTGTGTGTGTGTGTGTGTGTTTATGTGTGTGCGTGCTTAATTTTTTTCCAGCATAGTCTTAGAAAGAAAAAAAGGAAGATTTATTTTTATATGCAAGCAAAAGCCATCAATGTGAAAACATAAAATCAAGGAAAAAGGGAAAAGCTTTTAACAACAATTTTACACAAGATACGAGATGCGATATGATAAGAGATGGAAATACAAATAGATAAAAGATATATGCAACTATATATTCGAATAAAAAAAAATGTAGTTAGGATTGTTTGAGCAACCAAACAGAGCGAAAGAAAAAATATAAACTAAACGAATTTTGGTGCTTTACCAAAGCTAATTTCAATATACCCCCCAACACCCTACTGACCCCCCCCCCTCTCACACAACGATCCAACTATATCTATAAAGTAAAGAGCCATAAACTGAACAGCGGTCACAAATGTTCGAATGTTAAGTAATTCGTCAAATTAATTAATTCATGAATACTCCGTATATAACAAACACATAGCACATAACCACACATATTGAGCCCCAAAACTTATTAACTATATATAGATACTTGCTGAAATGTTTACCCAGATATCATTTAATACAATATATTAGCCTAATTTTCTGCACCCGCAGCAGAACGAAATAAAATTAATGTTATTTTTTTTTTTTTTTGTTTTTTGCTTTTTATGATAGCAAAGTTAACATACTTAGTACGCCGTACCTTTAAAAAGCAGTATGCATATAAGTACTATATATATAGATATATAGATATATATATATAAAAAGATCCCTTGTTTATGAATACGTTAAAATCGGCCTTAATATTCAATCTAGACGCGCTTCTGTTCGATGTTTATTGTAATATATGATTTCAAGTTGAGTTTCTGTTCAGTCTTGTAACGTAAACCAAATGTATATCAAACGAAGGGCAAAAACATATTTAAAGGCCCCTATGTAAAACATATATGTACTCTCTGCTATATCTGTGGGCCTTAGCTCCTAACTAAGTATATAAACAAAAAAGAAGATGAAACTTGTAGATCAAATCGAAACAATAACACTTGAATGTAATTTCAGCAAAATGACAATTTAATTGTTTACAACACACGCACATTAAAATCAAATCAAACAAAATATACATATATCTCAAATATATGAAAAACAAAATGTATCTGACAGATACAGCTCGTTTGATGCGTATCTGTTGCTGTCTTGACTAACTGGCAATTTATTCTTAATTCTTAATTCTCAATCTATATTTCGGTATTTTTTTTATCGTATGGAAAACTGATATAATGCAAACATATAAAATGTATTTTAAATACAATTAATTATTATTAAATCATTTAAAGCAAACTAACTATTACAAATGGAATAGATTACAAGAAATGTGTATGTATGCAAACCACAACAACAACAACAATATATTGATTTTAATCACAAGAATTTAATAAATAAATAAAAAGTATAAACTATAAAAACAAACACAAACATATCCATTTCGGCATATTCTATTTGCAGTTCATAATCTAAGAAGTCGCCCTCCATGTCTCGAATATCGCGAATATCTTACTCGCTACTCGTTACTTTTGATCGAGCGAGCGAGCGTTTTACAGCTGTTGCAAACTCGCCGGGATCTCACTCGTTATTTATACAAAATTATGTCGTTTTAAAGCGAAATAACTCCGTCGATTTAGAAACGACATATGTATGTATTTAAATAATATTCTTAATTAATGTGTGTTTTTTTTTTATTTGTTTCTTGCTTTTTATGATAGCAAAGTTAACATAGTTACAACACCGTAATAAAATATAAAAAAGAGAAAAACGAAAATATATAAATAGATTCAAAATCAAAAGTATCTGACAGATACAGCTCGTTTGATGCCTATCTGTTGCTGTGTTGCCTTAATGGCAATTTATTCCTAATTCTCAACCTCCAGTTTTATACCCTGAACTTGAACCTGAACCCTGAAAGAAATAAAAAATCTATGGGTTAAAAAAAGTTGTTGACAAAAAAGCGACTCGTTTGCAAAGTCAGCCATTTTTAATGTTTTTTTTAATATCTCGGACAAATAACGTCTGATTTGGGAATTTTATACCATTTTGGACTCGTAAGGATCAGTACTATCGATTGGCATCAAAAAATTGGAAATCTAAATTTTGACGAAAATCGTCAAAATGACAAGGGGTTACATCACGTTTTTTTCTAAAAATCGGGGTAGGTTCGAAAATCAAAACTTTTTTGATGCTTTTCTTGGAATATCTCGGGTAAATATTGGTAGATTTTGAAATGTTATACCTTTTTGAATTAGTATGGATCCCTACTATCAATTGGCATTCAAAGAAATAAAAAATCGATGGGTTAAAAAAAGTTGTTGACAAAAAACCGATTCGTTAGTAAAGGCAATCTTTATGACGTTTTTTTTTTTGAATATCTCGGACAAATAACGTCCGATTTGGGAATTTTATACCATTTTGGACTCGTAAGGATCAGTACTATCGATTGGCATCAAAAAAATGAAAATCTAAATTTTGACGAAAATCGTCAAAATAGCAAGGGGTTACATCACGTTTTTTTCTAAAAATCTGGGTAGGTTCGAAAATCAAAACTTTGTTGATAATTTTTTTTGTATATCTCGGGTAAATATTGTCTGATTTTGAAATGATATGCCTTTTTGAATTAGTATGGATCCCTACTATCAATTGGCATTCAAAGAAATAAAAAATCGATGGGTTAAAAAAAGTTGTTGACAAAAAACCGATTCGTTAGTAAAGGCAACCTTTATGACGTTTTTTTTTTTGAATATCTCGGACAAATAACGTCCGATTTGGGAATTTTATACCATTTTGGTCTCGTAAGGATCAGTACTATCGATTGGCATCAAAAAATTAGAAATCTAAATTTTGACGAAAATCGTCAAAATGGCAAGGGGTTACATCACGTTTTTTTCTAAAAATCTGGGTAGGTTCGAAAATCAAAACTTTTTTGATGATTTTCTTGGAATATCTCGGGTACATATTGTCAGATTTTGAAATGTTATACCTTTTTGAATTCGTAGGGATCCCTACTATCAATTGGCATTCAAAGAAATAAATCATCGATGGGTTAAAAAAAGCTGTGGACCAAAAAACGAATCGTTTGTAAAGAAAACCCTATTTTGATTATTTTTTGCAATATCTCAGCCAAACAATGTTCGATTTTGGAATTTTATACCATTTTGGACTCGTAAGGATCACTACAATCGATTGGCACCAAAAAAATGACAATCTAAATTTTGACCCAAATCAACAAAATGGCAAGGGGTTACATCACGTTTTTCCTCAAAATCGGGGTCGGTTCGTAAATCAAAACTTTTTTGATGATTTTTTTTTAATATCTCGGGTAAATGTTGTCTGATTATGAAATGTTATACATTTTTGCATTCGTACGGATCCCTACTATATATTGGCATTCAAACAAATTAAAAATCGATGGATTAAAAATGACCAAAAAAGGATATATTTCTTCCGATTTTGAAATGAATTCTTACGGATCCCTACTTTAAATTGGCATATAAACAATTACAAATTGGAGGGTCAAATCAAAGTTCTTGAGCAAAAACAAATCGTTTGTAATGTCAAACTTTTTTGTTGATTTTTATGAATATCTCTAAAAGCTCGCAAGGACCAACTGCATCGACCTGCATCGAATAAGTATAAGTAGGATTATCATCATTTGGTATTCCGTGGCCGGATATTGATAACTATTCAAAGAAAACTCATATTTACTTAATGTTTTTTTTAAAGTTTTTTTTTGTTATATTTTTATTAAATACATTTCGTTCATTTTTCTTGTTGTTTATTAAATTTGTATGCATTTGTTGCTGTTCATTGTGTTCATCTCTCATTATTTTATAATGTATAATTATTTCTCATTTGTATTGTTTTATTTTATTTCTGGTGTTTTTCGGTTTACTTATAGTTTGACACATACATACATACGCCTGGGGGCTATGTATGTGTGCATGACAGTAATAGAATGCCTCAGAGAGAGCGAGAGAGATGGAGGGAAAGAGAGAGAGAGAGAGACAGCGAGAGAGACAGCGAATTCAAGTTGGAATCGAATCAAGAACTAAGCAAAAGTTGAAGCTTTCACTCGGATTAAGTAAATATTTCGATTCTGCTGCAATCACACATGCCTCAGCTGTGTTCACACTACTCTTTGGCCTCTCGCATTCCTGCTGCTCTGCTCTTAGATATTCTAGTTACTGCTGTGTACTTTACTGCCTACTGCTGGAAGCCTCAAAAAATTGTTGCTATACTTAAGATTTGCTGTTACTGTTACTGTGATTTTCACTGTCTCGATTTTGACTGCTATTTGCTATTTGATGTGAAATGGAAATCTTATGCATAGAAACTGCAAATAAAATCATATATTGGATCGTATAGTTTGTATATATTAAATATAAATATGTATTTACAAAAGCCGTTTACAACTTGCAGCTGGACCAAGCTAAGCTGTGTGCACACCCAGCTAGGTGTGAACAAGCTAAACTCAATATACATATATATATATATATGCATTATATATATATAATATGTATGTATATATGCACTTGATGTGTGTGTGTGTGAGTGTGTGTGTAGATGTTTGCTCTCTTTCTAATTCTAGACAGTGTTGTATAACGTAAGGCTTTAAAGTGTGTGAAGAACAAAATCAGTATGGAAAAAGGTCTGCTTATTGCACAGCGTTGCCAGACTTAAAGTATAAGTATTACAAATTAGGTAACAAATAACACAAATTGCTATTCATAAAAATAGGCATACAATAATAATATGAATAATAATAATAATACTTAAATACTTTGGCACACATAAAACATAATTTGCATTGAAAATCATAACTGTTAAATGATATAATACATATTTAAAGTCGTTTATTGCACATATATAGATAATGCTGTCACATCTGACAAAATACTTGATCTTATTTTTTTTTCTTTTTGTTTTCGTTTTCGTTTTTTTTTGTTTTTCTTTCTTGTTTGCTCTGGAACCAAAAAACCATTGACTGCTCTTTAATATTGTGTGTTGTATATATATATATATATACATATAATATATATATATATATATATTATATAAATAGTAAGAATATATACGTATATATTATAATATATCTTTCATAATATGCTTAGTTAGCCCGTATTTAACTTTTTGCATTCTACATATTAGAAACTAACACTTAAAACCGACATTTTCATATGCGTTGCTATATCCTTGCCATGCGATATCGATACAGGTTATCGATAACGTTATACATCGCTTTATCGAATCCTACTCATTTCCAATAATCAAAAGCGCTTTGAGCGTTCTACTTTTGCATGCCTGGCCTAAAACTAGGAAAAAAAATACGTTTGCGTCGCCCGCCTCTAGATAAGTTACGATAAATCTAACTATCGATTTCTATGATCGATACACATATATATATATTAGTTTGGAACATAAAATTAATCAACAAATTTGTTTCCTTGGAATTGCTGCTCCGCTTCAAAGAAAACAAAAAAAAAAAAAAACAGACGAGAAAAGCGCAAATCCCAAACAGTTGTATGTCTTCATCGTGTAAACGTTCCGGGTAAATGGGGCTCAAAGAGTTCGTGATCGGTGTGTAAAAGTGTGAGAGTGTATGCTACGTAGTATTCTTAGACTTTGCAAGTATTTAATATACGCGTGATAATCGCTAGATACGAATAGATACCAAATTCTGTGTGATGCACCGGTTGCACTTATCGTGAATTACGAGATTCGTGTAAACATGTTTACAAAATCAACAAAAAACTAATAGAAAAACCGTGTACTACGACTAGCAACTGTCAAGTGCTCCTTTGTATTAGATCTAGGTAGAGTATATATATATATATATATATATATATGTATATGTATATCATATATGGTGTATAAATAATTCATTTGGTTTATGCGATTTGCCTTTTTCTCGTATTGTCTGAAAGTGCTACGTACTCTGCTTTTTTTTCTTCTTAATGTTTTCTTTAACACTAAGCTACATAGTTCGTGTTTCCTAATACTCTTCTCTAGCTTTAACTCATTTGCTTTTTCGTGTTCAGTATGAGTGTGTTTGCGTGTTCGATCCAAATGAAAAGTTAGAGCGTTACAGAAGTTGGTGAGTAGAAACAATTTTAGTTAAGACTAGAGCATATAACTAGTGCATACCACTCGTCATATACACATGTATATATATATATATATACATATATATATATGATATATAGTATATAGTATCTAGTATATATAGTATATAGCTGTATGCCACTTGGAGAAATAATCTGCTATAAATTTCATTTTATAGGCTATCAATATGTATGTGGAATTCTCTGCTGTAACAGCTAACAGTTAACCGTTAACATTTAACAGCCAACAGTTAACTGTTAATGGCTCTGTTAACCCCGTTAACAGCTGTCATTTACAGCAGCTGCGCTATAACCGGCTCGATGAGACACATATGCTCCGCTCCGCGCACGGGCAACCGATTCAGGCAGAAGTGTCTGATCATATCGGGCACCGTCTCGAAGGGTCGACTGAACTGGCCCAGAATGTATTGGCCGGCCTCGTTGCGCTGGATGCGCATATGCATAAAGCCCTTGGCGCCCCTGCGAGCGAGAAAGAGAGAGAGAGAGAGACAGATAGATTAACATATTTGATAATATCAGGTCTAATATTATTTGATAACCTACTTGAGCGACAGGGAGTAGTCCTGCTTGGTGGACTCGCAGTTGCGCACCAGAAACGAGCCCTCGGCCAAGGGACGTAGTGTTGTCTCCGCCTCAATGCGCGTAATGGCGCCGTGGTACCAGCTAGAGAGAGAGAGAGACAGTTTTAGCATAACTCAAGACACTTAAAGGAATACTTTTCTTTTTAATCAGTTAACCGTGAATAGTTAACAGTCAACAGCCAACAATTAACAGCGATCAGTTAACAGTTAACAGTTAATAGTGAGAAGTTAACAGCCAAAAGTTAACAGACAACAGTTAAAAGCGTACAGTCAACACTGTCAACTGGTTAGCTCGTTATGGAAAAGAGAGAGCGAGACATAGAGACAGAGAGAGAGAGAGAGAGAGAGAGAGATAGAGAGAGAGAGACTCTCAACGCACCCCTGACGCTCCAGTGGTATGGTCACATCAATGAGATCGACAGCCGTTACGTAGCCCTGGCACAGATTCATGTTCAGCTCCTTGTGGCTGCTCAAACCGCGCAGATCGAGACTCCCAAACTGTTTGTTCACCTGACGCGGCTCGTTTAGATTCAAAGTGAGATTCTGACGGAAAAGCGTCGTGTCTGCAAAGAAGAACAAAATGCAGAAAGAGAGAGAGAGAGAGAGGGAGAGGAGAGATAGAAAGATATATAGATAAATACACACATAGATAGAGATGAAGGGAAGAAAGAGAGAGGAAAGAGGGAGACAAGAGATAAATAGATACATTGATAGATGGATAGATATAGAGAGAGAGACAGAGAGATAGATAGATAGTTAGATATATAGATATAGAAAGAGAGAGAAAGGGAGAGAGAGAGTAAGAGAGAGAAAGTATGTTAGAGATGAGAAAATTGTACTTAAATAGAATATTTTTTGGAAATTATATTTTAATTACATTAAAAAGTTAATTTTAACTACCCGAAAGTTATTTGAATCAAATGAAAGGGGAATTAAATGAAAGGGAAATTAAATTAAAGGAGAGACAGCGGCAAAGTTGACTCACCCAGCTTGCTGGCCAGCTTCTGGTCGTCGCGCATGGAGTGACTGGAGGATGCCTGCGAGATGCCGCTGGACTCGGTGCTGTGCATGAGGAGATTGGTGATTTCGGCCTGGTTGGCGCGCAGGCGCCGTCGCAGCTTGGGCATGTCGAAGGGCAGGTCGCCCAGGTCGACGGAGGTGGCGCTGCCCGAGGTGCAGCCTCCTGCGGCCTCCTGCTGCAGCGTCTTTCGGCGTCGCAGCTTGGGCATGTCGAAGGGCAAATCGCGCAGCTCCTGCGGCAGCGCGGACGCGCCAGCGGCAGCTGCTGCCACCGCGCCGGAGGCGGCAGTGGAAGCGCCCGCTGCCGCCGACGAAGAGGTGTCCGCGGCGCTGCCATTGCCCAGCTGCAGCTTGGGCAGCGTCAGACGCTGCGTCAGCGCCAGCGTCGCCGGCTTGCCATCCTCGCGCGAGTGCAGCGAGATGCCGCTGTCCGAGCCGAGCAGCTCGTCGGCCAGATGGAGCAGCGCCTTGTTCGGCGCGGCTGCGGCACGCTGACTGCGCTGCTTTGCCAGCAGCTGGACAGGCGCAGGCGCAGACGCAGACGCAGACGCAGTCACAGGGCCAGAAGCTGACGCATCTGCTGTCTTGCCAGACTCCTCCTGCTGCTGCTGCTGCTGCTGCTGCTGCTGCGACTGCTCGGAGGCGCCGCTGGCCGAGGCCGGCTCTTGCGAGGACTTGTCCGATATGGGGCTGAGTATGTGCAGCTTTGAGTGCAGCAGCAGAGGCGGCCGCAGCGGATAGGCAACACTGGAGCTGGCGCTGGCGCTGCCGCTGCCGCTGCCGCTCTCCGAGCTGTGCGAACTGAGCGAACTCGAGTGGCGCGACTCGGAGCTGGAGGTGCTGCGATTGCCCTCGCTGGTGCTGCTGCGCAGCGACTCCATGCTGCCGCCGCTGGACGAGGTGGCGATGCTCTCCGTCGAGCTGTAATTGTGGCCGGCGCCGCGCCTGGACGGCGGCTGCAACAGCTGCGGCTGTCCGTGCTGCTGCTGCTGCTGCTGCTGCTGATGCTGATGCTGCTGATGCTGCTGATGCTGATGATGATGATGCTGATGATGGCGCTGCTGATGAGCCTGGGCGCTGCGTCGCAGCTCCAGGACGCGACCCGATTCCAGGACAAAGCTGCGCGGACGACGCGATGCCGACGCCGCGGAAACGGACGCCGAGGCTGAGGCTGAGACCGAGGCTGAGACCGAGGCCGAGACCGAGACCGAGGCTGAGGCTGAGGCGGAAACGGAAGCGGCAGCCGAATTGGAATTGGAATTGGTTGAGGGCGGATTCACGTAGGCGCTGTCGGTGAGACTGTTGTCGTTGCTGCTGGCGCACAGCTGCAACTGTTGCTGCTGGCGCAGCGACGACTGCAGCGGCAGGCGCAGGTCCCGCAACCGCGGATGCGCCGGCTGCGCGGCCGGCAAATTGGGCGCGCTCCGAATGCTGTTCATGTAGCGCTCGTGCTTGCCGGGAAACTTGATGGGCAGCGGCGCGGTCGACGGCGGCGAGGGCGTGTATCCGCGCGCGGGCAACTGTTGCGTGGACACGCCAATTGCTGTCGACTGTTGCTGCTGCTGCTGCAACTGTTGCTGCTGCTGCTGCTGCAACTGTTGCTGCTGTTGATTCTGATTCTGATTCTGTTGATCCGAGCTGAGCTGCAGCTGACTGAGCTCTGCTTGCACCTGCAGCACCACCTGACATTGCCCATCCTCCTCCTCCGGCGAGTCCTGTTGTTGCTGCTGCTGCTGCTGCTGCTGCAGCTGCAACTGTTGCTGCTGCTTTGGCTGCTGCTGCTCCTGCAGCGCTTGATTCTTGCTATTCTTGGCGCGTTTGCATTCGAGTCGCGATTTGCTAAGACTCGGCTTGGACAACGACGACGACGACGACGGCGGCTGCGGCGGCGGCGTCAGCTCGTTGCCGTTCCCGTTCCCGTTCCCATTGCTGTTCAGCTGCAGCAGCACCGAGTGATTGGTGATGCGATCCACTTCGTCGAGATCATCATCCGATTTGGCTATTTTGCAATCGAAGGCCGTCTCGTAGATTTGTCTACGTCGACTTGCCATGTTGTCAGAATCGTACTCTGCCTGCTCCTCCTCCTCCTGTTCCTCCTCCTCCTCCTGCTGCTGCTGCTGCTGCTGCTCTCCCTGCTCCTTGTGCTGCTCGTCTAGCGCAGCTGACTGGATGCAATTGGTGGCTGTGGAATCTGTGTTCGATTTGGTGTGAACTGCGGGCGCACATTCGATGCACTCGTGCACGCCATGCGGATGCACGTAGAATATGCTGCGGGGCCGAAAGTATTCCTCGAGCTCGTCAAGCTCGTCATCGGCAAGGCCAATGCCAATGCCAAGGCCAATGCCAATGCCAAGGCCGGGCGTCGGTATGCAGGCTCCGCACACGGCTGCTGGGCCCAGCAGGCGGTGCGGCGGCATCGACCCGCAACTCGGTTCGCAGGCCAAGTCCGTTGGGCAGCTCTTCAGCAGCTCCCCCTCGCCGGCGTCGCAATGCTGCAGCTGCAGCTGCAGCTCCCCCTCACCGCCGCTGCCAACGATGGGCAACTGTTGGCCGCGCGGCTGGACGTTGCACGTCTTGCGGACGAGCGCCAAGGCACGGGCGTGCCACTCGCGTCGCTTGAGGCACTCGCTGCAGTCGGACTCCTCCGAGGTGCTGGTGCTGGGCGTTTCGCAGCGTATGATCCGCACGCCCTCCTCCGTGAAGCTATACCGTTTCGGTGTCGACTGTTCGTTTAGGCCGATCTCCTCGAGCTCGTTAACTTCGTTGTTCTCCTCCTGCTCCTGCTCCTGCTCGTGCTCGTGCTCCTGCTCGTGCTCCGGTTTCTGCTGCTGCTGCTCGTCGTTGTCGTCGTCGTGCTCCTGCTGTTGCGGCGCATCCAAGCTGCTGCTCTTGCGATACCCACCCAGCAACTGGGTCTGCTGCGTCTGCTGCGGCGGCTCACTGGCCGTCGACTGGCGGCACTTTTGCTTCGCCTCGCGGTCGAGCGTCTGCTGCTGTTGCCTGTCCGGCTCCCTGTCCTTGGCCTCCGGCTTGTCCCGGCTCTTGAGCAGATCCGAGTAGTAGTACGGCGACGGCTGACGTTTGCTGTACTCCGCCTGCGCAACGGTCAATTTGCGTGGACTGCGCTGCAGCTGCGCCGGCAGCGGTCGCACCAGATCATCCGATATGCTGTCCGGCGAATTGAGCAGTCCTCCTGTCTGACCAGCTGCTGCGGCTCCACCACCAGCTGCTGCTGCTGCCGGGAATTGTGGCGCGGCACGCTCTACTTCCTCGTCAATGTCCGCCTCCTCGTCGGAGGATTTGGGCGCCGAGGAATCTGTAAGCCAAAAATACGAGTTGAGTAAATCGTGCATATCATTTCCTCTAACCCATCCCATCCACAACTTCTTCTCCAAGCCAACTACTCTGAAGGGAACTCATGACCATGCAAATATTCTATTAAGATATACTTATATAACTTCCTCTTATCAAAGGCAGACGGAAGCATCTGCGATCCTCTAAAGTATATATATTATTGATTGATCACATCTTATCGATATGCCCATAATATCGATAAATATCGGTTTTGAGTAATATTTTTTAAGCATAACTCGAGAGCTATCGGAGCTTGATACACCAAACTTTGTATGGCTTATACAGATGAGGAATAATTCACTTTTTCGGATGCCAGCTCCCTTTCCACACACAACTTGCGCTTTGATGTATAGTCTCACATTTGAGTGCTAGACTTAAGTCTTGAAAATTACACAAGGATCGAACTTTCAGCAGCGAAGTTACTCAAGAATGCATTTTCCTTGGATAGCATGGGTAGAAGTCTGTTTGGTTAAATGCCAAAAGAAGATGTGCAAACTGTCAGGAACAATTTAGCCAGCTGCCAGTCTGAGGTTTTTGTTTATAATTACAAGGAATTACAGGCAAGTGCCCGCTAGAAATAAGCACAGCCTGGCCGGAGTTAATTGAGTCGCCAGGCAAACGAGCCAAAGGCCAGGTTGCAGTAGTCCTTGCCAGTCCTTGGCGCCCATCCTTCGAGTTACTTTTGGCGCGTCTCTGTCGCAGTCTATTAGGCGCTTGGCTGCCCGGCAATGCGTTTCTCCATTTCTCCAACTCTCACTCTCCCGCTCTCTCTTTCTCTCGCTTGGCCAGTCTCAGTCCAATGGCTGCCAGTTGCCATTTAACGCCTGGCTGATCCCTGCAGCCGCAGTTCGAGCTGTGCGCCAAGTGCGTCTAATTGCCACTAGCTCGTAATGTTAATGCCCCCCCCCCCCCCCCCCCCCCCTCTTTACCTCTCACGAACCTCACTACGCCCCTGTCTGGACAGCTGCTGTTGCTGCTTTTAAGCCAATAGTTCGGCCATATAGCTATAAATCTATAAATTAATGTTGATAACATTTGCTCAGTTGCTATTCTATTTGGCCTTTTTAAAGCTAACAATTGCATACAGCCTCTTGGTAGATAACCGTTTTAGCTGGCTGGCTTTTTAGCTGCTTTTCCATCTGGCCTTTTAAAAGCTATGTGTGAAAGCGACGACATACAAGAAAAGATGGGCTCCAGACCAAAAAGTTGGAATATTAGTTTTCATTTACTCATCTAATCAATTTTCTATTCTGTCGATAACTATCGATAATGTGGCAAAAGCGATATATATCGATTTACGGAGTCCAAATTCGGTTTGTAGATTTTAAGTTTCACTTAAACTATGAAGCTTGGTTTTATTGAACGTTGATTAGATTGTTTGGTTTGGTTATTAGCCGGCTTTGCCATTTGCCAAGGAGTTCGCTTCAAAAGTTAGATACTTTTTGAAAAATGGATATGAAAATGTGTTTTCAGTGAAATTTCCACAACGAAAAGAGACTTGGTAGCCAATTTGGATCGGTAAAGAAAAATTATGCCTTCACCAATTTTCCACATTTTCGGTTGGGACTTTTCCGAACCCCGTTTTTGCGTCATTTTTAATCATTTTTATACATACGGTTTCAGTTTCATAGCTTAGACAATTTGGACCTAGCGTTGATCAATCAGTCAGTCAGTTAGTCAATGAGTCAAGACTAATGTTCGTGCCACGATCTAACTTCATGATAGACAACCAGCTATGCTGTATTTCGGTTAATTACATTTAATTTATAGCTGCTGCCTGAAAGTATGCTCTACTTTTATGTCAGCTGTACTTCATGCTGCCTGCCTATTAGCTGCTGTAGCAGCCAACTTTTGGCTGACTTGGCTGTATATCGACTAGCTGGCATTCATTTAAAAAATGCATCCTAAAAGTATGCACTACTTTTCTCCGACTTTACTTCATGTTGCTCGCCCATTAGCAGCATGTCGCTAGCTGCTGCTGCTGCTGCTGCCGCTCACCTGAATTATAATGGCTGCTGCGCTTGTCCTTCTTGTGATTACCGTTATTATTATTGTATGTGGAATGGCGTTGCAGCAAGTGCTGTTGCTGTTGCTGCTGCTGCTGCTGCAGCAATTGTTGCTGATGTCCGCGCGGCGTTGGCAACGTTTGCAGATGCAGATGCTGCTGCTGCTGCTGTTGCTGTCGCTGCTTGTGCGGCGGCGCCGAACGACGTTTGGCCTTCTTGTGGTAGACCTTCTTGTGCTGGGCGTGGTGGCGCGTATCCTTCGGATCGGAATAGCCCTCGATGAGCTTGACGGATGCCTGCTTGATGTTGCTGTTGGGCAGCGGCGGATGCTGCAACGTTGCGCGCTGCTGCTGCTGCGTCTGTTGCTGCGGTGCGGCTGGCAAAGTGTTGTTGTTGTGCGCGTGCAACTGCTGCTGCTGCTGCTGCTGTTGCTGTAGCTGGTTGCTGTTGTTGCAGCTGTTGCTGCTGCTGTTGTTGTTGTTGCTGCTGCTGCCCAAAATAGCCGCTGCTGCTGCTGCTGCTGCTGCTGCCGCTGCAGTCGCCGCTTGACTGGGCAATGTCGCCAAAGGGGCGGGCGGCGGCGGCACTGCTGCTGCTGCTGCTGCTGTCGATTGCTGCTGCTGCTGTTGCTGCTGCGACGCTTGTTGGGCTTCGTTAAATGGCAGCTGTGGATGGGGAAATGCAAAAAGCGAATGAGATAACGTTTTGTACTTTTTTTTTCTCTTTTTTTTTTTTTTTTTTTTTTTTTTGTATGTTGTTGTTGCTGTGGCAATTGCAATGTGGTCGCGACTAATTTGATTTGCGTTTCAATTCCAATTTGTCGGCGTTTAATTAAAATTTGTGCGTGCGTCATGTGGGCGATGGCCAGTGGGCGTGACCTGTGGTGTGCCTCAGGCACGTGTGTGTGTGAGTGTGTGTGTGTGTTACGGTGCCAACTCGTTAAGCGCTTTTAGGTTTTCCTCCACCATAAAGAGATAAAAAAAAAACCCAACTAAATGTCGCCCACCTTCCCGCAATGCAAACTAGTTGCTTTTCATAGTGAACATGCACTGATTTTTCAGTGGTTAAACATATAACATTACGTATCCATAAATTGCCAGTTACATATCTGTTGGATAGTTGCATAAGCTGAGATCTGAGAATTGCTTAGAAGACCTCTCAGATGCAAATATGCCAACACATTTTAATCTTGTTGCCCAACACTGAAAATACTGGTTCGAAAACTAATTTGAACTAGTCATGAAATAATTATAAAGTAGTCAAGAGCAGGTTCCCAAATATTATTGTATCGAATGCTAATGAACCATGAATATATAACAACTGGTTATGAATCCGATTTTGAAGGTCTATAAAACCGGTTGAAAAAAAGTAAAACGGTTAAGAACCATTTGTGAATGGTTCTTTATAACTACTAGTCAATACTAAAGACAACAATTTGGAGCTTGGTTTGGAAACTCGTTTCGAAAACTTTACTAAAAATATTTACATTTCAAAGCCAAAAACCAAGTACAAATTTTACAAAATTTTTTTAATATTTTTGTGAAACATTTCCAAATGTACATGTATAAATAAAAACTGATAAGATAAGATAAGAAATAAAATATTGTAAAACTTTTCTGCTATAGTTAGGAGAAAAAACTCAAATTGTCTTATGCTTAAGAACTTCTTGATGTTATTTTATTTGAAAGTACGCAAACATTTTCAAGAACTAGTTTTTGTGCAAGAAATTTGGACACTTTGTTTGCAAAAGTAATAAAAACGATTTGGTCCAAAAATATTTGTTCAACTAAAGCGTTCGTTTAGTAAAAGTTTAGACTTTAGATAAAACATAAGCTCGATTTGGTAAACAGTAAACAAATCGAAAATAAATCTCTTTGCGATATTTTGAATATACAACTCTTTGGAATAATGTCAAAAAAAATATGCCATTTCCTTGTTTAGGTATTAATTATAATTATATATTTGTATTTCTCATACTAATATTAATATTAATATTTGTATAAAAATTGACATTAGTTCGTATTCCTAGCCAACAAATGCACGGTCTTTAGACCTTGATTCAGGGTCCAGCCATAATTCAATTATGTACTTATTAATTTGCTCCATCTGTCAATCTCTGCTGGACACAGCAACATAATGCAGAAACCATGTTCCCTGAGCTCGAGACCTACCGCCTCCGTTCCGTTCAGTTCCGTTCGGCTTGGTTTGGTTCGGATCGGTTCAGCTGCCGCTGTTGTCCATCTTCCATTTGAGGGGCTTCGGAAGGACAGCGTCCGACACACGATGACAAATCGCTGCACATTACAGAGCTGCAACAGCAGGTCGCACAACAACAGCAACGGCAACGGCAACAAATGACATTAGCGTGTCCCTAATGTGCACACATTATAGTCGGGCAGATTCGCCTCCTTGCAGGGGCGTAGAGGCGTGCAGCAGGCGGAAAGGGGGGCTGCTCGTAAATATGCGCATTATTGTTAAACATAAATTTGAGCTGCAAGGCGAGGGGGCCGAGTTTATGGAGTGGGGGGGGGGGTGAGGGGTTGGGCCATGTTGCATGCGAAAATTGATGCTATAACAACAGCTCAAAGGGGGTGGGGTGGGGGTGGGGGTAGTCCCGTTTGTTGGGGCTTACGCTAAGCACTTTTGGCTATTGTTGCCGGACTTGAAATTGAAAGGAATTTTTAATTGAAACTCATAAATTAAGCGTCAACTGCTGCTGCTTATCGAATGAACGAGCCGCACACACACACACACACACACACACACACACACACGCTTTATGCTAAATGAAATACGATATGCACCTCGTGTCCTCGCCCCCCCTCCAAATCCCGCCCCACACTTGCTCCTAGCAGCGGCATTGTTAGAGCTCAGGTTGCCAGCACTGCTGAGAACTCAACTCAATTCAAAACTCATAAATGCAAAGCCAATATAAATACACACCCACACACACACACACACCTCTAACAAATGGCATATTGATATTGGGGTTGATCTTCCGTCCGTAAGTGCCTTTTATTTAGTGATGAGCAAGTTTTCAGTGCCATCTAAATATGCAGATAAAACTTTTGAAGCTTCAGCAAATTTGACTTCTACAAAGAGAATGATTTAAATATTTATAATAAAAGTTCCTAATAACTAATCCGTTTTTTTTTTTGTGGGGGATTCGCGTTTGCTTTATCTCAAATAGATATTTTAATGCTTTTTAACACTTTCTTAAAAACATAAAATCAAATCGTTTGTTCGAAAGTTTAATATAATATAAAACCATGCAAATAAGAAGGGAAGAAATGAAAAGAGTTTTCTACACTTTTAAGCACAAATCGATTTATCGATTATAATCGATAGGTTTAATAAAAAAAACTCATTTATAATGTAGCTTAAAACCAAGTGCCAAATCGGTTTAAATTAATTTTTTTTTTTCTAAATATCAACTGCCTTAACTTGATTGCACAGCTCTGTTCTTCGACTTAAACACGTGCTCGTTGCGATAGTTTTTTCTCTCTCTCTCTCTCTCTCTTAAGCTCGTTGTCATCTCTAGTTCCTTGGCTCTGTGGATGGGGAGCTTGAATTAAAATCTTTGCTCGCATATTGTGCACACATATTGCTCTTTAAATATTTGCCCTTGATTATCGGCATACGGGGATTTCATACACACACGACTCGATTGGCCCCGCCCACAAAAATTGTTTCTACCAATCAATCGGGGGGAAATGCGCGCCTGTATTGGTGTGGGGAGTCGGCACGGCAGACGACTTGGTGTAGATGGTGGGTTTAAGGGGGTGGAGACGGAGGGGGGGGGGGGGGCATGGCAGGCTAGACAAACTACAATCAAAATGGTTAGACGAATGTCTAACGGTCGTTGTTCTTGGGCTGCTTCACCTTCTTCTGCTTCTCGTGCACATTGTTGGCGTTGTTGTTGTTGCCGTTATTACAGTTATTGCTGTTGTTGCTGTTGTTGCTGTTGTTGTTGTTGCCGGAGCAACGTGATTTTTATGCGCACGTTAATGAAAACGTTGCCAGATGATGTTGCGGCTGATGTTAATGTTTGATGATGATGAGCACGACGATGATGATGATGAGCAGAATGATGATGATGTTGATTTGAAAGCAAAACTAAAGAGCTTTCTAGCTCTGCTGTTGTTGTTTTTTAATTCCTTCCATTTTTAAACGTTGCGCAGGACACAATTCGCAATTCCTGTCTGTTTTATCATCCACACTCCCTTCCCCTCCCCCCCCCTCGCTCTTTCTGTCTGTAGCTCTGTCTCCTTGTCCATGTCTGCCTAATGCTTATGACGAGTGTTTGCATTTGCTCGGCATCGGGTATCCTCACTTTGTTGTTCGGCAAAACTTTTGATAGAAAGACGAAACTTGGCCGAAAGCGGTAAAAGAGTTGGCAACAAGGGATTTTCGATAAGAATATTTGAAAATGTGCTCTTAAATACACTTTAAATACCATATAAATCGCATTGAATAGGCCCATATTCTATAATTCTGCATATTTTATACACACCCCAACAACAACAAATTTCGTATGCAGATTCTTCAGGAAGTTTCAAAAACTTCCAGTAATAAGAAATATCCATTTGGATGCCTGTATCTAACATTTTTATTTTATTAAATATATATTTCTTTTTTTTTGTTGACAAATTATTTCTTAGTCTTAAGTTCCAACAAATTTCAAATATAATGTTGCAAGTCATAAACTTGTTCTTTGAACACATCTTTAAGTTGACGAGAGACTACTGTAATATTGTTGCAAAGAAAGCGAGTTAACTAATTAATTATAAATACTATTTATACAGTTAAGATATGTTTCACATTTGACTAATCGATACAGACGCTACTCCATGCTCTTTTAGTAGGTATAAGAAATGAACTTGAAGTTGAGGAAATGACTTACTCAGTAAAGAAGCTATACGAGTCTGTATTTTGGGATTTTTTAACGAGCTCTAGCTAAGAAAGTTTGTATATGTATATGTTACCTCACTTAATTTATCAACTAAGCCGAGCTTTAAATTTTGCGAATTCACTTAGAAGCTTTACGGAGAGAACAGAGAGCATTGCAGAGATATATTTAAACAAGTGAATAGCTTATTGAACTTGAGGGGTAAGTCCTCTAAGTAAAGTAGATCAAAAAGCGCTTGTCAAATGTGCTAAAAATGGTTTCCGGCTCAAATAAGGAATAAGGTCTTCAGGCATGTAAATAGATCAAGCAGCGATTTCTCTTCTATGATACAGTTCGACTCACAATTTGGACAGACGACCCAATGTAGGGTATACACAATTTGTTATTGTTGCTACAATTTGTAATTTTACTTTTCGATTCCAGTTCTTTTTTTTCCATTCTAGTTTCTAAGCCAGACAAAGCGACGTATGAGTAATATGTGACGTTGTCAGCAGCGATAACAACAGCAACAACAGCAACTACAATGGCACTCGCAGCCAAGTTATTGAAATAAACAAAAAGGCCACAACAGCAACATACACACACTCGCACACACACACACACACACACGTATATACGCACACACGTGGCTTTTGTTGTGTGCTGTGTTGATTTCGCTGAGTTATCACTGAAATTACTCCATGGAGAGTAATAGAAGAGCTGAAACAGCAGCTCGCTAAACAGACGACAACTCCTACCAAGTGCACTTCTCAGTGCAGCCCCAGACAGGGGCGACGGTGTGCAGGGGGGGGTACGTGGGGGGGGTTGGCTAGAAATAGAGAGGGGAAGGCGGTTGCCAACGTTTTCATATCGAAAAATGTCGCGCGCGTTGCCATTAAAACGTGAGTTGCCACCAAAAAAAGAAAGAAAACAACGACAACAACACAGGCAGCATTTATATGGCACATACACACACACACACACACACAGACACACACACACACACACAGCTAGCCTGCAGCTTTTATATGTGGACACGCGTCGCGGCTGTTTACGCAAAACAAAAGTAAAGATAAAATTACATTAATAACAGAGGAGCACAGCAGTAAAAGCACATCAAAAGAGAGAGAGAGAGAGAGAAGGAGGGAGAGAGAGAGAGGGAGGGAGAGAGAGAGAGCGAGCGAGATGGAGGGCAGTTATATGAGCAGCAGCAGCCAGCCAAAGGACATGGAATCCAGCTAAAGAGGAGCTAAACGTTAACGCTTTGGGCCATTGGCTGGGCTCAAAGCGACTGTAGCCGAGGGGAGTGGGGCCGAGGGGAGCAGGTCGGCTAGTAAAAGGGGGAAGGCACTCAAATTCTCGTTCAAAAAATTTGGAAAGGCGGCCTATTGAGCGAAAATCGGCTAGGTGGCGTGGTAGAGAACAGTTGTGTGCACAAAAGTCCACTTCGAACTGTCTAACAGATGCATTCGAACATGTAAGTACTCAAAGCGAGCAAGCGAGTATTCATATGAGTGCATGAATGCATATGAGTTACAGCTGTATTCATGAATCGCTTGAAATTTTAAGCCACATCATACACATCATAAGACACGCGACAGCGTTAGGCGTAGGTCAGTAAGTAGCCAGTTATTTATTTACGAATGCGGCATTAAGAAGATTTGAGAGAAAGCCGTTAACTGAACAAGCGAAACCGAAAGAGCCGAGCATTAGCAGACAGTAAAACGTTTACGAAAGCAGAACGAGAGAGATAGGGGACAAGAGGGAGAAAGAGAGCGGAAAGCAGAGCGAAGCATGCAGCCAGATAAATCATTGCACATAAGTCATAAGACACTCGATAGTGACAAGCGTAGGTCAGTAAAATATTCAAGAATGCGGCATTAAGAAGAATTGATAAAGGTATTCGGTGCTGAGCAAACAATTGCAAGAGAGCCAAGCATAATAAGCAGGCAGTTAAATATTTACGAAAGAAGCACAAAGAAGAATGCATAAATTGTGATTGAGTGAAAGAGAGAGGGAGACATAAATCAAAGCAGAGCGAAGCAGCCAGTGAAAATTGTATAAAGGCAGCACATATATGCAAATAGACATGGAAAATCATGTAAGCTGAAGAAAGTTTTCCAAAAGAGAGCAAAGTAAGTGAAGGCATGACATGGAAAAGTAAGCGGACCGCAAGTATGACGCAAATAATATCATTATTAAAGAAAATCGCGCAGCCTGTGAAACGTTGACGAACGCAGCATAGGCGTAAGTAAAACAATTAGTGAAACGTTTACGAATTCGATACATAGAGTTATTTATAAATAAAGGAAGTAAGCAAGAGAGAGAGAGAGAGAGAGAGAGAGAGAGAGAGAGAGAGAGAGAGAGAGCGACAGCGAGAGAGACAGCAAAGTGAAAATAAATCGAAGTGCAATATGGGAATAGATAATGGAATAGAAATGGGAATACGAAGGCAGAGAAACGTTAGCGAAAGCAATGCAAAGCAGAATTGGAAGATGATTCATTTTCAGCGAAAGACATCGTAAGAACGATTACTCTTTCATTCGCCTGCCACTCATTATTCACACCCATTCGTTAGTTACAGTTAGCTTAAATCAACAATGAATATTTGTGCGCTGAGTAGCGCCGCAATCTGCAAGCCAATGAAAACATTTGCTGCGCAATTGCGAGCCACATTCACAACACATACTAACACTCACACTCGTGCACTCACACTCAAACACTCGCACACTCACACACTCACACACTCATTGGGGCCGCTTGCGGCTAAGCAAATTTCAATAAAAAGAAATTCAAGTGGCAGGCAGCATTTTTTATGCGCTTCCATGCGGGGCGCAGCAGTCGCTTTCGCTTTCACTTTACGACCAATATGCAAAAGGACAATACCAACAACGGCCAGGATAACAACAATGCCAACTACAACAACAACAAGAGAAAACAATATAGGAAAAAATATATTTCGTATGGGGCCATAAAAACTGAAATTCCAAACTCCGCCCCGAAACGTAACATTTTTTGCGGACTCTCTAGATAACGGGCCGAGATTTTTTGGCGCGGGGCAGCATCGCCATTTGATTTGTGGCAACATTTGCTGCAGGCTCCAAATATGCCCCCGCCCGACCCCCCTTTCCCTCTTTTCCCATTCGCCCATTCGCCCCTTACCCTGCTTGTTGCCCTTGCCCTTGCCTCGGGCTGTTTTTGTTTTCATAATACTTAGTATCTCCGGCTTTGGTTGAGGCCAGTTTCAGCTTTTTTATGGCTGACCACCCGCTGGGCAACGGCTGATCGGGGAAAGGGGAAGGGAGGGCAGATGGAGGGGGTGGCATCGCTGTGTTTTTTTTTCCGCAATATTTAGCCAATAGACTTGTGCATTGTTTGAGCGCCGCTTTGTTTCGTCCGGGTTAAATAATCAAAAGGCTGGCAAATATGGGAGAAAATGAGGAAAATGCTTTTCATGCTTTTCATTAGCGCATTGCTGATGCGCCTGACGTTGTCCTCCCCTGCCTCTCCTCCTCCTCCTCGTCCTAGTCCTCCTCCTCGTCATCGTCGTTGCTGCCGTTGGTGCGTGCAGTTTATCAATTAGCTGCCCGAGGGCAGTTAATTGCTTTTTACCAATGCAAGCCCCGCTGGCTCCAGCCCAAACTCCACCCTCAGCTCCAGCTCGAGCCCCAACTGCTGCACAGTCTGTCTATAGCCAAGATTTATTTCAACAAATTTGCACTTAAAGCTTTAATGCTGCCCATTTGCAGACTTGCATAAATTTTACAGCAAGTTCACGAACTGGTTCGTTTTTGGCTTTGCTTTTAATTCCTCAAATTGATAATTATAGATTAATTTTGTCTAACTTTAATAGCCCCCAAAAACTGCAACCAGTTCATGACTACCTTTAAAGTCTAATTATTAATTGGAATACATTCGGAGCTGTCAACTTACAAAACTTAATAAATAATTATTAAATTTGTAATGAGTAAAGGCAACAACCAGATATTATAAATTGTTGCAGATAAGAACGGAAACGAGGCGTTCTTCTTAAAAGGCGTTCACTGTATTTGAAAAATTTTGAAAATATATCTGTTCCTTATAGCATCTAAAAGATGTGGGTATACCCCTCACTTTTTCTTAAGCAAGGAAATTCGTTTGTTTTGCTTTGTGAACTGATTCGCATTTACTGTGATAATCTAGGTTCGTGAACTGGTTCGTATGTTCGTACTTCAAGGTGTTAATTTAATATCTTTAAAAGGAAATAAAATCTTTCATATAAGGCAAACAGTCACAGCATTCCAGAAAGTTCTTTTTGTTAAGATCGCGAACTAGTTCGCAGATGTTTGTGAAGTCAAGCTTTGATATTGGTTCTTTAAAATTCTCACGTCAAATGATTATGTTTCTTGTCCGAGTTTTGTATATAGTTCATTTGATTAGGTTCACGAACTGGTTCGTAGATCTTTAAATAATCCATCTGTGAAATTGGTTCTTTATAATGTCCTGCGTCAAAGGAATCTTTATTTTGTCGAAGCTTTCTAAATAGTTAATTTGCTAAAGTTCACGAACTGGTTCGTAGACATTTTTCAAGTCAAGCTACGATACTGGTTCTTTAAAAAATCAAACGTTAAATGAGTGTGTATTTGGTCAAAGCATTCTAGATAATTCATTTGATTCGGTTCAAGCACTTCTTAAGATAACTTGGAATTAAGTTTTTAGTTCTTATGTTTTAATACCTAAAGGTCGAGAGCTGTCAAATATTTTTAGGCAGCCTATGCAAAACGTTTTGCGAACCAGTTCATTTTATTTTTGTATAGCGCACATACACTGAAAAAATCAACAACTTTAAAAGCTTGTATAAAAGCCGCACTTGGAACAATTGCCAGTTTAGTTAAATTAATGCTCTGCTTGCGGAACTAGTTCATGACTCAGTTGTACTTACAAATTCAGTTTGTGGACTTGGCGCTATCCAATGCTCCGGATTCGTTGGTATTGCCTCGGCCAGGCAGGGATCGAAACTGGACGGTCGTTTCTTAACAAAGTCTACAGGCAGGCTGTAATCATCACAGATGGCAATCTGAAAGCAGAGAGAGAGAGAGAGAGTGAGTGAGAGAGTGAGACAGACATAGCGAGTGGGAGCCTTCACGTAATTTGTATGCTAAAAATAACATTTTCAAGTTGAGCCGAAGAACACGACGCGTGCACCGACGTCAAGAGGCCACAGCTGTGCTTACACATGCACGCATACACACATACACACACACACACACACACACACACACACCTTGAGAGAGAGAGAGAGAGAGGCAGAGAGAGAGCGAGTGACGCTGCGTCATCAAAAGTGTTGAAACACAATGGCTAAATTACAGTTACAATTAAAAATGGCGACGACGTCTTTGAAATCGCCTCGAGATTCTTTTGTCAAGTGCACCGTCAACCAGGTGGACAGCCGCGGGGCGTGGCGCTGCCCGCCGAAGCAGCAACAACAACAATAACAATTAACGCAAAGTGTGTGGAAATAAATCTGCATGAGAAGCGCGTGGGCAAGGCGGGAAGGGGTGTAGGCCAAAAGGAAACGGCCGCCCACTTAACCGATAATTATTATAATTATGACGTTAAAAGACTTGAAAAAGGAACAATCACATCTGCATATGTATCTGTATCTGTATCTGTATCTGTATCTGTATCTGTATCTGTATCTGTATCTGTATCTGTATCTGTATCTGTATCTGTATCTGTATCTGTATCTGTATCTGTATCTGTATCTGTATCTGTATCTGTATCTGTATCTGTATCTGTATCTGTATCTGTATCTGTATCTGTATCTGTATCTGTATCTGTATCTGTATCTGTATCTGTATCTGTATCTGTATCTGTATCTGTATCTGTATCTGTATCTGTATCTGTATCTGTATCTGTATCTGTATCTGTATCTGTATCTGTATCTGTATCTGTATCTGTATCTGTATCTGTATCTGTATCTGTATCTGTATCTGTATCTGTATCTGTATCTGTATCTGTATCTGTATCTGTATCTGTATCTGTATCTGTATCTGTATCTGTATCTGTATCTGTATCTGTATCTGTATCTGTATCTGTATCTGTATCTGTATCTGTATCTGTATCTGTATCTGTATCTGTATCTGTATCTGTATCTGTATCTGTATCTGTATCTGTATCTGTATCTGTATCTGTATCTGTATCTGTATCTGTATCTGTATCTGTATCTGTATCTGTATCTGTATCTGTATCTGTATCTGTATCTGTATCTGTATCTGTATCTGTATCTGTATCTGTATCTGTATCTGTATCTGTATCTGTATCTGTATCTGTATCTGTATCTGTATCTGTATCTGTATCTGTATCTGTATCTGTATCTGTATCTGTATCTGTATCTGTATCTGTATCTGTATCTGTATCTGTATCTGTATCTGTATCTGTATCTGTATCTGTATCTGTATCTGCCAGCGATTTCTGCTAGATGTGATGTGAACGGGTTTCACTTTTAGCTACCTCGAAGAACAATTGCAGGCGATAAAGTTGACGACAATTGCGACAATACCATTCCATGCCGGAGCCGAAGCCGGAGCTGAAGCTAGAACCTGAGCAGGAGCCGGAGCTGGCTTCGATGCCGGCGCCCGCGGATCTGGCGAAATTGTTGGCAAAGTTGTTGGCGCTGTTGCGCCGTAACTCACGCGCCAGTTCCCGTGGGACAGCCGCGCAGGTGGCGTGATAGGGCCTGGCACAGGGACCGGCGCACACCACGTAATCCTCACCGGCGGTAAAATCAATCCAGCAGCGACGACAGAACATGCTGCTAATAATTTTGTTCACTTGCACAGACGTCTCACAGGGCAAACACTTAAGAAAATTACTAAAACAACAAAAATATATAAAAAGTAAAATTTGCCAAAGCTTCTCGAAAGGCGTAAAAAGGCAGCAGCCAAGGAGCTCAGGTGTTGACAGGTGAACGGGCAGCGCGGCACTGAGTTAACAGCTAGCACAAAGTGCGGCATCCAAGCGGGTTTTCCATTTCAGCTATGGGTTAAAGTTTTCCTTTGCTATCGACATAAATGTGCGGCGGCTGTTGTGGAGGTTGCGAGGTTGCTGCTGCTGCTGCTGCTGCTGCTGGCCTTTGGGGCATTGCTTTGAAATTGAAAGGGCCAATCATAGTGAATAAAGGCAGTTGGTTAGTGTGCATAATATGCCACACACCCTCTCAACTCAACTTGCCTCAACTTGCCACTTACTGCTGCAGCTGGCAATCTGTGCGCGCCCCTTGAACTATGCAGCAGATCCGAAGGATATGCAGAATAAACATAGCGAGCAAAATGTTTAGATTGAGGTAGGCAAAAACTATGCCCAGCTCAGAGCTAAATTTAGTGCTCAAAATGCGGGAGGAAAAGAGAAAAGACACGAGATCTTAAGAAAAGTCAGCTAGGAAAGCTGGAAAAAGTGAGACGCTAGAGGTGAAAAACGAAATGCCACAAATTATGAAAGGGTTTAACGCCTTAGTCCACAGATATGTGACACATTTATGTGGCAGGTCGAAGAAAGCATCTCCGACTAATTCCTGATCAGGACAGCGAGCTGAGCCGAGCCAGCTTCATCTGTCCCTTTGTCTGACTGTCCTTCTATTTATCTGTCTGTCTGTCTATCTGTCTGTCTGTCTGTCTGTCTGTCTTTTTGCCTGTCTGTCTGTCTGTCTGCCTATCTGTCTGCCTTTCTGTCTGTCCATCTATCTGTCAATCCGTTTGAATGAATCTGCGTATACTATACTATATAGAGTCTTTATAGTTAGTTTTTATCTGTGTCTACTATATAGAGGCTGTATATGTTACTTAATTAGATGCCGTTTAGCTTTCATAAGCTGCGGGGCTTTCATATGAAGCACACCAATTGATAGAATTGTTCATCGATTTTTATCGATTTTATAAAAACGGGGCAAGTTATCGATAGCTTGAGCTGCGCCTGCAATAGGAGTTGTTATGTTCAACTTTTTTAAGTCTCTCGGCTAGACTCTGATGGATGACAGACAAAGGACAGGCAGAGGGACTAGATGACTAGATATAGTATATGGAGCCGTAGATTACCCAAAAGTTAGACCCCTTTCAACCATTTTAATGGGCTATATTTTGCCTAACACAGTTCTGCACAGGTCTAGCTTCTCGTATGTCTTTGAGCCAGCTTCGATTCGACAAATAAAAGACATGAATCGATTTGCTTGCTTATATATAGAGACACACAGTTGTTGCTTGATATAGGCCCAGCCAATTAAGTTCCAAGAAGAAAATAATTAAAACTAATTACAGAGCATGTGCAAGCCGAGCGCCCCGACAAGCCCGACAAGCCCGATGAGTCACCGTTGATTCGCTGAGGCAGGTACTCATTGGCCTGGCCGTGGCAGCTGCTCTGATTGCCAAGTTGTTGGCGTCTCTTTAGTTAGCTTTGATGAGCGGCCATAAAAAATGCATAGCCAAAGCAGCCGGCAGCCGGCAGAAGCCTTGGCGGCCTGGCTGGCACGTGTCCACAATAGCCCTCCCTTCCCCCACCTTCCCCTCTCCCACACACACACATTTTCATGAAGCACACCTGACATCCCGTGCAGCTAAGTAAAATGCCCAACTCGTTGGCCTCAGCGTCTGCTCGAGTAAATATCATAAATTTTAAAGGCGACGTTAATGCGGCTCGTTTCAGTTTCTGAGTTTCTGAGTTTCTGAGTTTGCCAGCAGCACCTGCAGCTGCCCCCGCATGTGGCACGTTACGTTGCAGCCTTGATGCTGGCCAGCCAAAACACTGGCGCATAACCGCAGGCACTTTGGCAGCGCGCCCAGGATCCGGCATCAGTGCCACACAAAAGACACAGAATGCAACGTTCGCTCGACTCACTGTTTGTGGCAATGTGGCTGTGTGCCACACGCTGCGGCCACATGTTGCCACATCGCATTGCTTTGACACAGTTTGTGTGTTCGTTCGGCCAGCTATCGGGCCAGCAAATATAAACTGGCTCCCTCCCCCCCCCCCCCCCTCTCTCCTCCTTGGTCTTTCTCTTTCCGCCTGCCTCTTTTTCTTCCCATTTCTATTTCTGGACTGGCTTTCCACGCTTTTACATTTCTTTCTTTGTGGCATATTGCGCTGATTGCAGCATCAACTGGCTGAAGCCTAACAAGGGGCAAGATTTGTGTGTGTGTGTGTGTGTGTGTGTTTGTGCGTGTACAGTTGGGAGAATGGCATTCCGAGAATTGAGGTATGCAATTTAAAAGTCTATTTTTAGATACCGTCTGAAATGTCAAACACAGTTCTGACTGCCTAAGTTAAACATTTGCTAAAGTCTGACTTTGCTCCATGGATTTCATATTGCTAAGCAGGGTTGCCAGCTCGTTCAAGACACAAAGTGGCAACACTCCACAAATTTACTCGCATATTCACACAAAGTGGCAACACTCATGGCAAAAATAATCTTTTTAAATTGTATTTTGCAACTGAGGCAATTTCTAGTCTTGAAATTGACAGCAACTAAAAAGCACAACGTCTTAACATTTATATTTATAAGCAGCTTGTAAATTATTAAAAATGAGCATGAGCTATCATCATCATTCATTCATACTACCAGTAAGGAAGGCTTTTTGTAAATCGAAAATGAATAGTTAACAAACACTTTTGCAATGCATTGCAAATCTAACCTCATGTTAAGCATTCAACATCTGTTCACTCACGTTGAAAGCCTCATTTTGTACACACAACAGTTGACAATGCATTGCAAATGATTGCCTCATGAAAAACTAGAAACCGCACGTGCGTGTCAACTCTGGCAGGGGCCTAGAACTCAAGCAAATTATTTTAAATATCAAAGCGCACTTTCTAGTAAGCCCCACGCTGATTGAAAGCTTAACGCTTGTGAATTGAAAAGTGAAGCTTTCGCTCGCCGAGCTTTTCAAATCAAACGCGTAGCGCATGCAACGCATTTTCCATTGTTATGGACTTTTCTTCTTTTTTTTTAGTGTTGCACTTGACAAGTTAACCCCAACTCTTGAGCCTGGACAACCGACTGAGCAAACAATGCCGCTTGACCTCGCTGGCTATTTTTGTTGTAGTTACTTCAGTTGTTGTCCTTGTTGTTGTTGCTGTTGTTGTTGTTGTTGTTGTCACAGTTGCTGTCAAAGTCGCGCTCACTAATTGCAATTAGCAGGAGTCTGAAACACACCTAACACCAACTTAACCCAGTAACCGCGCTCGCCGACGCTGGCCAGCTGCTTTAACCTTCTGTTGCTGCTATGTTAAGCAATTGATTGATTGATTGATTGATTGCTCGACTGCTTAGCTGATTGATTAAGTGTGGCGGCGAGCAGACGCTTTCAATTATCAACAAAGCGCGTCGCCTCGAGGGTACGAGGATGTTGCGGGTCGGGACTTTGACGCTCAATTGATTTGTTTGCTCTGTGGTGCGATTACAGGTAAATTTCCGCCTTGCAGAAGCCATCAATCGCTTTATGTCATGTTTACTTAACTTATACACACTGCCACGCCCACTTTGGCAGCCCATTCACGGGACGAGCCCTTCGTGGCCCGTTTGTTATTTGAATAACGTTGCAACTTTTTAATAGCTCGCATGTGCATTGTGCGCCACGGCGTATGCTGCATATTTCGTTAAATTTTTCTGTACGCTTGTCAATATACCCTGTGAATATGAACACGCACAGGTGGGGTATATTGGGCATGTGTTGGACAACAGATAGCAGCAGAAGGCATAAGAGATCTTATCAAATGTAGAAATTCTTTTTAATTTTCATATTTATGTCTATTCAACTCGCAATGTTCCCAGGATTCCCTCAGGATCTATAACAGCTGGAGTTGGCAAATTTAATATAAGTCATACCACGGCATTAGCGTAAGGTTCCCAGATTCTATAAGGATTCCAGTTAGAAATGTTGAATAAGGTCTTTATAGATCTATAAGTTCCTAAGTTTTTAAGCCAAAACAATAGAAAATCCATTTAAAAATAACAATAAAATGTATCTTTATAAAGTCGAAAATCTCAGGATCTATCCAGCAAATTTAGGATATGAACTCGTATAAGGCTTAGTTCTTTGGAATATTTTTTCCTTTTAGTCTGATTTCTCATATTTTCTATATCATGACGGCTTCTATGCCAGTCTATAAAGTATTATAGACTATATTTTTTTAATTAAACCTAGATTTTGTGATCATTTCATATACTCCATTTAAATTGCCTGCTGGTCTATGAGAGCTAAGTTCGTGCAGGGCATGGGCTTGGTCGTGCAGACCCCAGTACGCATATTTATGCCTGCTTTTGTTTGTTTTTTGTAATTTCTGCTGTACTTCAAGTGCAGGCCATTAAAAATGGCCGTCAATGAGACATTTGGGAGCATAAACTTTCAAGTGGTTGCAGTCGGGGGCTACACAGAAAAGTCAACGCGACTGAGGGCTCCGGGTTCGGGGTTCGGGGTGCGGGATTCCGGATTCGAGCTTTGGACTTTGGTTTGGGGTTTTGAAGGGTGTCATCGTTTGGCATTTGGCTGACTGCTGATGTCGGCCTGTCGCGGCAGCGTTGGGCCGACGTCAGGTGGTCGTTTTGGGTGGCTGCACCCTGGGGTTGCGCCATAAATTTTAATTAAATATTTTTTGCATTGTGTGTGTGTGAGTTGTTTTTATTTTTGCGCGCTCGCACAGACAGCGAAATGTAGCGTAAGTCCTGTGCGTCAGAGATCAAGAGGATCCTCCCGGCACCACTTGAATATGCTCTGCACCACCTGACTTGGGCGCAAAAGTCGATAAATTTTCTTTGTCGCAACCACCATTCGTGTGCGGCCGGCCTATCAAGTGTTACGACGCCTTGCCTGAGGGTGGTTGCACAGCCAGACGAGCGGGAGGAGGAGAGGGGTAGACAGGCAGGACGCATCTTCAGTGAATTTGGGTGCGGGTGACAACCCTGGCGTGCCACATAAACTGTTTGCAATGCAACCAAATGTAAATTGCAAAATAAAACTAAAAAAAATATATAAAAAGTGGGCGGTGGGTGGCTGTGGGACGGAAGGGGGGGGGGGGGGGGGGGGTTGCGTCTCGTTTGGGTCAAACCGTAAAATAAATAAATTCATTTGTGGCCAGTGGCCAAGGCTGGGCTCTGTTTTAAATACTCGCAATTGTACACATGTTGCCAAATGTTCTGCTGGCCTCCCTCTGTCGCTGTGTGTGTGTCTGTGTGTATGTGTGTGTGTGTGTGGCACTTCCTGTTTGGCTACACGACATTCAACGCCTACCAGTGCACACACCCACACACACGGGCAACCCTCCTCCCTCCTGCCGCCGCACCCTTTTGCCACTACAGTTGAGCGCACATTGTGGAAATTGTTCTGCTTGTGGGAGCAGAAGTTGTGCGCCAAAGGGGGCACAAGCTGCTAAGGGGAAAGCAGTGAGCGGGGGGGTGGGCGGGTGAGGTGTTGTATTTGTAGTTTTGTGAACTTTGCAGAAATGCAGTGACCGGAAAGTTGTAATATCCAATCGCCACTTTATTTACAAACCCCGCCCCTCCCATTCTCAAACGAGTTGTTGCCACCAAATTGTTGGCGTCTGCTGCGGCTGGCAACGGGGGGCATGTGAGGGGGGGGAGGGGGCCTTGTGCAGTCATTTAAATGGGCATTACGTGGCTCTAAATCAAATCTATTGGCAGCTGCCAATGGGCAATAATTGAGACCCAACAAAAAGAAACCCATCGAAAATCGAAAATCGCAAAACGTAAATCGCCATAAATTGCCGACATTTTTTATTCGTATTTGTGTGATTATTCACATGAATATGAATATGATTCACTTTTCGGCATTCATAGCTAACGAGCTGGGCAAACAGCAATTGTGCAAAAAAAAATACAAGCAAATTGAGTCAATTGTAATGCGAGCCAAGGCAACATAACCTCACTTACATATACATAACCTCACTTACACATACATAACCTCACTTTTGTGTGAACATTTCGTTATATTCGCTTGTGTGCTATATAAGCTTATTTGGCTTCTAAGGCAACCTATTATAGAATATTAGATATTATGTAGAGAATATTATGAATATGACATAAAATGTGTAATGCATAGAAGGAGACATCTCCGAGCCCATAAAGTATATATATTCTTGATCAGCATCAGCAGCCGAGTTGATATAGCCATGTTTATTTAGCCATAGACCTTGCAAAACCAGCCGAATCACGCGTTTCTCACATCTAACCTCACTTTTGTAAATCGGCAATGTTCAGCTGGAATAACTTATACGAAAGTCCAGTTACATTCACATGTGTTTAGTTATGTAAAACTAATTTTCAAATAGCTCAGCATAACCTAATTTTTTTGAGGCCCCATCACGAAAGTAGCTAACATAACCTACCTTTTGTTTTCAGCTTAAAAAGAAACATAACCTCACTTCCAGGCGGGCTTTACTCAAGTCTTTGCAAATTTAAAAAACTTTTTCGAATCAGTTTTAACCTTACTTCTGTCATTTGCTGATTTCTGCGCGAACTAACCATATAATCTCAATCACATAATCTTACTTAACCTCGCTTGTGTTTTGAATAAAGGTTAGCTCCCTTAACCTTACTTCTAAAGATACCTCAGATTTTGAATTTGGAATTTGGACCACACTTTTTGATAAATCTTAATCAAGCCAGATGTCAACATAACCACATTTCTGTAGTTGATGACAATAGCAATATAAGCTTACTTTTGTCAAAAAACTAAGTAATATAACCTCACTTTTGCATGTTTATAAATAAAATCCATTTCCTACACATAACATAACCTTACTTTTAGTGAAAAACTAACTAACTAACATAACCTCACTTTTGTAATAAGCTGACTAACATAACCTCACTTTAACATGTTTATGCCAATAAAATCTATTTGCCGCTCCATCAACTGCATTTCCCAAATTTCAATTTGCACAACTCAACCTCAGTTTCTAAGCTGACAAACGCAGCTAACCTCAATTTTTAGTAACAGATATAACCTCAGTTATGCAATGATGCAATTGGTTTATTTTCTCAAAGAAATTCCGCAAGGTGCCCTCTCTGCAGGACTTTGTGGCCAATGGATTACTAGTCGAGTGTGTGTGTGTGTGTGTGTCACCACGAAGCCACAACCACGAAAACCACGCAGAACTACACACAACTACACCCACTCGTTTGTGTGTGTGTGTGAGGGCAGGGGCAGCATATGGGTCCAATTACTCAGCACATCCGGCGTTTCCTTCTAGCCCCGGTCGGGTGGCGAGTTCGCCCTCATCATCGCACGAGGAGCGCATCAACAAACACTTCACGCCTGACATTTGACAAGACGTTCCGTGTTGCGGGGGGATGGGGGTGTGGAGGCAGTGGAGGGGGTCACAGTGTGTTGGGGTGTGGCATGGTGGAATGACGTCTACAAAAATCCAAATGCGAAAAAATGGCAATAATATTTTTATGGGCATAAATAATACAGCACATGGGCAGGCGCTACGAAGTGGGAGAAGGGGCTTCTTTCCTTCCTTCCATTCTTTTTTTTTTTTTTTTGTGTTCACGCCATTTTCATGCGTCGGAGGGCAGGAGGGAAGGGGTGGTGGCTAACCGCACGCATTTAATGTTAGCAAAGTCGATTAAGCGTCCTTCGTCCATTGGCGGTTTCTTGGCTTTCAGACGCAAGAAGCAGGCAAAAGCATCTGCTAACCGGGAAGTGGGCCAGGCCGACGAAAGAACGGAGAGCGGCATCTCGTATGCCCCCGAAAAACCGCTAAGCAAGGCCAATGCTAAAGTGTAGAGGATGCAGGGGTGGAGGTGGTGTCAAACTACAAACTTAAACAGCGACTTGCTACTGGGTGCCATTAATGTTGTCCATGAGTCAGCGCTAAAGTGGGGTAGAAATTCCAGGCGTTCACCCTCAGTCATAGACCAAACCTTTGTCCAGCTTCAAGGCTCACCCTCGGTCCCAGTCTTGTGCGTATATCCTTGCCGTCGTCCTTTCGGTCTCATTATTAGTTGTGAGTGCAAAACAATTTAAAAAATTGCTTTCTAAGAAACAGTGCGCCACATTTTAATAGGGTAAGACTTAGGTCAAGTCTAAGGCAAGTATGTAAGATGGAATATTAGTTAAAATTCCTAAGCTGAAATAGCTTAGACCAACTTAAGGCTGGCACAAGTCTGTTTTACAATATTCAGTTGGGAAATTAAAGGAAACAAATCCATTTTCGAAAGATAAGACTTAACAGAATGGGATAAGATTTGTCTCACCAGACGTCCAACGTTCTTGAAAAATAAAGCCTTGAATCTGAAAAAACGAGCAGGATTTTTGTAACTACTCTTAGCACGAGTGAATAAGACAAAAAATGAGGAATAAAGGGTGTAATCAGAAGAAAAGTCTGCTTTCGAATTTCTTATCTATCCACATATGCACAAAAGGACAGAAAAGAACAAAGTCAGTTTTTGAGAATCGCATGGACAGGCAAGCTAATCAATTATATAAATTCCCTAAACTTAAGAGTTAAAGCGAGAGTCATATCAACAGACTAGCGCTGAGAAGTTAAGTTGAGAAACGCAGAGAAAGGCATACTTATTTTATAAGCAATAAATGCAAAAAAAAACCAACAAAAGACATGAGAATCAAATAGAGAGGCGACAAAGGCAAACAAAATATTCAGCCACACCTTCCACGCCATGATTCCCTGAAAAGTAAAAAGCGCTTGGGTCCTATTTCGATTAAAATTTTGGCAAATTATCGCGAAGAGGAAATTTCAAAATAAGCCCACGGCTTAATTTGCAGTCTAGAAATCAACCAAGGAAAATATTTACGGAATTTCATTTATAAATTTATACTCGAGGGGTTAAAACGATGCGCCTGCCTTTGAGGCAAAAGCACTTTGGGGGTTGGGCTGGAGGGCTGGAGGGCTGGAGTTGGCTGCTCGCTGGATTTTCTTGGCAACAAAACCAAACGCATAATGCTAAACAAATAAAAATATATATAAATGTATATAAATATGTAGAAATGGAGAGCCCCAAGGATAGAAGGCGGCACCGAAGCATTACATTAACGCAAATAATCGCGTCGCATGTTGTCGATGCGCCTGATGTGCGCAATGTGGGGCGAGGCAGGGGACAGGACGGGAGGGGGGGGGGGAGGGTCATGATGGATATACTTGGGTGGATGGTTGTAAAGTGTGCAAGCGACGTCGCCATCAACGGCGCTGACAGGTGGTTTGGCAAATGATTTTGATGCCTATTCAAACTGACGAGCTGACATGAGACGGCTGAGCCGGCGCGATAAAGCCCCAGACACAGACACACAGACACTCACACACACACTCACACACACACTCACACACACACTCACACACACACTCACGCACAGACAAGTCGGCACTTGAGCCACCTTTAGAGACGCAAGCCCAGAGTAGAGACCAAAGCAAACCCATGGCAACCCGTAGCTTAACCGAACCCAATCCCATCCAAAGCTACCACAAAAAGGTAAATGTTTTTATTCTGCTGCCGTCTCGTGTGTGTGCGTGTGTGTGTGAGTGTGTGTGTGTGTGTGTGTGTGTGTGTGTGTGTGCAGCATATACAGCTCATTAAATACAAATCAGCTTAGCAGCAACTTGAGCAACAGCAGCAGCAGCATCAGATGGCAAAACAAATCGCATCATTTTCAGGCCCAGACCACACTTCAAGTCTCGACAACGAATTGGCAACGCCCTAACCGAAAGTATTATATATTCATATAATATGGAAATACATAGATACTCTAAATAGATAACAAATACCAAAGTTTGTCGTGCGCCTATCTATTCAATATTTCAGGAGCCTATATACTTTATTTAAGTAATTAAAATAAAATTATTTGTATAATTTAAATTAGAATTGAGTCTAGATACTTGGTTTGTTCCTTTTAAATCCTTCAGTTCCCGTGAAGATACAATTAAACTTGTTCAGTTAAAATTTAAATTAGAATAGAGTATATATACTTTATGTGCCTTATTTGTTTCCTTTAATAACCAATAAAATATATGTATATTTGTTTTATTATTATATCTTTAACTAATAATCAAGTCTATAGGTACTTGATATAATAAAATAAAAATATTTATATTTGTCTAATTCAAATTGGAATAGATTTTATATACTCAACTCGTTCAGATTGCTTCTGCTAGTTCCTAGTTCCTAGTTCCTAGTTCCTAGTTCATTGAATCAGTTTGAGCACGAAGTTCAGGGATCGAATTCCCGTGAAGACAACTATTTCATTTAGCACCAAAGGAAACAAATGAATCATTTTCTGTATGGTAAGGGCATATAATATTCGCCATTCCATAAGTTGCAGTACTTGCTTAAGTATAAATATACACTTTTAATTGAAGCACATAACCATTTACGGCGGTAGCCAAGCTTATCAAATTTCCCAAGTACCACATTTACCCTTACCTATTATTCGCATGCCTTTACCTACTAAGCCTCTGACTTTTGTACACTCAGAATGGAGCCTTATAATAAAGTCATAATGCCATAAGCATGGGCATCATGCTTACCAGAACTGAAGTTGCAATTAAATGGACACGCCCCCCCACAAACACAAACACAAACACGCACACGCACACACACACACACACACACGCACACATCTTGCTGCGGAAAAAGCCGAAAAACATCAACAAAAAATTCACTTAAGCCTCAGGTAACTGAAGACATGAACGCTTATCAGACAGACTGGCAGACGGACGGGCAGACAGGTGGGTTCGGGGAGGGGGGATGAGGCTGGGTAGTGGGCGGGCGGTCGGTCGGTCGCATCGCATTTGGTTAGCTCTGTCGCAGGAACAGCTCAATTTGTGGGCGGCGAAAGTCAATTTAAAAAGCAAATAGCTAGCCAAGGGCTGTGTCTGTGTGTGTGTGTGTGTGTGTGTGTATAAGTGCTGCTGTTATCTGTGTCTTAAGTGCACACTCACACACACACACACACAGGAGCACACTCTCACCCACAACCACAGAGAGCTCGTAAAAAGCAACAACCGTTGCGTTGTTGGTCGTCAACGTCCAGACACTAATTAGTAATCCTTGACACGAGCTTCATTGTCATTAAATATGCCACATGTGGCAACCCCGGCCACAGCTGGATGCTCTGCATCTGGCCACCCTGCGCTATCCACGCACTCGTTGTTGTTGTTGTTTTTGTAATTATTTGTCTACAGGTATTAAGCTTGGCATTACTTTAGCCGCATATCAAATTATGACATGTTCCACTTCCACTCGCCGTTTTCGTTCCCTCTCTCGCTCTCTCTCGCTCTCTCTCTCTCTCTACTTCGCTCTGTCTACGCCTGTGGATGACTCATAGCAGCTCAATACAAGCACAACTATCTTTATCATTTGCTGTCCAGCGCTATTTGGCAGCTGATCAATAAAACTTGCCCCAGCTGGGCAGGCGAAGCAATTTCCATAATCTGCCAATTCGTAATTCCCGCACTAAGGCTACAAATTTGATGGGATTTGTGTTGCCACCAGTACCTCCGACCTGCCCCCTTTATCGTTTCCCGTTTCCCGTTTCCCTCACCGTCATTCGACAAAATCTAAGTTCGACTCATGTTTTACGCTCTCGCTCTCTGTCTATCTCTTTTTAACTCTCGGTTCTCTCAATGCTGCATCTCTTTTGTGCTCACGTGGCGATGCGTCGCGCACCAAACGCATAAATCAGATTTACAGATTTATTTTTTGTTCGCTTCTTTCATTCTTTCGTTGCATACTTTTGGGCTGCATGCGAAGCCGCAGTGAAGACAACGGTCCGCACAGTGGGCACAATAGTTAAAATAATAGAACCAATTCGGGTAGCTATTGAATTGCTTCATACGTGTTTTTTTTTTTTTTGAAATGTTATCAATTCTCACAAACATATTAAGCTTTGTACAGCAGCAGCTTTTAATTGTTAAATTAATAATAATTAATGTTGATGGTAAAGAAAAGGCAATAAAAACAATTATGTACGTGTGCCCATGCATAAATATAAATTTAAAATGTGTAATGCATAGCTACATATTTGTATTGTCACAACAAATGCTTTTTGTGGCACTGTGCGCTTTGCTTAAAGCAGCTGCCTGCGACTTTTGCGTTTGCCTTTGCCAGGTTTTTTTTTGTTGCCGTTATTATTTTGCACGCCTTTGGCTTTTGCTATTTGAAATGCTGTCAACGTACCCCTCTCCCCCTCGCCAGCACCCCCGCCCACTGACATTCCAGCCCGACTGTGCCTGCTCCACCTATTTGCCAGCGACATCATCGATGCCGGCGGTGCAACGGAAATGTAACCGCAAATTTCAAAACGGCAGACGCAATTTGTTGCGCACATGTGACGACATGCCATGTGCTGTGTGCGTGTTTGACTGTGTGTGTGTGTGTGTGTGTAGCAGACGATGACGCATAGCAGACATGTGTGTGTGTGTGGAGGCCTTTGCTCTAAGCCGCTGGGGACTGTCAACTGATGCCCGGACAACAACTTTGTGTGTAATACAACACGCAGTGCGGCAGGGCGTTTGGTTAGAGGAGGGGGTTTGGTGGGGAAGGGGCGGGCGTAGCAACTACAATTTTCGACACGCCAAAGCGAGAGGGGGAGAGCGTGCGAGAGGGCGCTGGAAATTAACATAATTCACATATTTAACACGCTGGCGCCGACCAGCGGTCAGTTTTGGTCGCCACCGTAGCGCCATCTGTTGTGCAAATGGCCTTATTAGAAGGGCAAACGGTTTTTAGGCTGCGTACGTGCCAAATCAGCGAAAATGAAATGAACTAGGAGTCCAGCAGGTGCATGGATGGGGAACGGAGGGGGGGGGGGGGGGGTCAGTTAGTCGGTTGACCGTCGGACCTCTAGCTTAGAGGCGTGGGATTTTTGGGGGGTATGGGAGCGCCGGGCAAAAGCCGCAACACGGCGACGCACATTGTACAAAAACAGCAGCGCGCACTTTACATAACTAATAAGGTTGTTCCGTGCTGTTATACCCTGTAGCCGCCATTGGGTTAGAAAGGGTATTATGGTTTGGGGCAAAGCTATGCTACAGGCGAGCGGAGGCAAATCTAAAGTTTGATTGCTTGTAACTGCAGCCAAGTACAGGGCATTCTCTAGTCGGTCATTCACGACAAGAGCCCTTTTAGCACTCTTGTGGCTGTTGTTGACACTCGCCATTTGCCGCCGTTCGGCATAAATAAGCAATTTCCGCGGCCCAAAACTGTTGCCAGCTTTCAGGCGCTTCCATCTAGATTCGGCATGTGGAATAATTACCACGAATGCGTGACCCGCTAATTGACATTTGCCGCAAAGCATGCTCAAATATCAGGCAAATTCAATTAATGAAAATAATATGAGGAGAAATTTATATAATATTTGCTTTCAATTGCCTAGCAGCGGCAACTTTCTGCTAACTATTGTGTAAACCAATTTTAGCTTCTTTCTAATTGTCAACTTTGGGCGTGTGCTGACAAGTTGCTGTCAAAGCTAACAAGCGCTTGTCAAACATGCTCTCGAATCTGTAGCGAGCTTATTAGATGCTGTTGCTAAAAGTTGTTCCATGCCACACTTATTTAAAACTGCAGTCAATCTGCCTGCCAAATAGTTAACTATAAGTTGTAATTTAGAAAATAAAATTCAATTATCAGATGCCATTGCCAATGTTTTCAACTTATAAATCCCATAATATTCTAGATCAGCATCAACACGAGCTTCACTATTCTCACATATCTGCAAAAGCAATGAATTTTGCTTAAGAGATTGTCAATTTGGCTGATATAATTGAAGCTCTAGACAATAACTTTTCGAGCTGTTTTTTAATTGTACGTTTCGGATGGCGTTTAAAAGCGAGACAAAAGTTTGTCCTCTGAAAGTTTATGAAAAATTATCCTTACATATAAAATCCTAAAATACATGCATACATAATATACCAACGGCTAGGTTGTTGGGAAACATATGTGATCATTCAAGAACTTGATAAAAAAAAAAACAATTGAATATGTTTTTGGTAAAAGCAATTCACAAAAGTTGCCTTTAGGGAAATCAAAGTGGCCCAACATCAAGCTGAAACCTGTTTATGAGCTATGAGAAGTTGCCCAAGTTCTTTGCGGGTTTATAAGGCAGTGAAAAGGGTGGCAAGAGGGGACAGGGAGGGGGGATGGTCAACAGTTTTGGCAGCCACTTCAAGGCCATAGAAGTAGTTGACTAAAAAAGGGAGTCAAGAGTAAAGATGTTGTTGTTGTAGAGTAAACATGTTGTTTACTACTTTGGCACTTGACACATGACAACGCCAGCAAAAACAGCACACAAAAAAGAAGAAGAAGAAACAGCCGGAGCCTTGAGACCACGCAAGATGAAGCAGCAGCAAACAAGATTCCCCAGAGATACGCCAAAGCCACGACCTAAGGAAAGAGATAGCAATAGTAGTGTATAGACAAAGTCTATGCAACTCCAAGAACGTAAACTTCATTTATGCTGTTGCTGACTTGCGAATGAGGAAAAACAAAGCAGGCAAAACAAAACTTTTTTCATTTTGCCGTGAAAATTTGTAAACATCAGCGAATAAACGAAAACTTGCATGTTGCCACTTGTAGAGTGGGTGCGGGGGGCGGGGGTGGGGGGGGCGGGAGTTTGGTTGCAAGGGCAGCAGCAGAAAAAAAGGGTGAATATTTAATAGAGCGCACAGGTAAGCAGAAAGGTAAGCTAAACACAAAACGCCAAGCCGATTTTTTGGCTTTGCTTCCTTTTTTTTGTTGTGTTTCATTTGGCAAATGACAAATTGTGCTGGGAGCACAGGAAGGGGGAAAAGGGCGGACTTTGAGTTAACACTTGTTGTAACACGTGTATGCAACATTTGCCTTGTTGTTGTTGTTGTTGTTGTTGCTGTTCATTTATGAAGAAAGCTCAATGGGTTCTCGACCTTTCAACGCCATTTACATGAACTTCTCACACGGGAGGGTGTTAAGGTCCTGTGTGAGGGGATGTTATTTAATTCGAAATGCCAATAACTGAGCCCCATCTCCCGTTCAGAGGGAGGCGGCAAGGTGTGCTGTGTGGGTAACAGATCTCTAGCAGCAGAGAGAAGCCGTAAATTTAACTTTAATTGAAACACCAGAAATTTATGCTAAATTCTACTGATAACTAAACGTTATTTTTGTTTGTTCTGCTGCAGTCCCAGCCATATAAAAGCTTTCTGCCTTTAAAAAGTAGTTTTCTTTTTTTAGTTTTCCCCGTAAATAGCCAAAAGGTGAAACATTTTATTTGTGCATATACGAAACAAAAAACTGCATGACAATTTGAGTTACGCTTGAAAAAGCAATTCTCAAAATCGATATTTATCGATAATATGCAAATGAAAGCAGATACCGAGAAATAGTATATATTTGCGATCTGCGTATGTTATACGTGAATTTATAATGAAGCATTTTTTCATTTTATTCTATTAACCTTATGAAAAACCATTTCCCAAAATCTATATTTATCGGTAATATGCAAATGGAAGCAGTTATCGAGAAGTATTAGTGTATATCGAGTATATGCTCGTTCTGCGTGTGTTATATGAAAAATTATATTTGTACATATTAAGAAACTAACATTTTACTAAATCGAAATTGATCGATAATATGAAAATGGGAGCAGTTATCGAGAAATGCAACAAGTTCGTAATGCGCCTGTTATAGGAGAGCTTGTGTATAAGAATCTGTTTAATTTCAATTCTAGCTTTTATTGTTTCCGAGATCGACGTTCACATGATGAACGAAAGGACAGACGGACATGATTTGAATTCCTCTTGATCGAGAAGAAGAAAAAAAAGGCTATTACCTATTGCCTAGATTTCCACTAAACCTTTACACACTTTATAACCATTTTGAATGGGTTCAGGAAATATTTGATTTGAAGCAAATAGTTGTTGTTTCTATCCTTAACAAATGTGTAGCCAAAATATGCTTTCTGCACACCTAAATCAAGCTAACCATATATAATAATAAGAACTAAATAAACTAACTTTAATATTGGGCTCGCTCAAGCTAACACTTGATCATCAAATGTTGTTAACCAACACTATTTATCACACATGAAAAACGTGACATAAAGTCAATTTCCAATCAATCTATTGACCCTTGCTTGCCTCAAAACCTGCTCGGAATTTGTTGTCGTCATCAGCTCCTAAAAAAAAAAAAATAGAAAAAGGAAATGGAAATGGAAAAGCTGAGCGCAGCAAGGAAAAGCAAACATTATAAAAATGCCGTAAACGTTATGCCCAAAAAAATAAACGAAACCATTCTCATTTGGCTTGGCTTTTTATAGAACGCGCTCGCTTCACTCTTTCCCCCAAATCCTGTTGCCCTCCTCCCCTCACACAATTTCGTGCCCACAATGTGCTATATTGTACTTTGATATAGATTTATTAACTTCACTTTGCAGCACTACTTATAACGTACTAGTGTTGAGCGACGTGATGTTTGTCAATTTTAATTTGCTTTTATGGGCTTGGGTCTGGGTCTGGGTCTGGCTGTCAGCAAAATCCTTTTGCTAATGAACGTAATGAATGACCCAGCACGAGGCCTGCCAATCGCATTTGCATGCGGACAACATATTGAAATGCTCAAGATTTCATTTCAAGTGAATGGGCTTTGGTAATGGCAGGCGATAAGCGGCTGCTTTAAGTGCATTTATCAACACTGCTGCGGGACGACAACGTCTGAGATTTGCAACAGCTGCAACAAAAGCGACTGGCAACTGGATGGATGTGGAGCCCAGCTATCCGAAAAAAATAAATAAAATAAAAAAGTTTTTGAGCGGCTTTGCGCCCGAAGGCGCTTAGAAACTTAAGGGGACAACGGCACGACGCACAGTGGTGCGAATGTGCGCGAAAATGGCACCAAAAGTAAATCGTTATTTGGTATGATATTAATTATGGAGCTCAGCACATTCAGCCGGTCGCTAAAATACTCTTTTGTAAAAGAAATCAGTCAAAGCCAAAAACTCTTTTTCCTTTTCGTCCAGACTCAGTCATTAAATTTTGAAAAATATATATATAATAAAATGATTATCATTAAATTGAAGAGCATTTTATAATAAAAATACATAAATATATAAATTTGTATATATTCATATTTTAAGTATTAAAACCTTTTGTAACTTTAAGCCTAGAAAAAAATGCCTACAAATTAAGTTCCTAGTCCTGCTGTATTAAGATCCCAGCCTGCAACTTAGTGGAACTTCAAAAAAAATGTCGCTCTGATTTTAAAATCAAAGATTTTATCGAAAAAATTGAACTGCAATTTCTAAGGCCCCTCTTTGAGCTTATATTTATCGATAACAAGTAACTAAAATGTGCTGCATTAGGCGCACCACTGTGCACGCAAACAGGAGCAAAATGCAGGAGCACAGGACGACAGGACGACAGAATGACAGGATGACAGCCATTAATCATTAGCGCAAAAATGCGACTGTCTGTGGAAAGCAGGGCGACCAACCACCAGATGACGATAACGGCAACAACAATAGCGACAACAGCGCTGAGAGCGTGTTGCTGGCCAGTGTTGGGCAGCGTTCGAAATGGAAAGAAAAGAGAAGCAGAAAAAAGAAAACTGTGCCTGTCCCTGGCTCGGGCTCTAAGCGGCTTGTGATTTTGCCTTTTTAGCCAAGGCATTTTGCGCACACACACACAGCATGACGCTACAACAATGCCATTGTCAGGCCTAAATGTTTTTTATCTCATTTCGCAGACGTCTACCGGAAAATGTTGGACCCCCTCCGAAGTCAGCAACCTCCTCCCCTCTAGCTTCCAGTGATAGCAGAGCGGTAAACGATAAACGGCCAAAAAGGTACTGAAAAATTGTAGAAAATCAGCTCATGACACACCGACTTGCAAGTTGTCACACACAATAACACACACACAGCAACATCTCGCTCCTGCCATCATAATTTATTATTCATGTTTACTTCGCAGCGTATTGTGATTATATTCAGTTCCTTTTCTTTTCTTCATACCCTTACTTTTGGGGCATTCTAAATGCTTCAAAAGTTTTGCGGCGCAGTAAATATATACATATATATAGATATTCTTGATCGGAGTGGTCAGATTGACATTTGCCCTTCTCTCTCTCTCTGGGTCGGATTGTACAAATGTTGTAGTAGCCGCTACAATTGAAAAGTAATTCGTGTCCGCAAAGTTTATTAAGGATTGCTTTATTCGTCTCTTCGCAACACTCTTTTCGTAGTTAACGCACACTACTCAACAGTTAGTTAACGATAGCAGCTGCAGCTTTACTGTTGCATCAGCCTGCTTCCAGACGAAACTCAATTTCGATTCACAAAATCTCATTAACATCGCATGACTTATCCCCTATTGGATTTATCGGTCACAAAATTCGTTTTTATTTGGAAAGAATTCATACAAATCTTATATATCATATCCTTATATTTATCCTTATTTAAATTGAAAATAGCTGCAGAATTTGAACCGATGACTAGCCTTTTGCTGGTTCCACGCTCAGATAAACAGCTCATAACGTAATGTTCTGAAAGCTTTTATCTTTTTTTTCAGCTTCCCAGCTGCAACAATTTCGACGTTGCTCCGATTCAGTCTCTATTTAGATAGTCAGTCAGCAGGAACTCTTTCTTATATATCGATAAATAGTTCCTAGGCGAACAATCGATATAGCATTAAGTTTAATCGATGAGCAACATTTGAGCTGTCCTAAGAATATCGCTGCTGTGTTGTCTGTCATATTAGGGTATTAAATCGTTGGCATATTTTCCGTCGTTTTCATTGCCTTTTTTATTTGATATTTTGGACGCGTGTGTTGTGTGTGATTTTTCACTCTTGAAAGGCTGTTGTCTGTTGCTTATATAATTTGACAGTGCTGGCAATAAGTAAAGTGTCCGCCCAGCTACCAGTCCCTTTTTTATTTATATTTTTTTTCTTTTTTTGCCCAATTGTAGCGACATTAAATAAGCTGCAAATTGATGGCCAGCCATTTGTTAATATTACGTTTACTCACACACACACACACACACACACACACACACACACACAGAGCGAACTTGGCTGCCCTTTGATTACATTTTAGTCTTGTCAACTCTATTGACTCGGTATTTCGCCTAGGGTTTCGCTTGTTTGGGGCTGTGGGGCTGTGCTCCGCCCCTTTTGGCAAGCAGTTGATACACGTACTTATTACGTCGTATGCAGGCAACGCCACGCCCCCGTACCCTGAACCGCCTCTTTGGCCAAAAAGTTTGGTTTGACTGTTTTTTTTTTTGAGCGCTTTTCATTTGCATTTTCCACAGTTTCAAAACCCTACCCGACCCCTTTCTCTTTCATTAACTTTGTCCTCGATACGGGCAGAAAGTGAACTTTTGGCTCTCATTAGAAACGCGCTTCATTAAAATGGCTTAAAACTTGCCCACGCAAAACTCGGCAAATCTAACGGAAATTGTTCACGCAAATGCAAATTTTCCCGCTAACCGCAAATAGAGCACGAAAAATATACGAAAATAAACTGGAATTAAACTGTAAAAGAAAAAATGATAATGGTAAAATATTAAAATTGCACAGTTAAAAATAGGTTTTGCGCAGCGCGAAAGAGATGGCGGGTCGAGTGGGGAAAGGGGGAGGGGGGTCGAGTGGGGAAAGGGGGAGAAACGAAAACTTTAGATTGTATTAAAATAGAAATGGCATCACAATTTAGCATTAAGCGCTTCAGTTTTTAGCTCGTTTCGAGGAAATTGCAAAATGGGGGAAAAGCAAAAAAAAAAAAAAACAGAAAGCTAATAATAAATGAGGCAAAAGCGAATGCTAGAAGTTCCATAAAAAGAAAAAGTTAAAAATGCGGTAGCTGCAAATACAGGCCTAAGAGATACCCTAAGGTTAGCCCCACAGCGCCTGTGCTTCTTCTTACCACCCTATGTGAAATATATTCCCTAGTAACCCAGGTGTTTATAATCCAATCCTTATGCAACTTTCAGGGAACAATTGGAAATGCACCCAAATGTGCAAATATACCAAAGCGCAAAGATCTACCTTTAGAAGTGAATTAATTGCAATTAATTCCATGGAATGGGATAGGAGTATTCATAAATTTTCAAACTTTAAATACTATATAAAAACCCACATACCAAGTTTGGTTTAACTAACTCTTATATTTCTCGAGTTATGCTTAAGAAATCAAAATGTTCCCTAGTAACCCAGGTGTTTATGATCCAATCCTTATGCAACTATCAGGGAACAATGAAGTCACCCAAATGTGACAATATACTAAAGAACAAAGATCTATATTTAAAAATAAATAAATAGCTATTCTTAGAGATTGACAGACGGACATGGCTCAGCTCAGCTCTCCGTCCTTACGAAGATTATATATATTCTTGATGGGATCGGAGATGTCTCTGTCTGACTGTTTAACACATTTGTACGAATTGATTATACCCATTTTTAACCATTTTCCATGAACTGAGGGTATTAGCAAATATAATTATAACTTCTTCGTTATTCGTATTAAAACTTAAAAGCGCCGAGCGACAATTATACAGGTTATACTTGATAACGATTACGTTCCGAAAATCTGCCCAGAGCAAAGAGATATTATCCTGTCAGACGTTTTAAAGAAATAACCTTGGGTAAGTGAACTTAAACATGACTTGTTATCATATACAAATTTAAATTTCTGTGCATTTTTTGAGCTTGCTTATGAAAGTAAATGCATGACAGACTTATAGTTATAAATATTTTTTAAGTATATTACAATTATTATATTATAAATAATAATTATTCAATAATATTTTCTTAACCCTCATAAGTATGCTATGGATTTGTTTGCTCTTAATGTTTTATGTACAGTAAAAGCTCTCATAACGAACCGCTCTTTGGGCTGGTCTTCTTCTTAACATAGACACGATATTGCCTTTAAGAACTGCCTGAGTCTTAAGCACAGTTATTATATGATGGGCATGTTTGCTGCGCGCCCGCATAAGTATGCTATGATATAGTTAGCTCAGCTGGGCTTATAATTGCTGTACACACACACACTTATAGAGCAGATAATCATATTGTGGTCGAAAGGCACTCCCCGTTATGTATTAAATGAGATTTAATTAGCTGCCAATGCCTGTTTTCCTGGCCAAGAGCCACAACTAACCTCAGATAACTTGGCCAAGTGGCCAAATGTTTCGCTGTTCGGAAAAGCGTTACAACAGTTTTTCCTTTGGCCGAACACACAGGTGCGGCCTGTTTGGGCAGCGCGGTAGGGGGGCTGGCCAAGAAGTGGCAAATGTGGCCGAAATTAATGAACAAAATGGCCAACTATAAATTAGCCGCGCTCCAATTTATGCAACAAAAAACAAAAAACCAAACACAAAGCCGAAGCACATTAACAATGGCAGGCGGCTAAATGTAAGGACAATTTATTTAATTAAATGCGCAAAAAAAAAAACACAAATAACACAAAAAAAAAGCAAAGCAAAGGGACAGCGGGCAGCGGGCAACGCATCGCAGCAGAGCTCCAAAAAGGCGGGCCATGATGCGGCAAGCACCGGAGCGACAGCGAGCGCGCCCCGTCTCGTTCGCACTGCCAGCGCCAAGGCAAGGCGAAACGATGAGTCATGAAGGTCATGACGAAAGCAGGCAGCCAGCACGCAAAGCACGCAGCTGGCAGCGACGTTGGCAGCGACAGCGCCAAAAGTCGCTGAGCAAAACGCGTCGCTTTGATTAGTTGTAACAACAACAACGGGCGCTGCTGTTGTTGTTGTTGTTGTTGCTATTGTGACAGGTTGACGACGCGCCTGCCAGACAGTTTGGCAGCACGCTCTCCCAATGGAGAGGAAGAGAGAGCGCACAGCACGCAGAGAGCGAGAGAGTTGTACGCGAGAGCTGCCGCTATGAAAAATCAATTTCGCAATGTTACGACGTTGCTGTTGACGCTGACAGCGACGCGGCTGCTGCCGCTGCCGCTGCTGCTGCTACTTAGTTTGTTTATTTGTGTTTGTGTGTGCGTTTTTGTGTGAGTTTGTTTTTATAGCTGCTTTTGCGCCATAATATGCACAAATTAGTCACACACACTCTCACATTTGGCACGCATTTGTTTATACACCAATTGCACAATTACTTATAATCAAAGTATATTAATAAATTCAACTGTTTATGTGCGCGCTATAGCAGTTAGCTTTTGTCATGCAAACTCACCTTTTCTTGTTATTCTTTAGCCCACTTTCCGTTTGATATGTGTGCGTGTGTGTGTTGTGTGTTATTTAGCCAAAAACAAAAACAACACTGCAAAATTGATATATAAATATTCTGCTGTTGCTTAACACTTGCAATTTATCGTCCAACCACAACAAAAACAAAAAAATTTTTGCAAATAGAAATCTGCGTAGCAAAAACAGCAACAACTTAACTGTAAACTGCAAAAATGTTCTTTTTAATTTTGTCACTTCTTGAGTTCCGTTAAACTGGCTTTGATTTTTCGCGCGCTATGCTTTTAGCTGCTGTTTCTCTAGTGCCGTTATCGCTGCTTACTGTTTTGTGTTTTTTTATTGTTATTGTTATTGTTGTTGTTGTTGTTGCTGTACTGTTATAGTACGACTGTTATTATTGTTCTGTCGTCTTTTTGTCGTTGTTCTGTTTAAATGGCCGGCGACGACTTCGGCGACAACAACGACGCGCGCTTTGCGTTGGCGTTGCGTACACTGCAAAGGCTGCTGCTGAACTGAGCTACGGACCTGACACGCGGTTGCCATGTAAGCTCCGCAGCAGCAGCAGAAGCAGCAGCAGAAGCAGCAGCAGCAGCTCCCAGCTGCAGGCTCCTTAGCTCCTCAGCTCTGCCGCTCTCTGCATCGGCAGTCGCAACCCCCAAAGCAGCACGACACGTGCGACGAACTCGCGGCACCCACAATACCGACAACAACAACAACAACAACAACAGAAAGACAACCCTGCTTGGCAATGCGGCGTTGCCGGCCTGACTTTAGCGCCTGCGCACGGTGGCAACATCGCGTTGTGACAGCCGCATACAGGCGCTGTCAGCAGTTATGCAACAGCTCTTAAATAAAATAATAAATAATACAAAATAAATAATTATAAAATTATGAACAAATGAAAAGAAGAATAATAAAACGAACAGTATAAGGAGTATGAAAAGCTGGAAATAATTAATTTGTCCATCTATATATATAAAAAATTATTTTTCCTTTGAAATCGTGTATAAAATCGTATCCAAAAAGTCAATTATTGAGACTTTTATATGAGCTAATTAAGAAAACAAGGTATACTGAAAATGCTCCAAAAATATATATAATAATCTCGTTTTTTAGTTAATATGATCATATTGTACCAGAAATAACATACATTTTATACTGTATACTATATTATGATTTTCTATTCCCTGTGGCATATAGGAATTTAAATACAAAAAAATATAAAATATACCATAATATATTCAATAGTAATTTATGTTTATGTTATATATTTTATGTATAGAATATGGTATAGTTAATTTTATATTTTCTTGTATTTTAATTCCTACATGCCATAGAAAATACAAAATGTATTATATATAATAAGAAAGTCTATTTACTTCTATATATGCCTAATTCAGGCCTTAGCACAACTTTTCATAGCGTGCGCTAACTTTACAAACGCACTGTGTTGCTGTCAAAACAGAGAGAGCTCATCGCATATTGAGAGCGAGCGAATGGAAGAGCGTAGCACGCTTTTCTGCGCTTTGGCTTTGGACTGCCACTTGTGTAATATTGGCAATTAACTAACACAAAATGGGGTTGATTTTTGAATGGATGCGAATGCGAATGCGACTTCCACAGCGATAATGACGAGAATGAGAATGTGAATGAGAATGAGCAGTCGAATGAGCTGGAGACGCTGACGCTGACGATTGGCGATGAGAATGGATGGATGCTGGCCGTTGGGTTATCTGTTATGCCGGCCCTGCGGTTTCTATATACCCTGTGCAAAATGGTATATAGAATGTAGGCATGTCGACTCCATACAACATAAGCATTCATCAAGCTAAGTCGGTTAAATACATGATTTGGTAGGTAAGACTGCAGAAGCAGAGATTTGAATATAGACGTACGTACATATCATACGTTAAAATCGTCATTCGATAACTCCAGCGATAAACATTTATTTATCACGACTCGAAAAGTATTGCGGTAGATTAAAGTGAAAATATGTATTCTCATTCTTCGTATGCAGTAAAAGTAGCCACTTTCTAAAAAAATACTACCCACATTTTTTTAGTATCGATAAATATCGATTTAAGAATCAAGATTTTGAAACATATCTCTAAAACAGTTGAGAAAGAGCTTGTAAAGTAAAAATATATATTCTCGTACTTCGTGTGCAGGACGATTAACCCCTTTCTATCGATTCACAAACAAGATAATATTAAAGTATTGATATATACATACATATATCGATTTACAAACAAGATAATATTATGGTACCGATATATATATATATCGATTTACAAAAAGAATAATATCATGCTATCGATAAATATCGATTTACAAGCACGATATCTCAAGAAAATTTCGTCGATTTTCAAAACTAGACACAGCAATTTTGCTCAGAAGCTTCTCGAATGTTAGATTCCAAATATTTAACTCTTTGGAGGGTATCTGCTCTTCCGGCACTGCAACCGGTGCTTTTTGAGGGTGAGGGGTATGGGGGTCTTCAGGTTTTTTGGCCATTTCGAGCAGTTAATTTGGCTTAAGCAAAACGGTTCTTGGCCATTTATTGCAAAACACAGATGCGAACGCATTTTTGGTCAATTGACCCTCCGGAAGGCGGGAAGGCAGGTGCATAGGGTTGCGGCGCATACATATCCAGAGTTGTCGCAGACATTTTCGATAACTCAATTATGCGGCAAGTTCTTAATCAAGCCAGTGCTTGCTGCCCCCCGCCCACACGTGTGCCAATTAGCAGCTGGATAAAAGTTACAAGTAAGTTGTAAAAAAAAAACGAGAACAAAGGCAAATGTAGGAGTTTCGCTGTTGCGAGTGTTACCTGTACATTTCAATTATTTTTAGCATGCTCCAATTCTGGACTGACCAAGGCGCAATAAATCATTTGATTTGTACACTTGCCCCCAAAAACTGTTCGTTGGTGTGGGCGGGGCGATGGAGGGGGGTGGGGGGTGGGAGGTCGTACTCTTTGGGTGGCTTTGGGTCGCTTTGGGTCTGGCTACCGGCTGACAAAGTCGGGCACGTGATGTGCGTGCCTTCCGGTGCTAAATCAAGGCAAGCGTTTTCAAATTGTCTTACCTAGCGCACAGATGCTCGCCCCCTTTGGGTAATGCCACCCCCAACCACCACCCAACTCTCCTCCCCCTGCGGAAGCAACTGTAGTTAATATTTATGGCGATTTAATCTTCTCACTTGAGCGCTGCTCAGTTAAGTTTGATAGAGTCTTCCACAGACTCCCAGACTCTCGGGCAGCAGATGACCCTTTTTTTTCGTGACCTGCCCTCCCCCTGCCCCCCAGCCCGCCCTCCTGCCACCCAATGGCTGGCTGCCCCAGGAGCTTTGCAGTTTGTTTGCGTGTCCATTTAATTTCCGACTGGAATTGCTTAATCAAACATAGCGCTGGGCATATAGAGACGACGACTATCTGAGCAAATCGCCACAGCAAAAAGTAGTTGCCTTAATGAGTAGTTTAGCTCCACGAATGGGATACGATACGTGCCGAGGATGGGGTGGAAAGGGGGGGGGGGGGAGGCTAAAGGTCCAGGCCTGGAGTGTATGCTGTGTGCTCTCTCTCTCTCTCTCCTTCTCGCTCGTCCAGGATTAGGCCCAGCGCTGGGCAAACAAAAAAGTGCATTAACAACAAATTGTTATTGTTGCCCAGGCCTGACTTTCGTCGGGCCGTGGAGGGGGGAGGGGGGGGGGGGGGGCGCTGGGCCGAAGCTGTGGGAATTAGTCGTTGAATGTGGCCCAAACAGATAAACGATCTGACAGCTTTAAGACAAAACACACACACACACAGAACAGCTCGAGCAAGGGATGTAATAGATTTGAAGAGAAGAAAACAAATAAAACACCAGTAAATCAGATTTGTTTGCCAAAATGAGTTGAGGGAAACGAAAAAAAAAAAAAGAAGAAAAACATTTCATTCAACATCCATTCCAAAAAGATTGGAAGAAATCGTGGCTAAGCAGAGAAAGTTAGGCGAACAAAAGAGTGGAGCTCGCCATTTGCTAGCTCTGCCGATTTTTTCACATGCGTTGCAATTCTCAACAAGTTGTAAACTGCAAAGGTCTGGCAAGGCCGTTAGCAAAGACTGTTGCTGAGAGCGAGATTGAAGAGTGTGAAGTTCCTCGAAGAAAGCCAAACAAACGTTCTGTTTAACTACTTGAAGTTCATTCTTTTATTCACAATAATAACACCATTAAACTTGAGCTTCAACTTTGAACAAATCTTGGGAAATCTTCCTATATAACTATATAATATCTTGGTGCGATCTTTTTAAGATTCAGCTCATATGTAAGCAGCATAATTTGGATATGTAAATGTTGGGTTCAATCCAGATATCTTGATAAACATAGGAGTTGTCCATACAATGAGCTACTTTTGGACCGATCGTTCCTATGCCAGCTATATGATATAGTAGTCGGATCTGGTCGAGACTCTAGCTTTAAAACTAAGAGACTAGTTGGCAGAGAAGCAGACAGACGTGCATGCGAACATGGCTATATTAAATCGGCTGTTGATGCTGATCTAGAATATATATACATTATGGTCGCGGAGATGTCTCCTTCTAAGCATTGCACATTTTATGACATAGTTACAATACCCTCTAAAAGAGAGAAATAATAGCTTGAATCGAAAGAGATTCAATTGAAGGCATAATGGCAAATGATCTATCCTTATGGCCAAGGACATTAACTAAAATAAAGGGAATTAGCCTATCCTTACTTGTTCTGCAATAAAAGCTATTTGATAGACTGCTCAATGGAATAATTATGGGAAGAATATGGTGAATATGGTAATAGCCTATCAATGCAACCAAATGAAATAGAAAATGAAGGTCTTAAGACTTTCAGCCACTCGGAATGGCATTCAAGTTGAATGGCAATTGTTGTTCACTTGAACACTTTCCCAGAAATGTAAATCCAGTTCCCAGTTAGAAAGAACATTTAATTCCCGCCAGCAGCTGGGGAACTGAATGCATTTCCATACGAATCGCACACATGTGAGTAAAAATAGAGTATAAATGCTCGTTTACCAGATTCTCTCAAGCACAACGCACTTGCATATACACTCCTTCACATCCAAACCCATCCAACTTGCCGCCCGCCCGCCCCTCGTATCGATGGGGCGGAGATGTCTCTCATTTAAATTAATGGCACATAACAATTTGATGCGCTGGCACGCAACTTGGAGCAGCGTGGCCAGAGGGGCGGAGGGGCCAGGGTGTGGGGTCGGCAGAAAAAAAAATGAAAAGTCTGAAAGAAATGAAAGAAGAAAAAGTCCCGGAAAAGCACGCAGCATTTTTTCTGCTGCGAGTTTTCTTTACAGTTTCTTTCTTATGGAATATGCAAAAGTAGGTATAGAAGGTCCTATAAAGTATATATATTCTTGTTCAGTATCAGCAGCTTTTTATTTCCATGCAAATTAGAGTCGCGGCTTTCTCTTGCAAGCAGTACATATCTGCTGGATCGCAGCCCTATATCATATAGCTGCCATAAGAATTATCGATCAAAACTAAAGCTCTTTGTTTATCTCTCAAAATATGTCTTTACTATGTTCTGTTTATTCATTTTTAAACATAAATATATTCTATATGAAACGCAGAAAAAGTTTATCACTTGCCTTTTTTCGAAAAATCGATAAATATCGATTTAATTTTAAATATCGAAGTTTATTACAGCTAGATTCTCCAAATTTGGTATGTGGCTTCTCCTAAACTATATACACCTTTAAAGCATTTAACTTTTTGAATAGCTATCCCTGTTCTACCAAAAATTAATCAAATCCCATTCTAAAGCTAGAGAAACTTTCGAGAAACTTATCTATTTTTACCTATATCGCAATTAAATTTGATATTTATGAATTCCAACATATTGAGCAAATCTTACGAATGCAAACTAATATATAATACATGTCATATAGCTCAATGGGTTCTATTGTCCGGAGAACTTCTCTGTTTCCTCAAGACATCTCGCTTATATAAAATCTCTTGTAAGCAACAGGACTAAGAGGATGTTCCAAGTGTATTAGGTCCTTCTGGCGTGTTTTCATTTCTTGTTTTGTTCTCTTTTCAATTAAACAAATAGCTGAATTTGACATTTTTGGCTCGAAGAAGCGGCATAAAGTTCAAAGGGAAATCATAAGAGGAAATAACGAGCAGAGGACGCGCGATAACAGTCGCTGACAAGGACAAGGACAACGGCAACCAACTTCCACAACGTGCTTTTAACATATTTCCTTCGTTGTTGATGGAGAGGGGTGACGGAGGGGTGATGGAGGGGGGGGGGGGGGGGGGGGCAGCTGTTGCCTGTTGTTCTTACAATTTATATACCCCAACCGCAACTCTCTCTCACTCTCGCTCTCTCTCTCTGCCCCGATATCATTTCTTTTGCCTTTTCTTATCAGTGCATTGGCATCGACAACAATAACAGCTGCAGCTGTTACCCCCCCCCCCCCCTCCTGGGCGACGCCCCTGCCTTCCCTTGCAGCAATTACACACATTTCTACAATTTCTTTGGAGCATCTCATGATTCAATTAGCCACAGCCCAATGCGCTTAGCTTGGGGGCGTGGTCCTCGTGTTGCAATTGAATAAAAAAACGCAAAAGAAATCACAAAATAAACTTATGGAAAAATCGCAAGCAATAACGACTAGCAGTTACCCTGTAAAAGAGAGCAAAGCCAGAGTCAAGCACGCACTGAGTTTGATTATAATTTTCACAACATGCAGATATTGCAAAAGGGTTTGCCAGTGTTGTAAAAATGTTAGTAATTATATGTAGAGATTCGTGTAAACTACAAGTTATATACGAAAATATATATTCTCGTTTTTTGCAGATTAAATTAATCATTTCAACCGATATCTTCTCCTGGTTAAAGAAAAAAATCGATAAGTATATCGATTTTGAGTCATAACTCAAAGATTATAAGAAATAGATAGACCAAAGTTCTTGTATAGATTCTAGTGAGGTACATAAATATTTAGAATTATTTAGTTTTTGTTTGTCTCCCCACTATTATCCCCAAAATGGACAAATTCGTAAGCTAGAGCCTTGTGCCATACTGAAGCACTGAAAGTTTCTTAAAGATCGGACTATAAGGACCGAAGTTAATCAGGAATCAGCACGGTCGCACGAACAAGAAGAGGAAATTAAATATAGAAGTCGTAATCTCTGCGTTCACATAGATAGCTGGCAGCCCGGTTGCACATTTAACCCTTTATCACAACAAAGAAGCAAACTTTACAATCTAGAAAATTACAGGGTATAACAAGCTAGCTGAGCAGTCAGCTATGGCCATGTTAGCAGACAGCGGAGCAGGTTGAGCAACTGGCGCCCTGTTTTGCAAGTTCGTTTAACTCCCAACTAATCAGATTTCATACAATTTCCTCGGCAAAGCCAAAGCTAAGCCACTTAACTACCTAAAAATGAAAAAAAAAAAAAAAAAAACAAGTGTTGCAATAGTGAAAATGTATCTCAAGTAAACAGAAGTTGGTGCAGTTACCTGAGTTGCCAATCGGTAATTGAATTTGTGGCCAGTGTTGTGAAGAGGAATAAAAAGCAGACGAGAATTTACTTACTAATCATTTAATCTTCTTGAAAAATTAACCTAGCTTAAAAAATATAAACTTCTCAATTTGCTTGAGTTGCTTTAGCGCTACAATACTTATCTTCAGCTAAATTCCATTCATTAGCTGAGCGTACTCTATAAAAAGTGTTGGAAATGTGCTTGTGGATTTATAACAATTAGACAACTATTCGATTAATAGACAACTTGCACCGTTTCCAAGCAAGTTGGAAGCTGGAGTCGTTATTAAAATCCTGTTTTTAGAGCAAATCTTTTAGCTTTAATTGTGAGAGTCACCAAATTTGACATGAAGCTTCTAGAATACTATATACAGATCAAGTGTCTTTCATCTCACACAGTCGGGCACTCCCGACTAGAGAATGCTTACATGTCTCTTTCACAGAGAGCTAAAGAGTAAGTCCTTTGGCAACTTTTGAAAACTTTGCCCAGTCTGGCAACTCTGTGAAAGTCAGTTTTAGGAACGGAAACTGAAAGTATCTATAGATATTTTATGCGAGCCCATAAAAAGTTGTCTCCGACTCGGTTCAAGACCCTAGCAAAAGGGTCATGAAATTGATTTGACTCATTTATGAATATTTTGAATAAGAAATTAAATTAAATTTACATGTTTAAATTTATTTTTGGATGTATATGAGTGTGAAGGCATAATGCTAGAAAATAAAATAGAAAATAATGCCGAAAAGCCTCATTTGGGTAATTAATAGAAGTTATAATCCGAAATGTTGCACAACTGGACTTAAGCGGCTTTTGGCAAAAGTTGCACAACTTTTCTTTCAGTTTGCTTCAGTTTTTTGTTGTTGTTCGTTTTTTGTTACAGTCAATGCCAAAAGTGTGTGCACGAAGCATACTGAGTACCGTTTAGCAGCTGCCAGCTGCCAGCTGCCAGCTGTCAGTGTCAAATTCATTGTAAATTACAAGTTCATTTGCGGCTGGCATTACATCCGCCAACAAAAACGCAAAAATAAACACGAAAAGATAAACTTCTGTTGCATAAATTATAAATGTATCGCAAAGGCAGGTCGCGGCGATCCCCTCGACACGGCCCCGGTTAGCTCGTAATGAAACTTAATGATGCGCCATTAGAGCAAGAGAGGGAGAAGCGGCTGTCCCTACCAGCTAACGGTGCAGCATGCATTTTGAGGCGCCACCGAAGCGCGAAGTTCAAATGCAACAAAGCCAAACAACAGGTCCAGTGCGAAAAGCGGGCGGGGCGGGGCGGGTCATTGCGGGGCGTGTCGGTGAATAGTTCAGTTCTTCTTCTTCTTCTTCTTTAGTTTGTGCCACAATCAAACGCGAAAAGTAGCCATTGTCAGAGATGGTAAAAGATAAACAAACAATAGATATAAGATACGAGAAGAGTTAATGCATTCCTGATTAACTTCGGTGCTTATGGTCCGATCTTTTTGCAATTCCAAGGGCATAAATATGACAATCAAAAATGTGCATATGCCAAAATGCAAGGATTGAGTTTTATTTTCAGTTTAAGATGAAATGGGACAAGCTAACCAAAAAGTAGAATATTCTTTATCTATATATACCAAAAAAAAAGAATCCACTTTGAGCTAAAAGAAGCAGCTGTGCCAAGTTTAATTGAGACAGCCTCAGTTCGAGTCCTATTCACATGGAACATAGAGACATAGATCAGATCACATTTCATTTAAAATTTAAGCACCCGTTGTAAGTGTATTCAAAGTCACATAACTATGCAGAATATCAATCCGATGAATAGATCATAATTTCACACATACTTTGACAACAAATAGCATTAGAGACTTCTTAATTATACTAAAAATTATGTGAAACAGTTACAAAACTAAACTAAACTAAACTTGATGTAACTAGCTTGAATAATCCTCGAGCTATGTTTAAAAAACCCTTTCTCGAAATCGATATTTATTGTTATTATGAAAATGGGGAAAGATATCGAAGGAAGACTGAAAGGACTTTTGAATACCCCGAACCCATTAAAGATGCGTAAAATGGGTAACTAACAAAAAAAGCATCTCCGGCATCTCATCTCTAATCGAGTCCGCGCATTGCGAGTTTGTTGCGGATAATCGATAACTTGTCCCGTTTCCAAGCAATCGATAAAAATCTATATCGAAATGCTGTTTTTTGAGCAAAACTTTTAGGTTTTAGGGCCTAGAGGTAACACACTTGACATATAGCTTCTAGAATAGTATTAACAGATCAAGAATCTTTCGTTTTATACTTAGCTAACGCCAACCCTCCCCCCTTGCGTGAGCTGTATTTGGTGTTGGTTTAGGGTATCTCTTGTTCGAGCACTCCCGACTAGCTTTTATAGTTACCAAGATGAACAGACGGACATGATCAGATCTAAAGAGTTCGTCAATTTGAAGAATCATATATATATATATTTACTTACACTTGGATTGAGCGTATAAGACTAAGAAATAAATGGCATACAAATAAGCAAAAATATTTTAATGATCCGATGGACAGAAATAAAGATTGATAATGCGAGTTATTTGAGGTAAGAAACAAGAAGAAGACGGCGAACAAAAGCTCGGCACGCGTTCCCAGATGAACTGGGGGCGCCGCAGACATTCACCCAAATGTCGATAATAATGATGACGACAATGATCATAATGATGTGCATAATGCTGATGATGATGATGATAATAATACGAATAGTGTTAATAATTTATTGTTGGAGCAAGGCGCGAGCTGAGGCGAACTTCACTTTTCACGCTTTTATTTGATTAGTTGATCATCATCATTAATTATTATAAATTAATGAAGTTGCGTTTCGTTTATCGACAGCTATTTTTAATAACAACAACAACTAAAACAACAACAACAACAAATCTGCTGTCATTATATTAATAATTGCGGATATGCGCGCATTATTCTTAACTATTCCATTGTTAGCGAGCGGCCTGAGCGGGACAGAGTTCTATTTCTGGTTTCGTTTTTCTCTGCTTTTGGAAAATCCGAAGCTTGAGAACCTGTCGCCCCTGCAATTCGCTCGAACATGATTGCGCAAAATTCTTTCGAATCTGCTAATTTTGACTGGGGTAGACGAGAAATTGTAAAACAATTCGTTAACGAGCTTTTGAATTGAAGATTATGCCTGTTAAATGTATTTCATAATTGAAGTTTTTTGAATATGAAATGATGAACAGGCAGATAGAAAAAAACATTTTGCGATGTATTAAATATATATGTAGGCTTACATTTACTTGTTCGTGGATAGCTTCAGATACTAAAAAAGCTATAGCTAGCATATTTTTTCTAACATCATGGCTTTATCGAATTTATTTCACAATTGTTCCATCTAATGCTCAGATAAACGTCTTTCAGCCTTCTGAAAACGTTTACGAATGACAGTGCAAGAGAGAATTGAAAAACATAGATTGACCCTTAAAAACGTAAAACAAGATTCTGCACAAATTGAATTCACAGCAAAGGTCAATGAAAAATATATGTACGAATTGATTAATTATGTGTAGAACAAGAGGCTAAATATTGTTGCAATGCTTCAGCAAAGAAAACGTTTACGAATGACGATGCAAGAGAAACTCGAAAACTTAGAGCTCTAAGAAATATTAAATAACACATCAAAAGTACTTGAAAAATTGACGAATTGAAAAATTATGCGCAGAAAAAGCGTTTAAAAAATTGACGCAAAGCTTCATGATTCAGCAATTATAACGTTTACGAATAATAATACAAAAGAGAACATGAAAAACATATCCAGAACTCTAAGTGAGTGCAACAATTCAATTCAAGTCAAAAGTGAATGAAAAATATACGAATTGAATAATAATGTGATAAACAAGAGGTTACAAAACCGTCGCAATGCTTAAAACGTGAAATAAAAGAAACTCCAGATAATAATATCAGAATAAGTTATTTAATTATAAAAAAAAAATATAAGTATTATGAGCTATATCTAAAGCCTAAGACCTTAGATTAATTGAAAGGGAATGAGAAAAACTTCAAATGAGCGCAAAACGTTTACGAATGCGGCACAAAGAAGAATTGCGAAAATTATGTGCTCGGAGCCAAGAAATTGAATCGAAATGCGTGTATAAAGCCGTAAAGCCGTTTGTAAGCCCTAAGCAAGAAGCTACTATTAAAGATATTTGTTGAAAATTCAACTTTTGGTTAAGACGAAAATTCAAGAAAAAATAAAAAATAAATTAATTAAAAGCGGCTGAAGAAGTGTTGAAGCTACCGTTTAGGGAGTTGGTGTTGTAGTAGTTGTTGTTGCTGTTGTTGTTGCTGTTGCTGTTGCTGTTGTTGCTGTTGTTGCTGTTGTTGTTGCTGTTGTTGTTGCTGATCGTCTCAAGTTGTTTACGTCGCACGGCTCCGGCGGCACTTTGAGCCCCGTCTTTCGGTTGCCATATTGTAATGGCCCTCGAGTGAGGGCACTTTTTGTTATTGTTCGAGCCACTCGAAAGCGCGAGGCGAGCCGGAACTCCAAAAAGCTGCAAAAAAAAAATACCTACTCCAAAACCTTTCAAAGGTGTGTGTGTGTGTGTGAGTGTGTGTGTGTGTGTTTTGCTAATGATGGCACATGAACTGCTGCGCGATGCTATAATTAGTTAAGCCGTCGCGTATTTTGACCAACTACCCCCCCCCCCCTAACAGCAATCCCAGCCCCCCTCCCCCTACAAATAGCTGCTACGCCCACACAAAAACCCAAGCCCAGCTATCTGTGGGGCCAGGCCCAAGCTCAAATTTTGGCATTAATTAAAAGAGGGAGGCAAAAAAAAAGAAGAGATTAAACCGAAACTAAAATCAAATTTGAGCAATAGCAAAAAAATGAAAAAAAATGAAAAATTGCAAAGTGTTTTGGTGCATGTAGCAGCCGCCTCGACAGCGTTTTGGCTAATTGAAAGACACGGCAAGCGGGCAGCAAAAAAACAGTCTTTAAAGAACGAAGAAGAAGAAGCAGCAGCAGCAGCAGAAGTCTGTTGAACAAAAAACAATTAAAAAAAAAATGTTGAGCGCTGAGCGAGACTATAAAAAGCAAAGCGCCGCAGCGAAACCGCAAGCAGTCGGCGCTCAAGCGTTTCAGTCGCAAGAATAGCATCCAAAAGATACAAAGATACAAAGCTGCAAGGATACAAATATATATATATAAGGATATATATATAAACAGTGCTGCGACATCAATTTTTTTGTTCTTGTGCTTCGTGTTTATTTGTTTTTTTTTGGTTTGAGTGAAGTTTTCGAGTGCGTGTTGCAAGTGCCACAAGATGTTGCAGCCCATTGTCCTTGTTGCCTGCGCGTTTCTGGCCAGCGCCGCAGCCGGTCGCCCGCCGCAACGCTATTTGCCCGCCAATCAATATCCGGCACCGCAGGCCAGCCAGCTGCACTATCACGGCGTTAGCGGCCACTCCCATGGTCGACTCGGAGGCGGAGGCGGAGGCGGAGGCGCTGGAGGAGTGGGCGTGGGCGTGGGCGTGGGTGGCTTTGCTGGAGCTGGCGGACATGGCGGACAGCGTCAGGCGCAGATACCGATTGTGCGCAGCGATTATCAGAGCGATGCCAGCGGCAATTATAACTTTGGGTAATTCAAAGATCTCGTCTTTAATGTGCAACTTTGTTCCCAGTGGAATCTGTTCTCATGCGTTTTGTTCTATACCTTCCGATTCCTCAGATGTATCGACATTTATAACTACTTCCTTAACTGTTCTCAGCAAAACCTCTTTACCTTCTACACCTTTAGTTTCCTTGACTGTTCCCAGTAAAATACAACGAAACATCTCTTCTCAGGCGTTTTGTTGCAGTGTTCCAATTCCTGAGATCTATCTACGATTATCACAACATCTTTGATTTCCTTAACTGTTCTCAGCATAAGCTCTGTTTATTTGTTCTCAGTACCGTTGGTGGAGTGTTTATTCTATACCTTCAACACTTTCTGATTCCTTAAATCTATAGAGGTTAATAAATACATCTTTATTATCCTTAACTGTTCCCAGCAAAACGATTGTTTCAATTGTTTCATCTGTTCTCAGTCGCCTTGTTACAGTGTTTGCTTCATAACTATTACTTAATTGTTCCCGGTGATTGATTCCGTTCTCAGTATTTTGTTGCAGTGTTTGTTCTATGTCTAACCTTTCGATTCCTGAGATCGATCTACAAATTTGGATATTCTTTAGTTCCCTTAATATAACAAATAATAAATTCTTTCGATTTTATTGATAAACTGTTCCTAGCTATTGAACTGTTCCCAGCTTTATCAATGTTTCTAATGTTTCCAGAGATCTGTAAGCCCCAGCTGTTCGTAGAGACTCAGCGAGCGCTCATTTCATTTGATATATATTTTAACAAGTTATAATTTCCAGTATTTGTTTTGGCAATGATGCTATATTCCCAGTTATCTTTGCTCACAGTATGGCTTGTGCTAATACAATGTCTAGCAATAGCTGTTCCCAGTATTTCTCATTGGAAGTCAAAAGAGGACTTTAACTATTAGAGAAGAGCTCCAACTACAACAGAGCCACCTTAACAATTTTTTCAACCAACACCATTCCCAGTATTTTATATGAATTAACCTTGTAATATGATGATCAGTTTGAAATCTACTGCAATTTCAAGGGAATAGACAGAAATTAATAGAGCAACGCCTCAGCTGATCAAGAAAGTGGATAATCATGAACAAATTGAAGAGTTCTTCTTTAATCCAATCTTTGCAGCTTTGATACGGGCAACGGCATCCATCGCGATGAGACGGGCGAATTCAAGGGCGGCTGGCCACACGGCTCCCTCGGCGTGCGCGGCTCCTACTCCTACACGGGCGACGATGGCCAACAGTATACGGTCAATTACAAGGCCGACAAGGACGGTTTCCATGCCGAGGGCGCACACCTGCCCACCTCACCATCGCTGCCCGCCGAGTAAGTAACAATATTGCTCCACCATTCGAAATATCCGATTATACGATCTTTCTTTCCCCCTATTTTCTGCTTCTCCCATTTCTTGCAGGCATCATCAGCAGCGCAGCGGAGCCGGCGGCTCGGCTGGCGGTTATCATGGCGGCGCCTACCATGGCTCCGCTGGCAATGTGCAAGCGCCTTCGTCCCGCTATCTGCCACCCGGCTACCGCCAGCGCAGACACTACTAGAACTCCCAATTGGACACACACGATCTGAGCACTCAACTCACACACACACACTCACACACGAATGTACTTCTTTGGCAGCACACAAATTAGTTATGTTTTTTTTGTACTCCATAAAAAGTTGTATTTTTGTTTTTGCAAGCCAATAAAATATGGTAGAAATTTTCGATAATTTTTGTGCGTTTCTGTGATTGATATGAATATATAAATTAAATCCAACTAAAAAGTGCCGAATGTGTCCAACTGGGAATTGCCCCAAATCCAACGATAAGCTGGACTGAGAAATGCAAATGCATTCTTGATTAACTTCGGTCTATAAAGTCCGATCTTCAAGACACTTTCAGAGCGCAAAGCTCGAGCTGTACGATGCAATTTGTTCAATTTTGACAGAATTTCAAAAATTGAAATAATTTTAATAAAGGAACATATCCTACATAACAGGTTTTGTGTATCTAGCCTTAATAATCCTCGAGCTATGCTGAAAAAATCAAGCCTCAAAAGCGATATTTATCGATAAAATGCCTTAAAAACCCCTGTCTCAGCATCGATATTTATCGATTTTATGACAATTTGGTTGGGTTGACAATAAACCAAATAAAATCTCGAACTACGTATGTTTAACAAAAGCGAAGGACAGACTAACATGGCTAGATCGCCTCAGCTCGACGTCGCGCTCAAGATTATAAGCCTTAATATAGTACGAATGAGAATCCTTTGGAATTTCTACCTCATTTACCTTTCCTACCTTTGCCCGGATTTAACCAGTATATTTCAGCTCAGCCTCTCCACATTTAACAGTGCTGTTTTTTTTTTGTTGTGCAAACTTTGTGTCAGCTGCACATAGACCAAAAACACATTGTCTAGCCACGCCCCTTTGGTGTTCTTATATCCCAGAGTTTGGCAAAGTTTCAGAGGCTGGCAAAAGTAAAGCTGATTAATATGCAGTTAAGCAGTTGAAGCAAACACCAAAAATCCACAAAATTGGCAAACAACCATCCGCCCCAAGCCTCAAGCCCCACGCCCCACGCCCTGCTCTGCCTGAAATCAAAACAAGCTAAAAAGTTGTCGCACTCAACTTTTTTGCTGGCAACTTTCTGGCCATTGTTGAGGGCATTAATCATACAACGTATCCATATATAACAAGCCGAGCCACAACATATACCATATACCCTTTACCCTGACCCCACAGAGCTTGCCATTTACCATACTTAGTGGGGGAAAGGAACTTAAAGATGTCGGCGACAATTGCAGCTAAGAAGAATAAGCAGTGTGCTCGACTCGCAGATACCCTGTAGCGCTGCAGTTAATACATATTTCATTGCTCTTAATTCAATTTAAATGCAAATACCGAGTTTTTTTTTAAACTAAATGCCTACAGATCCTGAGATTTATGTTTGGTTTTTCGAAGTACAGTAAGCCTTGGTAATGAGAGAGAGAGAGAGCATAACAAATTTTTTAATTACAATCTCTATAGATCCTGAGATCAATTAGTGTGGGCTGGGCAAATAAAACCCATCGAGACTCTCGATGAATGCCAAAAGCTTCTACAGTCTACCCCATTCTACGCAATTATTTTTTTGCATTTCCATTGGTACACGATGCATAAATACAACGAAAAAGTTGGATTATCTTCGGCACACCGAAGTTTGAATGCTCTTATATTTGCCTTACGCTGAGTTTGGTGAAAATATTGCGGAAAACAGAATATTTGGGCATACAAAAACTCATTTTTCGAGCGATTCTTTCTCTATAAAAGCAGCATATTTTAAGTACTTGGTTAATGCCGAGTTTGGTCAAGATATCTTGAGAAACAAACAAGTTTCCCATACACGAAGCTTACATTCAACCGATCGTTCCTATAGCAGCCATAAGATCTAGTTTATATATGATATGATATATTATATATGATATATATAAAGTGAAACTAATAAATGCCGGGCTTGCACGAAATATCTAGGTAAACAAAAAAGCATTCCTATTCAAGAACCTTCTTTTCCATCGATCGTTCCTATGAAAGCTATATGATATAGTGGTCCGATCCGACAGCAAGTCAGACCTATGCAAGGTTTCAAAACAAGATAGCTTTACAAATGAGAGACTGCTTCGCAAAGAAACTTGGACTTGGCTATATCAACTAGTCTGTTGATTCTGATCTGGAATATATATGTACATATATACTTAATGGGCTTGGAGGTGTCTTCTGCTAAGCGCTGCACATTTCATGACAACATTAGAATACCCTCTCGAAGCATATAAAAATGAATGAAAAGTAAAATGAGAGACTGTCAAGTTTTTAAGCATTGTCTCTGACAAAGTTTTTTGTCATAGATTTTTTTCTTAAGCATTTTCCCAAGTTTGGGGCTCTTTTAACGTCGCATTTTGTCTCGCTCTCTGTCTCGCTCTCTCTCACTCTCTTTTTATGACTATTTTCATTTCGTATTCGCATTTCGTTTATGTTAAACGACGGGCGCATTAATTAAAATTACACAGCGCCGCTCGGGGCCATCCTTTTGGCATTGGCTGAATGTGCGGCGAGGGGAGGGAGGCGAATATTTTCTGGCTGTTTTTTTTGGGAGTTGGGCTCTTCATAAATTAAAGGGGCGCTTATGAATTATATTTTCTCCATTAGGGAGTGCAGACACCTAACCAGCCTCTTACCCCCCCCCCCCTCACTCTCCCTACGCCCCTGCCTTCAAGTAGGCAGCGCTTCTTATTGAATTTCATTGGTTTGCCTTCTCTCATTTGGGCTGCAGTCGTCGGCAATCATTTGCATGCATATCTCTGCATGTTCAACTACACACAAGTTACACATGTTCATCAGCAGAGTACGCCCCCAGCCGCGTGCCCCTGCCCCACTCCCCTCCCCATTCACTCCATTGAATATAAAATACCCCACCTTGTGCGCTGCACTCACTTAATTTTATGCCAAAACAATGACACGCCATAAATTTAAACGGATTTGCGTTGCGCCTCGAGCAAAACGCGTTTACCAACCCTCAAAATGTCTGGGTATGCTGCAGTATGGGCGGGTAGGGGGGAGGGCGGTAGTGTTGTGCAGTGCTGACTGCAGGGTGGGCAACTTAAGCACACCCACGCACACCCCACCCACCCACACACACCCCACCCACCCACACACACACCTACACACACAACTTTGAGCTTCTTTTTCGTTGGCCCAAACGCATTTTGAACTTTTTAGTGTCAAGTGTTTGACAACACTCCAATTGCAACGCTTTGCAACACCGTTTTCGCTGTAAAAACAACGCTTGAAAATTTACGAGATTTAAAGTGTGCTCTCAAACGCAGCTTGGCAATTAAAAGCGAGAGTTTTACCTGAATAAGTTGGCCTAAATACACTTTGACAGAGCAGAAAATTTTGGAAATGTATGTAACAGGTAGAAGAAAGCATCTCCGACCACAGTACGAGTTTGATTCCGATAATCGATAACCAGGCAATCGATGAAAATCGATAGCGAAATCTGGTTTTTTGAGCAATTCTTTTAGGTTTTAATGGTTGGCAAATAGTACATACAGATCAAGCAGATCTTTCATTTTATAGCTACCAAATTGAACCCGAACCGAATCAGAAAGTGCAACCTAAGCTCAATACTAGGCTGGTAACAGGCAGAAGAAAGCTTCCCTGACCTTATAAAGTACAAATATTCTCTGTCAGTCTTGGAAACTATAAAATCGACAGACATGACATTTTAAAAATATATTGCCGTGTACGTAGAACAAGCTTATCTTTTTTCGGCATCTTCTCCCTTTTCTTACATTATCGATACTTATCGATTTTTATGGTTTTGATATCATTTCTCATACTATCGACAAATATCGATTTTGATACTTTTGATAGAATTTGTCATGTTATCGATAAATATCGATTTTGATAGTTTTAAGCATAGCTCCAAGATAATGAAAGCAAGCTACTGCAAATTTGGTTTATAGGCTCGCTTATAAAAGACACAGATAAGCAATATTTTTCATTCTGAATACCTCAACCCATTTTCCGAAGAATATAAAAAAAACGAATACACTTGAGTTAAAGCCCTGCCCTTTGATATGGGCACACATTTTGATGCCAAATTTAGATTTTGAATATTTCATAGTCACTTCATAGCTTGGAGTCACTTTAAATGATGCTTTGCTGATAATTTTTAATGCATATTATTATGAGAAATATTGCTTTAAGCATTTAACAGCTAACAATTTAAAGCAAATGAAACTTTAGGTGCTTTTAAAGTGTAGAGTTTCTGAAAGTTGGGGAAAAAAAAGGAAGCCTACGCCAAAATTAGCGCAAAGAAAACGAAGTTTATAAAAGTCGACGGCTTAAAGTTTCGCAACGCAAAACTTAAGGCCAAGAAACGTGGAAATAATTTGCAAAATTCTGGGGAGCTGGGGCCAGTGGCAAATGGAAGATGGAAGATGGGAAATGGAGCATTTGGCACGCAATTGCGTGCCTGTCAACTTTGCCGGCTGCAGCGTTGGGCGCCACCTAGCGGCGTGTCAGTTAGCGTTGATGTTTATATACGCACACACACACGCACACGAGCACACACACACGAACACACGCACACACACATGCACCTGTCTTGGCTACACTTTAGTTTGTTATTGATATGGCAGTTGCACGCACAACGCGCCGCTCCACGCACTCGCCCAAAAGCTTGCCATGTTTCAGGACCAACCACCCAGCTTCTATCCATCTCCCTCTCTCTATCTCTCTCTCTCTCACTCTCTCGCTCTTCCTCTCGCTCACTCTCTCTAACTATCTCTAACTATTTTGCTCTCTGGCTGCCTGTGAGTCATTGTTGTGCTCTTTCTCCTCCTTCTGCTCCTCCTCCTTCCCCACTGCGCCTCATTTTCATTAAACTTTAATAGCCTTGTTAGTAAATTTATGTGTGTGTGTGTGTGCGTGTGTGAGTGTGTGTGGGAGCTTTTTCTCAGCTTTTTAGCTCTATTCTCTGTCTGACAGCTAACACGTAATATCCATAACTTTTGTAAACCATTTAAGCTTTGGTTATATTAAAAAGTGAAGCATACCAAAAATATAAATTTAGAGCATATTTTATTGCAAACGTTTACGAATATGGCACAAAAGAGAGCGCAAGCAATTTAAAAGCTCGCTCGAGTTAAGGCATTAATATTATCCTCTGACTGTTATTTGTTTTAAAACAAGCTTTTCGTAAATTTATACGAATTACGAAAGTAAGGAACAACTGGTCAATAAGACAAAAGCTTTTGGTATATAGTTTTATATGCATTGCTCAAGAGCTTTTAAGCTCTCGGAGCAAGCACCTTAATATAACAGCTTATTATAATGGGTTGAAAAGGTTTCGTGCAATGTGCACACAATATATTCCCCGAAAATAGTGTCTTATTTTGAATATAGCTTTAATAAGCTTCTGACAAGGTGAGCTTAAAAGCTCATGTCAAATGCTGACTGGAATTTTTGATCGCGTTTAAGTTGAATGTGACGTAATTTTACTGTCAGTTTACGTTTAAAGCTTAGCATATGACTTATCTGTTAAATTTAGAAGATCAGTAGATCAGGAGTAGCCGTTAGATCTATTAAGCTTAGCTCTAAAGCGAACGCCACAAAGTCTATGCAAAGAATCGTAGCTGGCGTCTTTGTTTACCCAGCTTAAGCTTAAAGCTCTAGCATGGCTTAAAGCTCACTTTTAATGTGCCTACAAATTTTAAAGCAACAGCTCAAAGGCTTAGTCTAATATACAACGGAAAGCTTAAAGCATAGGTTCACTTCGTGTGATTAATAAAACTAAAAAGCTCTGCTTAAAAGCTCCAGTTGGCAACCGAGCGACAATAAAATACGATCAGCTTGCATATGCGAAAGCTCTAATCACGATAAAAAGAAAATATTAAAGCTCAAATCCAATGCGTTTTACGACTTGCGGTAAGTGGACACATATGCTATAAAAACCAAGGCAAATGGTGAGCGCAGATATATGAAGAGGCAACTAAAACTTGAAGGGGAACAAGTGGGGGGGGGAGCAGAGACTGGGTAAAACGCAAACAAGAAATTCCAATAAACTAATTTGCACACGAAAGCGAAAAACAGCCAAGCCAGACAGCATAAATGAAACGGGGGAAGGGCTGGCCCGGGCCTGTGGCATGTGGCATGTGGCAAGGCAATGGAACTAATGTTCTGGTGGCAGAGGCGAGTGCTGTCGGAATATTTGTGTATGAATTTTAAGCAGCTGTAGAAAGAAAAAAATATGCAAAGCCAATAAAAGGGATAAAATTGAAAACGGCGCCAGGACGCACACATGGAGCCGGCGCCCGAACAGGGTCTGGGTGTCGTAAAGGGACGGGGGAAGGAGGGGGAGGGGGCGGGGGCGGTGGCTTGGTAGCTGTAATTGTAACTGCTCTCTTGAAATATTTACAAAGTGGCATTCGGCATGCGCCTTTTCGCATTTTGGTATAATAAATTAGCGTCGCGTATCGTATTATTGACTGGATTTTGAATAATAACACACAAAGGACCCCAAAATGAAAGAAGCCCGCAGTTTCGCAGCGAAAAGTCCTTCGAGTCCTTGGCTACTGTCGAGAAGGTGCCGCGCATCGAAATCCACAACTCGAAATCGAGCTGGTAACCCAAGAGCAGCGCACAGACCAGCACAAAGCAAGCTCAGCGCCATATAATAAGCGCATTCACCATCGCACAAATGGGCTATGCCACATTCACAATGAATGGAGGGGGGCAGTGCGGGTGCGAAAGGGTGGGGGCAGAGCGAGGATGTTTCACACAACTCAGCACAATTGCGCACATAAATTTAATGCGCCAAATAATACGCAAGACAAGTGAAACGCATATTTAAGTTGACTCGAGCACAACTCTCATTCTGAGTTCCCTCTCTCTCTCCCTCTCTCTCTCCCTCTCTCTCTCTCTCTAGGTGAAGCATTGCAACATCAGCAGCAACTCGTGCCACACTGAAGCACACTGAAGGACAGAAGTTTTTGAAAAAAGGAGCTTTACACGCATATTTTATAGAGCTTTACGCTTGAAAAAGCATCGAATAAGCCGTAAGCATTTAGGTGCAGCTAAATAAAAAATTCAAAAGCTTTTCTTTCAATTAAAGGAAAAAGCAAGAGCTTTTATTGATTATACAGAGAATGTACATAGAGCAACAGAGCTTTTATGCCTTAAAACTTACACACAAGCACAACGCTTTATAAACTTTAAATGTTTGAGTGTAAGGTGGGATAAATTGCAGCAATCAATGAGCTTTCAATTCCACGAGTCCAAGAAAAAGTTAAAGAAAAAGACAGTTACAATTTTTTTGATTTAATTTCAAAAGAGCTTTCAATGAGCTTGAAGTGCTTAAATTATAGGAAAAACTAGTTACAAGTGCATTGAGTCAATTTCAAAAGAGCTTTTAATGAACTTTAAGCTGTTAAAATGTAGAAAATGCCAATTACAAGTACATTGCCTCAATTTTAAACGAGCTTTTGTGAGCTTTAAGTGCTTAAGCGTAAGTGAAACGCGCAAAAGCTTTAAATAAGCTACATATAAACCCGTTTGATCTTTCATTCTAAGGGCTTTTCAGCATGCATCAACCCAAACAATTTGTTGCATATAAATTGACTTTTTTATTCGACTGAGAATCGCATAGAAGGCTCTTTGTTTGTCATTTGAGGCAATTGAAAGCGCTTCGTTGGCCACTGTGCGCACAGTGCAGCTGAAAACTTGAAAAACTTTTCTTTTTGCGTCGTTGTATATATTTTGTATTCTTCTTCTTCTTTTTAAACAACTTGAGATTTACACAATATACATGGCCATATGACACACACACACACACACACGCGCGCTCATTTGAATGTATTACAACAAGTTGGACGTACAAAATTCCAGCACAAAAGGACGTAGGAACGATGTTGCCGACATGAATTATTTAGAACGCCAAGCGAAATGACTGCGCGCGGCAAGGGTGTGAGGGCTGGAATGAGGTTAGACTACACACACCTCTACAAGGATATACATATATGTGTGTGTGTGTGTGTGTGTGTGAGTGTGGTTGAGTGTGTGGCAGAGCGAAATGTTTGATTAAATTTGTAGCCACTTGTAGCGAGGCATCACTGTAGGGGCAGGGGCGTCGAGCGGTTGCCACTTCATGGCAATATACTCTAGACACAACTTTTGGCGAGGCGTCGGAAATTAACTCGTTTTATGGCGCATTACATTTAACCAGGTCTAAACTTGAGTCTAAGCCAGCTGAGGGTAGGATGTTCGATGTTGGAGCGGGGTTGATTAGCGGGTAGGTTAAATAATTTCTCGCATTGCAGTGGGTCAAAGGTCGACAGCATATCTCAGCGATTGTCCCACTGACAGCACAATTTCTCGTTATGAGCCAACAACAATAATTCACACACACACACTTGTGCACACTCGCACAACAAATGAGGGTGCTTGAATGTGGGGGTTGGTTGGGCAGGCAATCAACAATTGTTGCATGAATAAGCAGCCAGAGTTTTGGAGAAGTTCGTGTAGATGGGGCTCGTTGAATGTTTGGGCACATTTCGACTGATTGTTTCGCGGGCTAATGATTGCCAGCCACACAGATCACTGCGCAATTTTCTGTTGGCCAACACGCGCCCGTTTCAGGTCGGGACAGGTCGACAGGGGTATAGCTGAAAATTGTGCCATCAAATGTAATGGGTGGGCGGTACAGAGCACTCTGATAGCGCATTAGACGATGACGTTGATGATGATGATGGGAAATTATAGGAGCACAAAAGAGCTGGCGACCAAATGGCTGTCGACAGTTCGAAGTTGTGTGGAAAATTGAATACGAACTGAGCTTCCTAGTGAAAGGGGGTGGGACAACGAGAGAATGGCCGCCAGCTGGGAGAGCAGGCAATACAGTTAAGGCTAAAAGGCATTTCCATACCCAAGCACAAACCTATTCCGATTAGGCATATGGCAAGGCCTTACCAAAATCTCCAAAATTCCAAATTCTTCCATGTGCATCCACCAAATCTCTGGACCTTAATTTAATGTTGCTTCGCTCTCATACTCTATCGAGTGAATCCTTCAACCGAAGCCTAAGAAAAGGACCCAAAGCAAGACATCCCATGACTTCCATTTGGTGTTCCCTGATAAAACCTGAGCTGGCATTCATTGGGATAAGGAAGCTAAAGACAATTTCGCTGTCCAAACAAGCCCTGGCTTAGGCATAGGTATAAGGTAAACAAAATACCTTTGATTGGGCCTTTGATTAGTGTATCTACCGAGGCTCTGAGGCAAAAGGTCTCAGGACCTCCACTTGTGGGTCCTCCACCTCGCTCCAAATGCCTAGTTATTGAACTCTTTTTGTGTCAAAGATCAAATTGATTCTTCAACGGAACAAAAACTATCCACTATTCCTAAAGGATCCTAAATATTATATCTAAAGTCTTCCATTTGGTGTTCCCTGGAAAAACTTCCGTTGATGAATTCAACCAGGCCACCTGCAAGTGTATTTAGACCTTTAACAGCTGGCACTGGTTGAAAGCACCTTTGATAAAAGAAAATTAAATAAATAAATTACTGCAGTAGCGATAAAGATGACATGTCAAACAAAGTTTAAGTTGGCTTAGGTTAGACGAACATTGCAATGCAGCAGGGAATTGATCTATCTTCCGTTGTTCCAGATACCAATGGAATAATATAAGGTTACCACCAACGCGAGGTCTTAAGTCACCTAAAGACAAGTAAACAAGCTAAAAAAACTTATCTATTCCAAGTTAAGCGACTCAGCAGGATTTCAGCTTTCGTTATATAGTCTATGGAATAAATTCCCTCACAGATCTATGAAAATGAGTTTGAAGCAAATTGGAAAAAACCTAAAAACAAGAAAAAATATTGCCAGATTTAGATGCTAAATTGATCCAGAGGCCAGTCAGTCAGGAGGAACAGTTTTATATATAGAGATTATAGCTGATATATATTTCGGTGTTCCAGAAACCTATGGAATAATATATGGATCTCTCCAACCCAAGGTCTTAAGTCATCTAAAGGCAAGTTAGTTACCTGGGAAACTTATGTATTCCAAGTAAAGCGACTCAGCAGGATTTCAGTTTTTATTATGGATTCGTTTGAGAGTAGTTAACCGTAATTGCAATTCAAAAATTGCCCACAAAAACCAATTTATCTAACCCAATTCCAAGCTGTGGACCTTTCAGTAGCCGCAACAAATAAAGGCGCAAATTGAAATTTGCAATAAATTTGGTTTCAAATGCAATTTTGCCAAAAAATTCTATTGAACAGTTGCATTGAAGGAAATTTCATTTAAAATAATTACATTTGCAATGGGCGTTGAAGCAAAACAAAGCCTCGACCCGCTCGACCCCAGCTGGCTAGGCATAATCATTTTGAGCCAGCAATATTCAATGGTAAATCACAAGTCGGCAAATCCCAAATGAAAAACTTTATTACAATAAACAATTTACGTGGCAAAGGCAAAGGCCAAAAAGAGTTCTGCCCAACTTGCAGCATTTAGGGGGAAAAAAACAAATACGGAATGAAAGTAAATAAAAGGGTTGGGGCAACTGGGCCACGGCAGGAGGTAAATACATATTTCTTGGCCAAAGCTTTTCTTGTTATTGAATAACTTTTTTGCTTAACAATCGATTTACTCTGACTTCTACCGAACTGTCAGATGAATTGTTTGGTTATATGTATGCCAAATAATAAATGAGCACTAACAGGTTGGGAATTATAGTGTGCAAAGCATGGAAGAGAAGAAGGTTGACTAAAAAGAGGTTAAGAACATTTGTAAAAGCAGTAAAAAGTTCCCAAGTTAGTTCTACAAGGCTCTGAGTGTGATAACGACTTGACTTTGAGATATGATCATTTAAGTTAGCTATCATATTATTTAGCATCTAACCAAATATCTTTGACAGAGTCGAACAGGGTCTACAGGGTCTAATCAAATATGTATTCTATTTAACAGGATCTAACACTTAAAACTCTGTTCGAATGGATATCTTTTGAGCTTTGTTCCGGATCGAATAGTGAAAGGAGGTTCAAGAGGAAACAACGTTATCACAGGATAAGCCACAACTTAGTAAAGCTTTGCTTTGCTCTGGTAACAGACGGGTTTTCCCCAGACCTTATGGAAAATGGCGTGGCCCTACACCAAAGTAATGATCAGGCAGGAGACTTTGACAAGCTAGGTTGCCTATTGATCCCTTGCTAGAAGTAGAGATGACTGCCTGGTTGCCTGCCTGAAAGGTCAACCTACAGTCAAACATCAACAATGTGACAAAGGAGAAGGACAAAATGAATATGCACATGTTCTATGAAAGTCAAGTAGCTTTTTTTCCCAGCTCTGGTCAGGGTTTCTTCAGCTCGACTTCCCACTCTTGTCTCCTTAGAAAGCCCCAAACGCAGTAGAACCTTACGGTCGAAGTGCCACGCCCGCCCTTTCACTCCTTTGTGAGACTGCCTTTAACACATTATTATTATTATTATAACTATTATCTACAATATTCGATGAAAAATCATCTGATAATTTGCTTCTCATTTACAGGGTATCTAACTAAAGTTTCAGCGAAAGATTAATGATATTATGATAAACGAAATATTCATAACAAGCAAAAAACTTGGCATATGCATAGATGTAACTTTATGGAGGAGCATATTTTTTTTTCGAGCGTCTCAGAGGGGAGCGGACCTTTGGGGGTGTTTTGGGGCTTGCGAGTGCATTTGCTAACTACTTAAGCTGCCAAAGAAAATTTCAATGCCATTTGTCTTGGCGTCGCATTATTTTTACTTCTCCTTAGCTGGGAAATCAAATTGACAGCGACAGGCCACAAGTGGGTTGGTTGGTGCAGCAAAAAGTTTGGCAGACACGTCTGCGGCAGGCACTTTGGCATGATTAGCGGGTGGCAGGTCGGACAAGACAGTTGCGACTCAGGTGAGACATGTCATGTCACTGGGCGGCGCAGCGAACATAAATCTAAGCGAAGATGAAGCTGTTAATGGAGCTGAAACTGAAACTGGCAACGGGGAGCTGGGCCCCGACAGTTTCCAGGCGAATGCCCAACAAAATCTGAGAACTTTGCCAGGTTGCGTTCTGTTTTGCCGTGTTGCGGGGGCAGGAGGAAGGTTGTGCACCTTATTTATTTATCAGAGCGACTGCCCACGCTGTAAAGGTGCAAATGTTGCAGATGATTTGGCCGCACAACAGGGATTAGGGGGCGGGGCTGGCCGAGGTCGTGGTCGTGGTCGCTGCAGCTTATCGAGCCGGACAGCTGACAGTTGTTGCAAATGCCAGCGACAACAATATTCAAGTGCTTCGCCGAGCGAACCGCACAGCACACTTCAAACATTTCCTCTGATAAATGGCTGCCTGTCATTTGCTGGCTTGACGCGGTCGCCCGTTTGGGGCAGGTGGGGGGAAGGGGAGGGGGGGACAGGTGCTTGTTGCCAATTCAAGGCGCAAGCACGCAACAAGCGGCAAGTACTTTTAAAAATTGAATTACATTAGACGCCACGCCTCTCACTCAACCTAAGGGCTAACAGGGACTGCCAACTTGTTGGGTTTCTATATTGGAATTGCCAACTTGTTGAATTTTTTATTGACACATTTGACTGCTTTAGTGGGTCTGCCAACTGGGCTGCTTTTAACGAAGACAGCAAAAGTTTTGCACTTTTTTTGGGCTGGCAACTTGTTTTTTTTTTCTAATAATGGACCTGCCAACTTGTTGCATTTTTATTGACACATTTGACTGCTTTATTGGGTCTGCCAACTGGGCTGCTTTCAACGAAGACAGCAAAAGTTTTGCACTTTTTTTTCTTATAATGGACCTGCCAACTTGTTTACATTTTTGTGGGACTTATTTGGTATTTTATTGGGACTGCCTGACGTTGATTTTCAAATAGCACTGCCAACTTATTGTCTTATTGATTTTCATATTGGAACTGCCAACTTGTGGATATTCGTATTTTTTTTGGGACTGCCAGACTGTTGACTTATTCAGAGGACTGCCAACTTCTTGGGCTTCTTTGTTTGGAACTGCCAACTTGTTGATTTTCTATTGAGATATTTGACAGTTTTACAGTTTTATTGGTACTGCCAAAAATGTTGCACTTTTTTCGAACTGTTCACACATTTTTTATCAACTGCCAACTTGTTTTTCCTTAGGAACTGTCGACTTTTTTTCGTATATTATTGGGACTGCCTGACTGTTGATTTATGCAGAGGACTGCCAACACGATGAGTTTCTGTATTGGAGTTGTACACTTGTTGCTTTTTTTACTGAAAACATTCGACACTTTTATTGGGACAGCCAGCACAAATGTTGCACTTTTTTGGGTCTGGCAATTATTTTAATTTTTATAATAGAAGTGGTTGCATTTTTATTGAACCGTCCAAAGTGTGTAACTTTTTTTTGTGAGCTGGCAACTTGTTTTCGTATTTAATGGGGATTCCCCGACTTTTAAATGGGACTACCAACTTGATAATTTTAATAGTTTGTTAATTTTTATTGAGAAGTTCGGCGCATTTATTGGGGCTGCCAACTAGATTGCTTCTTTTCGAGACAGCTAAGGTGTTGGTGTTTTTTTTTTTTTTTTGGTACTGGCAAGTTGTTTCTTTTCACTTATAATGGAACTGCCAACTTGCTTGTGTCTACACGGATACTGTCAACATATTAGATTCCTATTGAGATAGCAAAAGCTCTTTTATTTTGGCCAGAATTAGGTCTAAGAGTTTTGAAATATTGTGTGAATTTATCGCACATCTGTCATATGTCTACAGCTGCGTATACTTAATATTCTCTATATTTATTTTTTAATTTACATTCCAATATTAACTCCAATTAACTCATTTAAGCTACGCTGTTTATATATGAGCCAAGTCTTATCACGATCGCACTACTCTTTAGGAATAATCGGTCGAAAGATGAGTTTTTGTGTGGCAAAATATTCTGTTCTGTTAAGATATTTTCATCAAAGTCAACATTTAGAAGTTTCACTATTCCCGCATATCTGCCAAAGCGTAGGGCAAATGTTTGCAAGGTTATCAAATCTTCCTCTTTTCGCATATTGATTGACTTTTGTAAATCACAAAAATGTTGACAATTTTCGAGAATTGTTTCTCTCGGCATTATTTGCTAGTCCAAATTTGAGTGCAATGCTCTGGCCTTTGGCTTAAATTGGCAGCACTGTCTAACATGGCCAAAGCCAATGCCCAAAAATTGTATTTAACTTGATTATCAGCTGTGGCCCGAGCCAACCAGAGTCGAACAGACACCTCGAAACGGAACGGAAAGGAGCAGAACTTGAGGGGCAAAATCAAATTCGACGCTCAATTAAAATTCAATTTGTTGCGCGCCATTAATTAGATTCCCCTCCCCCCCGCTGTGCGGGCGCCCGCAGCAGCCCGAAGACGAACTTTGGCCAAACAAGTTTCAGACAGCGCCACCTGCGGCACAGAGCCCCCCCCCCCCCCCTTTAAATGCAATTTTTCTCAGTGATGCTTCATTGAGCTGCAGCAGGGCAAATGGAGGCGGAGGCGGAGGCGGGGGGGGGTTGGGCTTGGGGTCAGCTCTTCGACACTTCAATTAGTTGTAATCTATGCGCATAAATTGCGCAAGCTGATGGATGGGCCGCCAAAAAAAAAAAAAAAAAAAGACAGCGGCAGCAGCATGCAACATGTGGCAAGGTGTTACGAGCCCGGGTCCAGGCACGCATAAATTACGCAACCCTCGTGGGTTACACTAATTGTTTATCCCTCGCCCTCGCCCTCTCCCTCTCCCTCTCCGAGATAAACAGTCAATGGCCTTTTGGGCACAACTGTACTCACCTGCTTCTGCAATGTGCTGGAGAGCTCCTCGAGGCACTCCTTGCGCTCGAAACGCTCAAACTTGAAGCTATTCGAGCGATAGAGCTCATTGTCCTCGCGTCTACGATTGCGGCACAGGCGACGCGTGATTATGTTTCCACTTCCGCTCAAACGGGGGCTAGCAAATAGAAGAGAACAAAGTGGGCAAGGGGTGGAGTGGGGGGTTTTCTTGTTATTATGATAAGCAAAGGACAATTATAAAAAGACGATTTCTTTTGATGTTTGTTTGTTGTCAATTATCGATATATGTTTTCGATTGTTCGATATATTTGTTGTTAATCGATACACTTTTTTATTTGAGCCGAATTGGTCGAAATATTTTATATTTTATTGATTGATATATTTTTATGTTGATAAACATATATTTTATTGATCGATATATTTTTTTATTGATCGGCATATTTTTTATTGATTGATATCGATATATTTGCTATTGATCGACATATTTTTTTATTGATCGAAATATTTGTTGTTAATTGATATATTTCTTATTGATCGATATATTTTTATTGGTCGATCTATTTTGCGCAAAACCTAAACTCAACCTAGCATTAACTTTACCTCATTTAAGCACCTAAGACACTAACTTTATTTTCAAAACTGCAAATGCGATATTTTTTGGAGATTTAATTATATGGTATATTTAGTTTAGACTCAGATTCAAAGATGGGCTCGCAGTTTTCTAAGCTGTGGAACTAATATCGGTGTCAAATAGCTCCGATTTCGAGGCTATACTTTTTGTGTAGGTCCTGAAAGAATTCATTTAGAACAAGCGCTCATGAAAAGTACCTTTTGTACGATTCCTGAAACAGTTAATTGTCGAACTAGTTCTCATGGAAGAGCGAAATAAGTAGGAGCTACTGTAATATTTGAAATAATCCTCGACTTGAGTACTCATAGTTTCAGTCTATTGCAAAAACCACCCTAACCTTAATAGGCATATCACATTTCAGACAACCCGCCCATTGCCCCCTTTCGTTCCGCCTGCTATCTTAATCATATGGCCAAAGTTTACAGTTTTGAGCTGGTTTTTTTTGTTTTTTTTTGGCCTACCTCCCCCCCTTCCGAATGTGTCACATCATTAACTCAGCCGCTGGATAATGCTTGTCAGCACGGGCCCAAAGCTTGTCATTGCCCCCCCCCTCCCCCTCAACCAACGGCCCCGCCGGGCCATCCGTTCGCACGCTTTGGGGCCAGCACCTGGCAAGAAGCTCGTTAGGCGGCGCTTCATTAAAATTTGACACATTTGGGACGGAGGCCGAAAAAAAATAGAGGGAGAGAGGGCGAGGGAGAGAGGGAGATTCTCTGTCGACCTGGTGTCGGGTTAAAGCCGCAACATTTAAAGTTGCCAACACGGAAAATGTCGTCGACCCAGTTTTGCATTTGCATTTGGGTTCATTCAACGAATGACCCCGCCCTCAGCCAGGCGCCCGCCCTCGCAGCACTTCAATGAACCAACCAACTAACCGACTCACCGACTCCGGAGTCCGTCGCCAGACGAGGCGAAAGCGTTTGAAGCAGGTGAGAGTGCTCCAAGCGGAAGTGCTCAACTGCGAGATACCCTGTAGCCAGCTCCAAGTCGAGAGCGACTCGCATGGGGCTCAAGAGATCTGGACTTCAAGATATCCTGTACGCAGAACTGAATCGAGAAGGGTTTGTATATAAGTCCAGAGAGCCCGACAAGAAGCCGAGTGTGCCCAATAAGAAGATACCCTGTATGTAGCTTAGACAGGAGGACACCCTCTAACCGTGTCCGAGTCGAAAATACATGACAGGAAATAACTTTGTACCCAGCACTGAGTCGAGAAGTCAGAAGAACCTAGCCAGAAATCGCAAGGGCTCGACATTGAAATACCCTGTACGCAGTTAGGAGAGCTGATAGTCGATAGAGCCCAATTAATAAATATCCTGTACCCAGCTTCGGATAGCCGTCAAAAGTATTCGTAGTTCTAAGACACGATCCTAACATTTTCGAGCTCTTCCTAAGTAAGTCGGATTAAGCATCGATATTTATCGAACACAGCGAAGTTATCGCAAACCTAAAGCTGCTTTGCTTTTAAGGTTAGAGAATTTACAGACTACATTATGTGTGCGGCTTAAGCTTTGAAGCTTTAGAGTTTGAGACAAAATGGAAACGATCAGAATCAAATAAAATTAATTAACAAAAAGCAATAGAAAATTGGACATGCCTAGCTTAACAAATCTACAAATGGATAAATTGGAAGGCAATCGATATTTATCGATTATATTCAAAAAACCAAGATTGCCAGCCGATATTTATCGAAGCTTTCCAAAATCTAAATAATCGTGACTTATGTACGCTTGAGCTAAAATCAAGTATCAAAAGTTTTGGAATATGTTTTTAAAAAAGGGTATTGATAATCGATATTTATCGATTTAGGAAGAACTGAATGGGTAATTAATAAAAATTCGTATATGCCTAAATCTCTCTCTCTCTCTCTCTCTTTCTCTTTCTCTCTCTCTCTCTCTCTCTCTCTCTCTCTCTCTCTCTCTATCTCTCTCTCTCTCTGTAGGGAGAGAAAAAAGAGAGACGGACTTGAGTGTTCCGCTGATCAAGAAGATATATGACTTTACGATTTCGAAGACAATTTCTTCCCCCTACTTTATGCATGTGCACAACTTCAATATACCCCGTTGTACTCGTTTTATGGGTACTGGGTAAAACAAAAGGCTAAAACTCGACGCCCAACAAAAGCCACAAGCCACTGGAGTAGGCTCAAGTGTCGGCCCCTTGGCCACTTGGCCACTTGCAACTGCAACTTCAACTTCAACTACAACTTGATCCCGAAGTCAACCTTCGGTTGGGCACTTACCCGCAGGGCTTGCAGTGCGTCATGTGCAGATCCCAGTTCAGGTGAAAGTTGAACATACGCAGCTTGGCAACCGCCCGCTGTCTCAACGAGATGTCCGGCGCCGTTGCTGCTGCTGCTGTTTGTGCAGCACCCGCAGCTGCTCCCGCAGCTCCTCCCGCCGCTGCTGCTGCTGCTGGTGGATTAACGCCCGCTGCCGGCACTGGAGCACGCTGTGCATTCGGATACATCATGACGGTGCCGCTGGGCGCCGAGCTGGCAAACAGTCGATGCGATGTGGACACGGTGCCGCTGCCATGATGCCCATGGCCATGTCGATAGTGCTGATGGTGCTCCTTCAGCGTGTAGAAGCCACCAGAGGAACTGCAAGCAGGAGTTCATGTTAAAGCTGGCGTTAAAGTAAAGGCTAAAGTTAAAAGTCAAATTAATGTTAAAATCTTGCTATTATTAAAATATACTTATATCCCGGCCTTGCCCGTGGTACGTATCAAATAAACTATCTCAAAGATCTTTGAAAATGAGTTCGAAACCGATCGGAAAAAAACCTTTCATACAACCGTTTTCCGCCAATTTACCACTGTTGCGGGCGAAATTCCCCAAATCGCTGCAAGACGCATTCATTAGGTTCTTACGTAGAGCTTTAAAAATTAGTTTGAAGCAAATGGAACAAAACCTTATAAAAAGAAGAATATTGTTGCCAAATCGATTTAGAGGCCAAACCATGAACAAAAAGATATGACCGAGTTATGGAGGTGGGAAATTTTGACGTATGTCTATATAGGATATTTGAGGGTACCATTTTTACATGAATTTTGACCAAGAAAACTCTTGCCAGATTTAGATGCCAAATTTATCTAGAGGCCAAACCATGAACAAAAAGACAAACCTCGTAAAAATCGGATGAGATATGACCGAGTTATGGAGGTGGGAAATTTTGACGTATGTCTATATAGGATATTTGAGGGTACCATTTTTACATGAATTTTGACCAAGAAAACTCTTGCCAGATTTAGATGCCAAATTGATCTAGAGGCCAAACCATGAACAAAAATCCAAACATCGTAGAAATCGGATGAGATTTGACTGAGTTATGGGGGTGGGAAATTTTGACCTATGTATGTCTATATAGGATATTGGAGGGTAAAATTTTCAGCAAATTTCAGCTCTTACGATAAGGGGAGTATGCGTTGATCATAAATCAGTCTGTCAGTCAGGGCAAACAGTTTTATATATAGAGATGTGATAATATGGTTCGGTTTGGTTGAGCTACTGGATTTGAGCCGGCTTCCTTGCTAGCCAAATCTAGTTGTTCGATTTGAGATTTGGTTATGCTTAATGGATAATGATTGGTATTTAATAGTGTGGCTGTACTTACGACATGTTATCGCCACCGGCATCGCCCACACAGCTGGTCACACTGGCCATGCCGCCGCTGCGACGCGGCCGGCTCTTGCGTCGACGCCGCCGCCGACGCTCCGAGGAGGCGGTGCGCGTTTGCAGCACATGTTGGCTAAGCGATTTGTGGCAATTGGACGGCGGTTGGCCGCTGCTGGCCAAACGTCGCCCGGTCGCATTGCTGCCGCCGGCTGCGCTGCCGGCGCAGGGCAGACCCTGTACGGCGACCACAAGCTGCGCATCCCCAAAGCCGCCCGCCGAGCTGATAGTGTCGCTCGACTGCGGCGTTGCGGCGCCGGCAGCAGCGGCGCCGGCAGCGACGGCAACCGAATTGCTCGGCTGCGACTGCGACTGCGACTGCGACTGGGATTGGGATTTGCTGTTGCGCAGGCTGTGATTCACTTTGCGCCACATGCGTTCCATGGCGTCGTTTTTCTATTTTTATAAATTTTCGATTTTTTTTTGTTGTTGTTTTTTCTTTAACTATGCAATTTTTACTAGCTACTGGGGGCGGCTCTGGGCAGGAGCTAGGAGCTGTAGTGGAAGTTATTGTTGCTGTTGTTGTTGTTGTGGTTTTATTGTTGCGGGGTGGCAGTGTTTGGCTGTTGGTTTGTCAGCTGTGGCGCTGTGCAGCAGCCGCGTCATGCCTGCACACACACACACACACACACGCGCGCACGCACGCACGCACACAATAACAAAAAGCTACTCAGCAGGAACTATGCATTATTGTTGTTGTTTTGTTATTAGTTGTTGCTGTTGTTGTCTGTGGATTGCGGAAGCAGAAAACAAAGAGCATGAATTGAGTTTAACCAAACACACATACGCACGCTCACACACATACAGAGCGTAAAGGCGCTTTGTGTGTGTGTGTGTGTGTGTGTGTGTGTGTGCGAAAACTTTTGTCATACACTTTTAGGTTAAGCACACGCTTCACTCATTTCGTTAAGTCGCGCCATTGTTATTGTCGTTTTTGTTTTTGGTTTTGTTGCTGTTGTTGTTGCTCCTACTGCACTTGTGAATGAAAATGAATTGTGAATTGCAGAGAGCAATTGAGCGAGGCGCATACAGACCAACTCACACACACAAACTAACTAGCTGCATGCACAGCTCTATTTTATGCAATTTATTTTTTTTTGTATTCTTCTCAACTGGATAACTTTTCACTTAAAAAAAAAAGTGAAATAAATAGCAGCAATTAGCATCAGCGAAAAGCAACAGCGACAACCGAAACTGCGAAGATGAGTAGCACAACGAAGACGGCGACAGCGACGGCGACGACACACATTTCACGTTTTGTCTAATTTTGCGTTAGTAATGAGCGGAGAGCGCAAAAAAAACACCAACACACACACACAAAGTAAAACAGGAGAGTTAAACGTCGCGTTGGCAACCCAAAGCGCCGCATTTGTTGTCGCCAAGCTGTTGTTGCTGCTGCTGCTGCTGCTGCTTACAATTCTATGCTAGAGCTCTCTATGCAAGCACAGTGGGCCAAAGCTGCACTTTGCAGCTGCAAAAGCTAATTGCAGCCTGGCAATTAAGATGGCTTAAGAGGGCCATTTAAAAACTCAACGAAACACTTTAACAAAAGTCAGATATGACGTTAAGTGTATGCAAAGCAAGCATAGCTTTCATTTTGGACTCTTTAGACCTAGACTTCGAGCTAAAAATAGCTAGTTAAGCTCATTTATTGGAGTCTTGCCCTTAAAATATTGAAGGACACGCTTGAATATTGAGTGAGGCAATAAGGTGAGGAACTGAACTTTGAAAAGAGCTAAGAGAACGGGTGAAAGGTGCTTTAGTTGAGCTTTTGTAAAATTTTCATTAAGGGGCTTAAACCTAGACATAGAGTATTTAAGAGCTTAAGCTCGCGAGAGGAATTGCAACTCTATGTGCCTAGTAAGCAATGAGAGCGACTGGCGAGTCTGGGAAGTAGCAATTAAGAATAAATTGGTGATCAACCGACGTTTAGCAAAAAATAATACAAAGAAAATCTGAGTAAATTAAGCAATTTGCACCACTGTGCCTGCACAAACAGGAGCTGTCCGAGTGCGCTCTCTCTCGCTCTCGCTTTTCGCTCTGCCGTGCGTGGGCGCAAGCCGTCGCTGGCGTCGTCGTCGTTGTTGTTGTTGTTGTTTTTGTATGCTGCTACGTCCTGTGTATAACACAAACAATTTGCGCTTGACGCTGTAACGGAATTCCTTGCGAGAGAGCGCGTTGGCAGAGTCATCAATTGATACATTAAGGAAAATATGTTTAAATATTCTTGAACACTTTTCGCTGTCTACTTTTAGGCACGTTCACAGACACACACACACAGTCACCGGAAACGGAAGTCTTTGTCAATTTACATTTTATTTTATCACAAACAACGAATTTCGCTGCGCCTTTTTGGCCAGGAGCAGAGGCCTCTGCGCGTTTATTGGCAACGCGCACGCACAAATAAAGCAGCCACAGCGAGCAATGCTCAACACTGACACGGCAGCGGCAGCGCCGCATTCCGTTACTCGCGCTGCCAGGCTCTCGCGCTCTATTCTCTCTCTCTCTCTCTCTGTCACTGGCTCTCTTTGCAAAATGTAAACATTGAGGCTGCTTTCTAAGCCGGGCAACTAATTTACACTTGGAGCCGTCCGGAAAAACTTTAGCTTAATTAGCCAAATTTATTGTTCTCTTTTATTAACTTTCCAGTTTGCCTTTTGCATAGCTTTTTCTTCTTATTTATACATTTATTATCGATAGCTATGCTGCTGCTCTGCTGCCAAAATATCGAGTGTTGTGGGAACACAAACGGGACATTTTTGGGATATTCCAAGCGGCATTTGTTAACCGCACAAAATTGCCCCCTGTTGTTAACCGCCGGCAACAGCGTAAACGAGCGCCAGATGGCGCCAGCACGCCACAGCCTGCTGGGACATTACGGTAAATATGGAATGTATCGTAATCAGTTGCTGGAATGTTCGAAGCAGCCGCCATTCAGCACAGTGGAACGCCTTAAATTATTAATCTATGCAATTTAATGTGAAAATTGAGAATGTTTTTATTTAAATTCCAGTAATTTCTTATCCAATTTTGGTTTTTATGCAACACTGAGCTGGGAAAACAAGAGAAATTGCAACTGTTTTACTCAATACCAAGTGTTTATTGTAATGGTAAACAGAATTTCATTCAAAAATCGCCGCCCATATTAAAACTTCAATTTCTATTTTATATTTAAGGTTTTCTTCACTTTTTTATATAGTATTTTTAATTGGTTTGCCAGTTGGCTGCCATATTCATCAGATCTATCGTAATCGTTATCGGTAACTATATCTTTATCTTTATTCCTCTATACTCATCCTTTGCCTTAGCTCATAAAGTGTGGCATAAAACAGCTTGAAATATTATCGATATACTTTGTATATACGCGCTATTCGTGATGGTTATCGTTTATCGATATATCGATTGGGTCGCTTGAAAAGTTTGCCATTGCCACACCTATACACATACATATATGTATATATATATATATTATTTGATCTTGATCTGTTAGTTTAAACATTTAGTTGACATCGAACATACACACACAAGAAATGCCTTTATACGGTTGTTTTTTGTTTTTTGTTTTTTTTTTTGTTTTTCGTTTTCGTTTTTTGGTTTGTTCTTCTGCTTAGATAGCTTGACATTATATCTGATAACTGTATCACTACGTTTTACACTCAAACACACACGCACATCAACTTTTACAAAGGAAATTTCTTTAAGTTACAGTTACTTGCGCTCTCTCTCTCTCTCTCGCTCTGGCTGCTTTTCCACGGCTCTCTTTCTCTCTCTCGCTCGCTTTCTCTTTGACTTACGATTACTAAAACATTGGCCTATTGCTCAGTTTTACAAATTACAAATTTCTCCACGGTGAGTTCTGCAACTGCCATAGAGTTGCCCCACTGTGCGCTGATTGATACCAAAAAATGTACCCAATTTGCAGGGTTGCCATATAGTTTTGAGAAGAGTTCGTTTTGTTTTTTGTTTTGTTTTTTGTTGCTTGGCGTTTTATCACAAAAAGTGTTTACGAAGTTGTTAAACAAAAGCTAAAGCCAAGAAAATAATAATTGAAAAGTAAAAAAAGAAATGCAGACAAGACAGGAGACAGTCTGTTTAAGTGGTTGGAACGGGTTCGGGCTGGAACATGGAAGTGGAACAGCGCCTGCTTTGATTACAGCTATGCATATAGTCTCTATATATAAATTGTATATATATATATTTGTAATGTATATATATATGGCTTGACTGATTTAATATATATTTATTTGAATTTTTTATTTCTCTTTTGATGTCATTTAGTTCGTATTTGATGTGTGTTTAACGTTAATCTAGTAAAAATCGCTTGCGACTGCAAAAAATTGTACAGCACACACCTAACCTCAAACTTGAAGATTTTGTGTGGCAACTGTTTTTGTATGCTCTTTCGGCTTTTGATTCTACAAAATGTGTGATTTTTTATGTTTTTCTTGGATTTTTTTTTTTGTGGCACCTTAAAATTTGCTTGATGCTGCATGTGTTGCGTTTTTCAACACAGTGTTGGTCCAGTGTTCGCAGTGGCCACTTTTTTTTTGCTCTTCTTCTTCTTCATCTTCTTGGTTGACAATAAATCGGTCAAAAAATTCATGTGAATTTTTTACAATTTTAGCTGTGCGCCAAAGTTTGCGGCACATTTTTTTTTTTTTGGAAAACAAACAAATTCGTTTTTGCGCTGTTGCCGTTTTTCAGCGCCCTTAAATTTGGCAACCGCGCGCATATTTAATTGCGCTCACAAATGCCGTTTACTTTGATCTTCTTCTTCTTTGTTTTTGTTCTGCTGCTTAGTGCAACAGTATTTAAATTACGTTCTAAATGCTGCAGCCCCTTGATCCCCCCCCCCCCGCGCCCCACCCCACATTTCTATAATAGTTACAATTTTTCTCTTTTCTTTTTCCAGTTAAAAATCGTTTTTTAAAAATTTACGTTTTGTATTTACGTATTAGCCAATTGAGTGTTACCAATTTTGTGCTCTTCTTCTTGTTCTTCGTCTTGTTCAACATCAAATGTATTTCTATTTATTTTGCATACACATCTATGCACATGTATATATGTATACACATATATTTGTATATGTATGTATGTATATATATATATATATATATTTAGTATTCCGATTATATGTACAATCTTTAGCATAAAAACTGGTTTTAAATTAAGTAAAATTACAGTAATAAAAAAAAATTAAGACATATGTGTATGTGTGTGTGTGTGTTTATCGCATAGGATAAAAAGTTTAAAAGAAGTACAGAAAAAAAAAAATAAAAGAAAATAAATTAATGCATTAGTAAAAAACTAAACAGGCTTAAGAAATGTTTTTCGTTTTTCTTTCTTTTTTTTTTTTTTTTTTTTAAATAATTTGCATGCGTTAACAACAAAAATCAGCTTAATTTGTAATTTAGGTGTATCAAAAAAAAATTTGTATTTATATCAGTATACACATATATATATATATATATATGTATATATATTTGCATATGCATTCAGATATATATTACGTACTGCTTATCGAAGTGTATCTCGTTCATCATTTTCATTATGATTTAGTTTTTGTTGTATTACACTTAATTCACTTTACTCTCAATTACATACATATATATATATATATATTATTTTTTTATTTTTTTGCTCTTCTTTAATTTTATATGCTCTTCTTCTTCTGCTACTGTGTGCATTCTTCCTCTTTTCTACTCTGTTCATTTTTTTCACTTGGCTAAAATTAATAAAAAAAAAAAAGAAACTCTTCACTCGTCGCTCGCAAAAGTATGCTACAAATTGTGTTTTAAATAATTTTCTCTTCTGATTTCTCGCTCTTTATCAATATGTGTTTTTTCTTCTTCTTTTTCTTGCTCTTTTGCGGCATCCGTTGCGAGCTTTTGGTGTTTTCTCTTGTTTTGCTTTAAAGTTACAAATTTGTTGTTTTTCGTTTTCAATTTTTTTTTTTATCTTTTTTTCTTTTGTGTGAAACAAATTGCATTTGTTTTTGTTTCGTTTGTTGCTTATGCCTACAAATGTTGTTGCTGTTGTTGTTGTTGTTGTTGTTGGTCGTCATGGACAGAGCGCCAGCCAGTTGCAGCTGCTGCCGGCGACGCCGGCGTCGCGGCTGACACAGAAAAAAAAATTGTTTGCCAACGCTCGCTCAATATAAAATTGAGACGACTGTCAGAGACAGACATATACATAGTTGCTAGAGTGCGAGCGAGACAGAGTCGGAGAGAGAGAGAGCGAGCGCGCGCGTGCAGCAGGCTGCAGCCTGTGATCGCCAAGCCACACACACACATACACACGCACACGCACACTCTCTCTCTCTTCACCACACTCCCTCACGATCTAACGCATCTCTCCATCTACCGCTGGCTGGCTGGCTCAAAAGTGCTCCAAAGCTCTACGCAGCTTTTTACAATAAAATGGACATTAAGACTCGCGCTCCTTCTTCACCTTCACCTCCTCGCCCAAAATGGTTGTGATTTCACCTTGCATGAATGCCCACGGTATGGTGGAATTGGCCAGCGGACAGCGCTCACCACTGGGACAATACACCTCATTGCCCAGACCCTGCAAGAAAAGATGGAAAGAGATAGCATTAGTAACAGTCGAAACTTTGCACTCTCTCTCTCGCTCTTGACTTACATTTTGACGCTTGATGCTCTCGCGACTGCAGGGAAAACAGAACTTGTGAATGTTCACCGATGGGCACTGGACAAAGTGTGTGTCCTCCAGACGCTCCTGGCACAGGGTGCACTTAAGAGTGGCGTTTTGTGCCGCAGCCGCTGCGGCCGCCGCCGCCGAATTGGGCGCCGCACTGCTGCCAGGCGCACCGCCAAGGCCACCTGTGCCGCCGCCCCCGCCGCCGCCGCCGCTGCTGCTGCTGCTACTGCTGCTCATGCCTGGCGCACCTTGGCTGCCGCTGCTGCCCGGCCCGGCGTTGACAGCGCCGCTGCCATTGCTGCCGCTCGGTCCGATGGAGCCGCCATTGCTGCCGCCAGCTGCGCTGCCGTCGCCCGCCACCGCATTCGGATTGGGCGGCAGCGAGGAGGGTCCCGTGTTGCCATTGCCAGATGCAGAGCTGCCGCCGACACTGCTGCAGCTGCTCAGCTGCGAATTGCTCGCACCGCCCGGCCCGCCCATTGAGCCGCCGCCGCCAGCGCCACTGCCCGGGCCTAGGCCAGCCGCAACGGCGCCCGCTTGAACGGAATTCGAGCCGCCAACCTCGCTGCTTGTGACGGTTGTGCTGGAAACATGGCGAGAGCCCGAAGAGCGTCGACCCGATGAAGAGCCTATAAAGGAAAGAGAGAGAGAGAGAGAGACGGAGTTAGTTTCAATTTAACCTCAAAGCTTTACAGTTAACTCATTTACCCGAGCTGTTGGGCGAGTGGACACTGCGCGGGGGCAACGGCCCCGATGGCGGGCTGGATCCATTGCGTCGACTGGCTGGGGACAAGTGTTCTGTAATGTAAAAAGAATTGGAAAATGGATTAGATTTAATGTTATTTTCGATAGAAAGAGAGGGTGTGAGAAAGAGAGAGATAGAAAGATGGCGTGAAGGTGAGAGAGAGAGAGAGAGAAATAGAGAGTGTATGTGAGAGAGAGTGTATGTGAGAGAGAGTGTATGTGAGAGAGAGTGTATGAGAGAGACAGTGTGTGAGAGCGAGAGAGAGAGCGAGAGAGAGAGCGAGAGAGAGAGAGCGAGAGAGAGAGAAAGCGAGAGAGAGAAAGCGAAAAAGAGAGAGAAAGCGAGAGAGAGAGATATCGAAAGAGAGAGAGAGAGATCGAGAGAGTGAGTGAGTGAGAGAGAAAGAGAGAGAGAGAGAGAGAGAGAGAGAGAGAGAGAGAGAGAGAGAGAGAGAAAGAGAGAGTGTGAGAGAGTGAGAGAGTGAGGGAGTGAGAGAGCTTTAACTATACGTAGAGAGACAGAGAGAATGAGCTTTAATGCTAGAAATCGGGGAACTTTAATCTAATAGAGATGAAGAGGAATCTAACTTAAATTCTCGAGAGAAAGAACTTTAGCTTTTAGCTTATAATCTCTTTATAGATGTACAGTACAATATGGATCGCTAGTAGCTTCTGTGTGCTTCATACATATTTAGTGTTGAAAAACGCAATTATTTAACTCCCACTTTCCTATCAAAGTTGCCAAGAGCGCGAGAGTTTTGATTCTCAAGGCTTTAAATCTGCTAAACTTGCAGCTTTTGTTTAGTTTCATTATTGTTTTTACAGTTATGCAGACGTAGTGTTGAAAAGCGCATTTAATAAATCTAGTAAAAAATCTAGGCATTGTGCAACACTGATTTCAAAATGAAAAATGTGCATTTGTTAATCAGGTAAAGTTTTAATATACATATATTTAATCAGGCAATGTTTGTTCCCTTTTCTTTATATACATACATAACAAAAAACAGATTTCATTTCGTTGCAAATCAAGCGCATGTTTCCCTTTACTAATAGTTTACTGTACATAAAAAGTTGCACAAAATGCCAAAACAAGATGCAAATATGTACATAAACACACATCACGCATCTATACATACATACACACATACATATGTGTGCATGCATGCATGTGTATTTACAGTACTTACTTAATGAAGGCTGCTTTCGATTTTATAATTCGAATGAATCAAAAAACAAATAAATTAATTTAAAAAAGGCTAAATGAAATCATTTTCATTGCAAGATGTTGCTGTTTATGTTGTTCTTTATTTTTTTTGCAGCGCAATGTTTGTAAATTTAGAACTTGGCACGAACATTTCACAGTTCATGTGCACACAGACACACTGCCGTACATATATATGTATGTATGTGAAATATACATATATGTATTAATATATATATTGTGTGTGCGTGTGTGTGTGTTTATGTGCGTTGGCAACAGCAGCGGGCAACGGGCAACGACAACGTTTTCATTCACCAGCAGCGGCAACGTGACGTCACAGCACACTGTGCAGGTTGGTGGCCCCACTGTGCCGCAACCAAGCGAACAACAGCAGCAGCAGCAGCAACAACAACAACAACAAAAGAATCTTCAACCAGCTGGTTTTTTGCAAACGCTACGTCAAAAAACAACGTCAGTTGGCAAAGTGCCAGAAACAGAAACAGAGGCAGAGGCAGCGGCAGCGAAATTACAAACGACACGAACAGAAACGAAACAAGTTTTTGTTGCTGCTGTTGCGCATACGTCACAAGGCAGCAACGCATGCAGAGCAACGTGAGAGCGACCAAGCCAAGCGAACGTGCAGAATGCAATTGACAGGACCGGTTTCTATTTTAGCTTTTGTTGTTTTTCTTTTTGCTCTTTACTTTTTGTTTCTTCCTTTTCGTTTTCTGCAAGCATGTAACGAGACGCCACGCTGAGACGTTATGTATGTATACCAGGTATGGATGGACACACACACAAACGCATACACACACACATGCGCAGGCATATTTGAAGTTTTGTTTTGACTGTTTGCTTTGGTTTTTTTTCCGTAACGCAGCCGGCACGGTTGCCGCGTGACTTGCCGAGCGGCGGTCACGCCAATTAACATACATACACACATAATATACATATGAATTATATGTATGTATATATTATATATTAAATATACATTTATATGTATATATGTATGTATATTTCTGCATGTACATGACATGCGCAATTCTGCTGCCAGTCTTTACAGGTCGCGTCCCTGTCGCGCTGCTCTGTTAACTCTTGCTCTGTTAACTTTTTAATAGGTTTCAACACATTCAACGCACGCGCACGCGTAGCCACAATTTACTTTTGCTGCTGCTGCTGCTGCTGCTACTACGGCTGATGATGATATTGAAAAGCTAAAAAAAAAAATCGAAAAAAACCAGAGGCACGCTGAACTGAGCTGGGCTTTAATTTGTATGCTTAGCGGGGCCGCGCACATTGCTCAAATGTCGACGACGCTGTCAGCGGCCGCACAGTGGGCTGCATACCAAATGCTGCCGTCTGCCCCGGGAGTGCTGTTATGTTTATTTATTGGAAACTGTTGCTGTGTTGTTGTTATTGTTGTTGCTGTTGCCTGTTCCTGCAGCACGTTGTTAAATTGGCAAGTCAAAAAACGCGCTCAGACAATCGCAATTTGGTGCGTCGGCGTCGCTGTCGCCGTCGACGTCAGCGTCGAGCGTGCTGTGTGTGGCCTCACCATAAATGAAATTTGTTTATTTATAGCATTTGTTTATATTTTGCACGCAAATGTGTAAAAATAATAATAACAAAAGCAAAAAAAAAATGACAGCAGCAACGACAATAAATACAAGAGTAGCCGCGCAGTCAGCGTAGGCGTCGCAGCAGCGCAGCTGCCGGGGCCATTCAAAAAGAGCGGCAGAGAGAGCGTAAGAGCAAGGGAACGAACTGCATGCAGGCGCCATGAGCACAGTGGATGTCAACCAATTTATTTGCAATTTCACAATTTATACAGAAAAGCAAAAAAAAGGCACTTCAGTATTTATCAATAAATTGTTAGGAGTTGTTTTGATATTGTATTATTAATATTATGATTGATTTTTCGTTAGAAATTAATATTAGGAAATAATCAATTTTAATGTGAATGCAGCACACGAATCTGTTTGGAGCGCGCTCTTTGGGCCAATCTATTTTTAGCTTCAATTGATTTTATTTTTTATTTATTTCTAATTTTTTCTACTTTTGGCACATTATTTGCACACACTACAGCGAGAACATGAATCATTTCTCGAGTCCAATGCAAATACATACTTAGAAGAAAGAAATAAACAAAAAGGCACCATTTTGTCGAACAATTTGCCTATTTGATATGAATGAAAGGGGGCCACACCCCAAAAGGGGGTGGGCAGCGACTGCATGAATTTATAAATACATTTATAGATATGTGTTTAGATCTGGAACAATTTTTAGAATTGTTTAAGCATTGTTTACGAAACAAAACAGTTGCGCGTAATTCGTAATTTCTAATTTATAGCCAGTGTGTACCTCTCAGCTATACGGATCTCTTAATTGATTTCCGTTGATAATAACAGCCCACATATCGCAAAGGAAAGGAAAGAAAAAAACCCAATATACAACTCATAATCAAAAATAAACAGAAGATAACGCCAGAGCGAGGCAGCACTTAAATCGTGTGATCTGCCTCCATCTAGAAGTATACCCCATCCACATATACATACATACATAAACCGTTCGCTATCAGTCATAGTTGGCCATGGCGATAAGATAGTTGCCTCAATGAGGCACCTCTCACGATAAGATACGTAAAACAGCTGTGTGCACAAACCAGCCAAAGGCAAACGAAAGTGGAGTCTTGCAAATACAGAAAATAAATTAATACTCTCATGTATGTAAATACAAATATGTACAAATATATATATAGCACACTGCCCGACCAATATCGTAGGAATGCGGCATATATAGCAATACAGAAAATGACGTCGCTTTAAATAGAGCAGCGTCTCAACGAATCTGACTGTAAAAATATCAAAGGCAAAGCACTTATCGCCAGTCGCTATTTGGGCAGGGGCTTAAGTACTTTACTCACGCACAGCTTATCTACCAAGCATTTGAAGAGAGAAAGAGAGAGAAACAAGAGCTGCTCGGAAATCATAAAAGAAACGCTTGAAAACTCGCATTGCATCAAGAAATAATGCAACAACATGAATTTGCCTACATTCATGTTATTGTGACATTAACATATGTTACTGTGACACTAACATTTCTGACGTTAACAGTTGCGAGGCATGTTTTATGTCGCATTTGTCGCAAGTGTACTGTAAATTGGTTATTTATTTAGGTTAACCTCCATTTTCTGGTTAATAAATGATCCTTTTTTTTATTGAGTGTTAAACTAAATTTTAATCTAGGCTAACATGAGGTCAGTGTTGATTATTTTATTTGAATATTAATAAGTAAACAATCAACAAATTATGCGGTTGTGTCTCTGTGTATTTCAAGAAGCTTCCAGTTCTATTTTTTCTTTCCTTTTTTTCATTACATTTCGCGAAAAGTTGAGTATTTTTTGGTTTTTTTAAACATTGGATTAGTGTATTTTAATATATTGGTTTTTAATTGTTTTAAAATGTGTCTTAATGTTTGTATGTTTCAAATTTAAATGTATATTTTATATAAATAATTGTAGTTATGAAATTTGATAATGCTGTGCTTTGTATTTACAATTCTATTCGATTTTAACCTCATAAATTAAGCTTTGCTTGAAAAAAAGTTTTAAATACTTTTATAAATAAGGTATACAAATAAAAGCTCCTGTCCCAAAACGGGGTGCTTTTTATATTATTTATCACATCCGATTCACATATACACAAATACATATAAGCATGATTGTGTGACCCGGGGAATCGATATATCATTGATAATACAATATTTAATCTTTATTATCAAAAAAACTAACACCGCTTTATTGATAACATTCAATCGTCTCAATGCATACATAATGAATGTGTTACAAAACTAGTTTCACAACCACTGTACAGTGTCGCTTATCGAGCAGTTACCTGCTTATCGCTTCCACTTTCAGTGATAAGGCATACTTGGCTGATAGAATATAAGGTAAGATAAGATACATATGTCAACCGCATGATATGCGTTTTATTGTCGCTTATCGTTAGGGCAAGTGCCTGGCCAAAAATAATAATAAAAAAAAAAACATTTCAATTTATGCAACCAAAACCATTGTCGCTTTCATTCACACGTATTGCGTTCGTTTGTACAGGTTGGTCACACTGTGCACTGATGCATCTAATCAGCAGCGACGTTGCCTAGGTTCATACACACACAGACACACAGCGACACGCAAACACATGCATGGGCTCTCATTGCAGTATCTCTGCATGCCGCTGTTCACGTGTTAACGGTAAAAGCGCTACACTGCATGCTGATGATGAGATGCTGCTGCTGCGGTCGCTTCTGATTAATAGAAGAGCGTGCCTAATTATCGCCTAGGACAGCAAAGAGAGACAGGGAAAAATAGAGAGAGCGAAAAATTCCTGACTAACGCGCGCATTGGAATGGTCACACTTTAGTCAATAGCGAAGTTTGCTCTCAGTGCAAGCTGCACTGCAGCAACAAAAACGCATGCGACGAGCGCTGAATGAAGACGACGAGACAGTAAGGCGTACAGTAAGAGAGCGAGAGAGAGAGAGTTGCACAAGTGGGCGGGCAGTGGGGCGGGAATGGGGCTGGAAGCAGGCTCGCACGTTGTGTGTGTTAACATACACACAAACATAAATGTGAAGGTATACGCTTGTATGCATTATGTGTTCAGTTGTAAACGACGCTAAAGCTGTGATAAATACATACATATGTATGTACGCATGCATGTACACAAATTGTGTATGCAGCGTTATTGTGTATGTACACCAAATCGTTTGTTATATTTTTAGTATACAAACACACACATGCGAAGATTTTGATTTTGGTAATGAAACACAAATACATACAAAGCACAAACGTAACGTAAATACACATAATAGGCAATAAACGGCCCAGCCGAGTTAAGCGTAAAAGAACAGTATGAAAAACAACGTAGGCATTCAAACAAATCACGCACATTGATGCCAATTTGATTTGCGTAACGTAAAATATCAAACCAATGGCTGATTATTAAATAACTCATCAAATTATGCTTCTTCCAGTTTGCATCGCAATTTGAATTACATTTAAAAGCAGGTTAGTTAAATATTCAGTTCAAGTGCAGCGATCGATCATCAATGAAAGCATACTTGGGCCCACTGTGGAGCAGCAGATGACGGCATCGGCATCGGCATCGGCATGCGCGAAAAATTCTCATTATTTTGTTTTTCATTTCTATTTGGTGAGTATTCAGGCATGTATACGCATACATATATAAATATATATACACATGAATATATATGCATATACGTATGTATGTATGTATATGTACAATTAAAGCTGCTGTTGCAGTCCATTCTGTATACTAACTAAAAATTTATCTACACTGTTTGCTGTTCTGCGTATGCGCGCGTATCTGTGTGTGTGTGTGCAACTTGTTATCGCATAGCGTAAAACAGTAAAGAAGAAGAAATAAAAACCAAAACAAGTTTAATGACGTTTTGCGCGCGCACACACACAAGCATAAATATAAAACGAAAAGAATACAACAACAAAAATCCCACAAAAGCAGAACCCAGTAAAAGCAAAACCCGTTTAACCCAGCCAGCAATAGCAGAGCGAGAGAGGCACAGTTACAGCAACAGCACCGGCAGCTTTGGAGAGCGAGAGAGAAACACAGTTACAGCTAGTCCAACAGCAGCAGCATCAGCGGCGTTGACTTTTTGCACGTCTGTTTTTATTACATTTTTTGCGGGTCGCGGGCCGTCCTTTCGGGTTACGTGTAGCCGCGTGGCTTGTGTGCGTGAGTGTGCCTCTATATATGTGTGTGTTTGTGTGTGTGAGTGTGAATGCGTGTTATGTATTTCAGCTTTTTGGCTCTGCGCATGACAAGCAAATGCCTTTTTATGGCAAGGGTTGGCAGCAGCAAAAGGTGCCGCCGTGTCAACGAGGGTTGCGTCGCCGTCGTACAAGTCATTTTGCAAAATGCGTGCGACTTGCACAGCAGGCGACTATGTGTAGGTGTGCGCGCTCATGCATGTGTGCGTGCGTCAGCGTGTTTCTGTACGTGACAGTTCTGTGCGCCCGAAAACAACAAAAATTGGTTAGATAAATGCAATTTCGACAATGCGCCTTCTCGCTCCCTCTCCTTTTCAATCTTCCGCTTGGTCTGTCACTGCGCTCGACTCCTTCCACGCTTCATGTTGCGCACATGTATGTGCGCGTGCTTTTTACATGCACGCGCGCACAACACACGCACGCATTTTCGTTGTGGCCCAGAGCCTGGAAGAGCTCACGCGTTCCAAAAAGCTGCGTCAAGGCAACCACCAAGTGCAGCTGCAGCTGAAGCAGCAGCAGCAGCAGCAACCGCTGCCGCGCCAACAGCAGCAGCAGCAGCAGCTCAGCGACTTCGGCTCTGTCCGATAAGCGCATTGGTGATAAGAATATGTGGCCGCCTGTTCCGTTATCTAATCGCTGTTGACGACGCTGCTGCCAGCGCCGCCGTCGTTGCTGCTGCTTATCAGAGAATAGTCGGTGCTCGACTGATAAGCGACAATAGCAAAACTCATGCCTTCCTATCTACTATCTCTTCCTGTGCCCCCACTCCCTTACGCTCGCTCTCTCCCACTCCACTCTACTCCATCTCTCTCTCTCTCCCTCTCTCTTTTGCTCTGATAAGCGACAATCACACTCGTTCACTCTGCTTGGGATTTGTGCCAGTTTGCAGCGACTCTTATCTTCCAACTGCGCATACACATACAAGCACACATATATACACATACACATACACACCTACACATGTCATGTGTATGTACACGGAACTGAACCTTTTGCATGTTGCGGTTCCCATTGGAAACTTTTTAAAAATGTTAACATAAAACAAATCAGATTTTAGCTGTATGTTAATTAACATAATGTGAAGTTTCTAACGGCATTACATTTGCTTTGGTGTCTGGAATACAGAAAATGAAAAGAAAAAAAACACACGATTTGGAATAAACCGAAACAAATTTAGAAAAATATGCCAAATGTTTATTGGAAAAAGTTAAATATGCATATTTTAAGGGTGAAACTTTGTTAATGAATGATGTCTGTTTATTTGTACAGCTTCTTGATTACTCTCTCTCTCTTTCTCATGTTAACATTTAAATTCATATTCAAAAAAGAAGCAAAGTTTATAAAACCTTAAAAGTCGTAACCACGAACTGGTTCGTTCATTAACAGACTCAAGACTGAGTTTCTGTTGCTGTAAATGTCGCCGTTAGCTCTGTTACAGTTACAGGAAATGCTATTCTAAAGCGAAAAGTGTGTGTATTCATATTCAATATTTCAATATTTTGGAAACCATAAAGGTACAAATGTTGACCCATTCGTACAATTTTGGCATCTGTCTGTGATAGACCAGATCAATAATGGAAGACAATTTCTTGCCCAAAATGATGAAAGATTATATCAAAAAATCAACTATCAAATGGTACATTTTGGACTTGAAAAAGTACCTTATATATATATGTAAAATGGGTACATAAAATAGGTACATATTTATTTTCAGATTTGATTGCCTTTTAAACAAAATGAATGCTTTGTGTTCTTTCTCCAAGCGATAGGGGAAGTAGGTACTTTGAGATATTAAAACAGGAACATTTGCATATCCCTTGGGGGATTATTAAATATTTGTACAAAAAGTACCAATTGGTTAACTAAACTATATACATCATGTGCCAATAGATATAATGTACCATTGTATGTACCATAAGGTATGTATAAAGTGTATAAAGTATGTACCATAAATGTACCATAAAGTACACGATTTTATGACAGCAGAAGGTACTTTAAGATTGTTAACTAGGGGACTTATAAAATAGTTGTTCAAAAGGTACCAATTGGTCAACAAAACAACATTGTTCCATTGCACTAATATTGTACTCTTTTGATAACTCTCTATACAGGGTATTGCGTAGTCGGTGCTTGTTTTAGATATGAACAAAGTAAAATTTGCAACTCACCGGCCGCCTTGAAGGTCGACGCATCGAAGCTGGGCGCCCGCACCGGCTGCTGTTTGTCCCGCAAGTTAAGCTGCCGCTCGGGCACGTAGCTGACCGCGGGCAGCGATTCGCCGCGGGTCAATGGGGGCCGGACGCCGTTGGGATCCTCGAGGGCGCTGCGCTTGACGCTGGATGGGCCGACGCCGCTGCTGCTGCCGGCGGCGAGTTCGGCAACGGTGACGCCGACGCCGACATGGGGTGGGCCGTGCGGCTGCTGTGCGCTCTCGATGTCCACATCCTCGGAGGGGGGACGCTTTAGATTAACAGAGAGCGCGGGCAGCATCGCTGAGCCGCCGCCGCCGCCAGGTGGCTGCTGTGTAACGGGACCGGGTCCGGGACCGGCACGCTGGCCGGCCGTGGGCGGCATATGGTGGGGCGTCATATGGGAGATGCGCACCGGTCGCACATCCGGTGCCGATTCCAGCTTAACGGGAAAATCCATAACGCCGCTGCTCTGCTGCTGCTGCTGCTGCGGCGGCGGCGGAGGCGGTGGTCCAATGCGTGGCATTTGATAAGCGGCCGCCACCGCATGATGATGCGATAGCGACAGCGGGCCCGGACCGCCCGCTGCTGATGTGCTTGGCGCGCCGCGATGCTGCGGCCCGCTCAGCTGCTGCTGCTGCAGGCTCTGCTGCTGCTGCTGCTGCTGCTGCTGGAGGACGACAACTTCGCCGTTCTCGTGGGCACGCTTGCTGCTCGGATGCAAGCGTTTCAGTTGGCGTGCGGCGTCGAGCACGACTTCGATGCGGTCGGCGCCCTCGTAGTTGACGCAGCCGCGGCAAACCGCCTCCGAGAAGTCATTGATCATGGCCCAGGGCATGCGGGGCAGATCGCAAAGGTAGCAATGTTGCCGTTTCGTTTGCAGCGACATGACGATGGGTGCGGGGGTGCGGGGGGTGTGGTGTGTGTTGTGTGTGGGGAGTTTGTAGTAGTAGTTCAACTGGAAGTCGAATGGAATGCACTGCGACTGCGGCGGCGACTGCGACTGCGACGTTGGCTGCTGCGACCCAAATTTACGCGCGCAACTCGACCCACTTTTTGGCGGCGTCAGCGTCGCTGCGCGCACACATGCACAAAAAACACAAACAAATGCGCGCACACGGACACGGACACGCACGCACGCACACACAGACAAACGAAATTTGTTCTGTTAATCGTTTTGATTAATTGCGTGCCGATAACTTGTATCGATTATTGTTTAATATTTGCGCCGCTTCTCGTTGTTTTTGTTGTACCGGCAATTTGTTGTCGTTTTTATCATTGCGCTTTGCCTGCTGCTGCTGCTGCGGCATTTTATTTATTATTATGAATTTATTTTTTAAAAATTTGTTTAAAACACAACGAATATATATTCTTGTTCAGCGCGACAAGCTGACAGGCTATAGCCATGTCCGTCTGCGAAACTTGTTTTTTGTTTTTTTTTTTTTCTCTCTTTTTTTATCTGCTGTTGTGTTAGCGTCTTGCGCTTTGTTATTGATTTTCGCTGCTGTACACACACACACACAGGCCAAACAAATTTTTGTTTTTTTTTTTTTGCTTACACTGTCAAAAAAAATTAGTTATATTGTTTTGCTTATTATTTTTCTATTGCGCTGCGGCGCACGACAAGGCACGCACACAAACACGCACAACTGCATATGTATGTATGCATGTATTATACATACACGCACGCTTTTCGTATGCTCTGTCGCCTGCACAGCAGACACACAATACACACATACACGCAGAGCGACAGCGGAGACACGTACACGACCGACGCCAAATATATATGTGTGGGCAACAATACCGAAGAATATTTAGCGTAAGCGTAACTTGACGCGGCAACGTTCGGCTACAGAATGATGAAAATGAGCGGTGCGCAAAGCAAAAGCAGCGTAAAGCAAAACCAAACAAAAGGAAGAAAGAAAAAAAAAACAGGCACGTCAAATAGTCAGCAGCACTGGCGACCCAGTGGTAAATGCGCACAACTCTAAACACAAACAAACATGCACGGGACATGCAGTCAGCCACTGCAGCAGGGTTGTTTGTATTTTGAAGAAAATTTATTTATTTATTTTTTGCAAAAGTATATGTACATTTAAAATTAATAGTAATATCACGACATAAGTCATCGAAGGAAAAAACCTATCAGTTGAAGTAACCTATTATAACAGTTACATAGTCTTAACTGGCTCTTCAGTATTCGTATCAAATTAAAATTGTAACACATTATCAATTGAATTTTTTAGAATACTCAAGCTTAAGGTAGGGTCTTTAAAAATAAATAAAATCAAAAATATTCTCTCCTATCTAAATCTACCAATTTACAATACTTTTAAAATTAATATCAAAGCTTATTCACACCAATTTATTTACAGTTTTCTAACTCGTTATAGACTGGCCAATTGGCAATAGGGCTGCTTGTCGTTTGCTGTTGCACACATTTTTCAGTTCATGCGCGCACGCTCTCGCTCTTGTATGTATGCGTGCGCCTTTTGGCGCATACATACACACACACACACATGAGGATTCAGTAGTACAGTGCGAACTCTACTAGCAACCACGTCCACATCGAATAAGTTATATGTTGTGCAGGCAACAATTCAATAGATTCTGCGGTCAGCGATAGCGTGCTAACACTGTACCGCAACACATACACATATATGTAAATACATGTATACGATGCGATACATACACACACACACACACAACAGTTGTGCGTCGCGTACGTGCGAGCACGTCATAAGCAAAAGCAAAACGCAAGGCAAGGCGCTGACGCTGTGACGACGGGGCATGGCATGGATACGTCGTGCAAAAGGGGCGCGTTCGTGTTGGGGGTTGAAAAGAGAACAGCGACCATTGCTCCAGTACACTAGCGTTGCTTGTGTGTATACTATGCGCGCACACACACATACTTGCATGCATATATATGTATGTGTGTGTACATACATATGTAAATATAGTATGTACATGGGCAGGCGTATACACACGAAATTGTGGCACATTCACATATATCTGTATGTACATACAAACGTTCGTGTATCGATACACAAATGTAGACCTTGAATACGTAACGGCGCGTCGTCGCTGCCGCAGCCGGCGTCGCTGCTACGTCACGTCAGTGGCGCTCGCAGCAACTGCAGCGGGCAGCGCCTGAAAATGATTGCAGTTGCGCTCGTTGCTAGCGCAGCTGCTTCGCACATATCGTGCCCAATGACGTTTGCATGATGTTCGCGTTACGCACTTCTTGAGCAGTTATTCCATGGCAGTTTCAACAGCAGAAAAAAAAAACAAAAAAGCAAAAATGAAACTAATTAGCGACAGCAGCTGTTTAGCGCGAGAGCATTGTAAAAACAGCTGACTTAACAGCTGTTAAGCGGCAGCCTGAAGATTGGCAACGTTGCAACGCTGTTAACAGTGAACAGCACTGTTACGCACGTTATATGTATGTACATAATGTAGCTGGCATACGAGTTGATATTTACATAAGATGTAAACTGTATGTTCCATTTCGGGACCAGGAAACGTCTCCACTGCGCATGTACGTTTGTATGTGTGTGTGTGTGCATTTATGTATATCTATATATGTATGTATGTATGTAATTTTTCAATATGCCACGCCCCCTGCCGCTGCTGCGTGCATGTACTCCAATTGTCCTGGGCTGTTGGCCCGGCCGCAAACATATAGATATCGATCCATATTCCGACCATGGTCTGGGACAAATTCCACGATGGATACAACCTGTCGTATTGCCCTTTATTTTGTGTGTATTCAACATTGTTTGCGGAGAGGCTTCCTGGAAGCAACATGCGAAAAAACCAGATACACACAATCCCCAGCCTGGTACATTTCGTATGCGGGGGGAGTTGGGAGGCAGGGCTAGCTGCTCCGACAAGTTCAACCAATTTAATAATAATATCAGGTTTTCACCCGTATTACGGGTGAATTTCGCAATATCACAATAGAGTACAAAATAATTCAAATATTTCTTGAAGAGATATATGTATATGTTTAAATTGTGTAAATCACATACATATCTACATAAGTATTAATCAAACCGTTAACTTTACAAAATTTTTAAGTCATTTTCCACCTGTGTTCGTGGATTACAAATGGTTGCTCTTTACGTTTAGCGGTGTAATTGACAGAAAGAACGAAAATATTTGTGTAGAAATAGAATTTTGGAAGCTTCAACTTGGAATTGATAATCGGGATCCACTCTTTTTCCACTCAGATTGGTGGATTTGCACACGAAACATGTCTCACGTCGAATTGTAAGTAGGAAAAGGATCTTTAGGCTCAACGCTTTTGATCCTTTTAACAAATCCTTGAGGTAGAATGGAAGCAAAATATTGCCAAATAAAGTAAATATCAACATAGGGTTTTTGATGGAATCAAATGTATTTTTAAACATAATAATTTTCAACTGCATACAAAAATATACGCTATGTATTATGCGTAATATATATTACTAAATTTATAATGTATTTTATGTGTGTGTGAGTGTGTGTGTGTGTATGTATATATTTATGTATGTATATGTTGAGTTAGTTTAAACATTAAGAGGCGCACATTTACATAGTATAACAGAGAGCCAATAGCTTTTATGCCAGCTGTTAGACTAGCATAACAGTCAGTATAACAGCTAAGCAAGTAGTCAGTAATTATATAAATATGTATGTATGTATTTATACATGTGTGTAAATCAGTTATTGGAGGGCTGTGGGGGCGTGTTCGCATAATAGCAATTAATCGTAAGCGTTTCTTATTTGTTTTTGTGTAATTTATGCCTAGTTATATAAAGTACAATACAGCGTTGTATAACAGTTTTCTTCTTTTTTTTTTTTTTAACAGCATAAGTAATTGTCATAAACATTTGTATGAATGTGTGTTTGTATAACAGTTAGCACTGTGCTACTTACGAACTAATGCCGCCTTTTTGAGCAATTGCAATTCTTGTATTACACATACAAATATGCACATACGTAGTACAGTTAAACATATAAGTATACGAGTATAAGTTAGACTTTCGGTTGCTCGATCGATCCTATATATTTATATATATATATATATAGATTTATTGTTTAGTTCGTAGTCGTATTAGTTAATAGGAGGGTATAAAGTTTTGTTAATATTTTGTTTCTATATATAATAAATTAGATTTAAGCACTAACATGGAATATATGTGTACGTGTATATGTATGTATGTATATAAAAAAATAATTTTGTTTTTGTCTTTTATGTTGTCAGCTTTTTTCTTATTAATTTCCCATCCTAACACAGACTTGTATATATTTTTTTTGTAATATTTTTTAATATTTTCTCTTATTTTTGTTTTTTTTAACAGCTTTTGTTGTCTGTCTCTTTCTCGCTTGGGTGGGCCATGGCACTAGGTTCTCTCCATCTCGTTTCTATTCGTATTCGTTATTCGATTTGTCATCTCTCTCTCTCTCTTACAGTTTCGCCATAGAGCGACAGAGAAAAAAAATTGCTTAACTTTACGTTGTGTGTTCATTAGTTTTATGTTGGGAACTGTTAATTTAATGCAAATACCCTGTAAACTTAGCTGCTAGGTTTATATCGTTTTATACAATTTGTAAATATTGCAACATCTGTTTTTTTTTACAGGCACTTAACCTTGGTTTAGATTGGATATACTATAAGTATACGGAGATATAAGTTTATTTAATAGATACAACAAAAAATAAATTGGATTATTTAAACAGAACAAAAAAAAAACTAACGCCGTGTAACAGTTGTTAAAATTGAGCATAACTGTTATATGTTATACGTTATACTGAAGCGCGTTAGTTGTTTTTATAGTTGCTTTTGCTGTTATTCAAGCTGTATAACAATTGGATTAGCTGCACAGGTTATGAGGCAAGTTTCGTAACTTTTTGCTTCAAACTTCGTTAACTCTATCTCTATCTCTCTATCTCTCTCTCTCTCATTCGACTGGCCTACTATTTTATTTTTTTTACTTTCTCCTGCTCCTCTCTTTCGCGCGAGAGAGCTACTTCTACTACTACAGTCGGACAGTTTTGGCAACCGCCGTCGCTGCGCTGCCGCTGGTTACCGCCAGGTGGCAACGCTGTTCGCTTCGTTTTCTATTCGTCGTCAGCTTCGTTGATTTTCGTCGTTTTTGGGCTTTTTCTTTTTCGTATTGCCAATGCAATGCACGATGGAATGTTTGCGTTTGTGGAATGCGTTGTATAACAGTTGTGGGAATGAGTTGCTGCTGCTGTTGTTCTTGTTGTCGTTATGTATAACAGTTACTGTTTATAACACTCTCTGGGCCGCTGCGTTCATCTGCTTAGGCGTATAACAATTCTTAGATGAAACAGCTAAAATGTATAACAATTGTTGCGTATAACAGTTACTCACGAGCTGCTGATACTCATTGCAGTTGACGCGCGCGTATAACAGCAAATAATAGCGCCGTATAACAATCGTGGAAGAAATTTGTAGCTGTTGTGTATAACAGTTAATACCCAGTGCAGTTGCCACGCGTACAGTTGTAGGAATAAGTTGCTGCTGATGTGTATAACAGTCGTTGTCGTTTGTAACAATTGCTGGGCTTGTGCGTCTGATGCGTATAACAGTTATGGTAATTTCTGCACAAATTGACAGTTCACAACACAATTGCCACGCGCGTATAACAGCCATCGAACATATAACAGTTAACAACGTGTATTAAAGTGCGTCCGCACCGGCGGCGGCGGCGCTGGCGCCGCTCGTCTTCTACGATCTACGGTCACAACACTGTTGCCCGCTCCAGCGGCACCCGCGCGTCCATGCCCCGCTCCAGCATGGCCGTTGCTGCTGGCACCCAAAGCAGCGGCTGCTGCTGCCGCCTCCTCGCGCATCTTCTGCTTCTGGTCAGTGAGACGGGCGCCAAGGCGATGCACCTTCTCCGGACTGAGTATGCTGAGGCGAGTGCTCTTCGAGAGCTGCTGCTGCTGCTGCTGGGCTGATGAGACTGTGTGGAGTAGAACGTGAAAAGGTTAGGAACATATATTGGGCAATATCTTAATTAATATTTATTAGACTAGTTGGCTGTGCTGGCGTTTCAGATGGAAACTGTTATAATCCGTAAATGTTTCTTATATTAGTTAGCTGTGCTACCCTCTCGGTTGGAAACTGTTATGTTATTTTAGCTGTGCTAACTTGTTAGCTGTTATAATTCGAAATATTGGTTATACTAGTTAGCTTTACTACCATTTTGGATGTAAGCTTTTAAAGTCATGAATATTTGTTATACTTATTAACTGTGCTACCATTTCAGATGGAAACTGTTATAATTAGAAATATTTGTTATACTTATTAGATGTGCTACTATTTCAGGTGGAAACTGTTATGTTATTTTAGTTGTGCTAACGTTTCAGATGGAAACTGTTATAATCCAATTTTTTTGAAAGACTTGTTAGCTGTTCTAATTCGAAATATTGGTTATACTAGTTAGCTTTACTACCATCTTGGATGTAAGCTTTTATAGTCCTGAATATTTGTTATACTTATTAACTGTGCTACCATTTCAGATGAAAACTGTTATAATTGGAAATATTTGTTATACTTTTTAGATGTGCTACCATTTCAGGTAGAAACTGTTATAATTAGAGATATTTATTATGCTTGTTATTAATGCTAACCTCTCAGATAGAAACTGTTATAATTAGGATTTGTTATACTTGTTAGCTGTGCTAGCCTTTCAGATGGAAACTGTTATAATCCGAGATATTTGCTAAACTTGTTAGTTGTGCTACCATTTGAGATAGAACTGTTATATTCCGAAATATTTGTTATACTTTGGTTGTGGTACCCTTTCAACTGGAAACTGTTATAATGGTATGCCTCTTATCTGTGCTACCATATTAGATGGAAACTGTTATAGTTTGTTATACTTGAAACTGTTATAATCGGAGACATTCGTTATACTTGTTAGCTGTGCTACCCTTTGCATATGGAAACTATTATAATCAGAGATATTTGTTACCATTTCAGATTTTTTCATTAGCTTAATAATAAAGAATTCCACTTTTAATATAACAGACCCCAGATCTGTTGTTATTTTATTAGTTTAGTTATATGTTGCTATGCCATAACCCAAGATCTCACGATTTTTCTTTTTAATAGTCTAATAATACTTATACTTTGTATATATACCAGATCCATGGTCCCATTTTGATAACTCTAGTTATATATGTATCTCTATGTCTATGTCTAACAAACTTTGCGCTAAATAAGGTCTCTAAACTCTGGGCTTGTCGCCCGCTCTCTGTCCCGCTCTCTGTCCGTCTCTGTCTCTCTTTTGTATTTCCCTGAATTACAAATGTTACAAATGGAATGGTTTATCTGTGTAGCTCTACCTGGTTCAATCGGTTCAAAATTTGTCTCCGACTGCTCATTTCGAATCCCCAACACAGCTTTCATCTAAGTTATGCTTTAACCAGTTGCGAATTATAAGCGCAAAATCGTTTAAAAACTGCTTGTCAACCTTCCTTTCTCTTTAGTCCTATTGACAGACAGACAAACCCTAGAGTTGGGCAAACAAAGTGCTGGCCACGCCCAGATAAAATGCTCTCGAGGATGATTTACCATGATTATTGCTCTGACGCTGCGCCGTCGCGGCCGTGTGTCGCTGTGCCAGATGCTTGCCCGGCGAGCCGGCTCGGTTGCGTGTGGGCGAGACGAAGCCGGCGACGTGGCCGCCGCCGTTGGCTGTGGACTTCGTGGGCTTGGCTTTGCTGGCCGCCTGCGCGGGACGTCGCTGCGGGCTGGCGGCCAGCGGCAGCGTCAGCTTGTGCTTCTTGGGCAGGCAATCGTTGGCGGCAGCGCTCGCGGCTGGCGCTGCTGTTGCTGTCGATGTTGCTGCTGCTGTTGCTGTCGCTGTGGCATGCGGCTCGGCAGCGGCAGCGGCAATGGTGGCGGCCGCTTTGCTGCGCTTGGCCACAAGTGCCGCCGCCGCCGCCGCTGGCGTTGCTGCTGCTGCTGCTGCCAGATGCTCCAGCGACTCGGCCTGCTGCAGCTGCGGCTGTGCCGGCAGCTGCCTGCGTCCAAAGATCGGCGTCTGGTTGATGCGCTGCGTGGTCGTCGCCTTGTTGCCGTTGCCATTGAGCGACGCCGCCTCGTGCTCGAGACGCTGAAACATTTTGAGGGCCACCGGCGGCGTTTTGAAAAAGTTGCGCATCGAGTGCTGCGATTGGCTAAAGTTGCGTCGATTCGCCTCCTCCAGATGCTCGAATTTGCTGCGGCATTGATGCAGACGCGTGCGCATATCCTCGAATGCCAGACGATGCTCCAGCGGCGGCGGCAAGGGCGGCGGCGTTGGTGGCGCCACCGGCAGCGGCGCCACCGGCGGCGGCGGTGTGGCATTCACCTCATGATAATTGAGGCTCGTATCGCAGCTGGAGTCGACGTCCGAATAGTTGTTCAGATCGCGCACATCGTTTAGCTGCAGCTCGGCGCCCGGCCGCAAATCAACCAGATAACCCTTTTCGCCGAATGGGCGGCATTTCTTGAGCGCCTGCTTGAGGGCACGCTCCGTTGAGGTTGTCTCCGGCGTTAGGCCGCGCAGCTGGGCGGGCTGGGCGCCCAGGAATCGTTGACGGCGACGGGCGCGCATGCTGTCGCGCAAACGTTCGCCGCTGGGCGAGAAATCCTTGCCCAAATGCGGCGATTTTGGTATATCCTGCGGCCGCATCACCACGTTCTCCAACACCTCCACATTCTCCTTCTCCTCCGTCGTCAGCGTCGTCGCTGCCTTTTCGGTTGCGGCAACCGCCACGCTCAAGTTGTCCAGACTGCGCTGCGAGGTGGGCGAAAGGGCATCCTCGGAGCTGTTGTAGCTATCCTGAAAGTTTTCGATTTCGTGCAGCAAACGCGCCGGCGGCTGTTGCTGTGCATCCAAATGCTGGCGCAGCTGCTCCAGCCAAATGTTCAGCGTCTCGAAGCACGGACGCATATCCGGATTCAGATCGCAACAGACAAAGGCCACCTTGACAAACGCCTCCGGACACTGGGCGCAGAACTTTTCGCGAAACTCCTGCTGATTGAGGCTGAAGTCCGAGTTGCGTGGCATATAGTCCGGATCGGCCTCTACGCGGCCAATGATCTGTGGCGATGGAAGGAGAGACATGTATAAGCAAAGAGAGCTTTAAAGAGCGAGTAAAATAAATATATGTATATGCCAGTTAAACGTTTGCGAATGCGGCAGAAAGAGAAATTAAAGAGCAGTTAGTTTTAGCAAGAGAGTAAAAGGAGATTGTTAGAGCCAGTTAAACGTTAACGAATGCGGTAGAAAGAGGAATTGAAGAGCAGTTAGTTTTAGCAGGAGAGTAAAAGGAGATTGTTAGAGCCAGTTAAATGTTTACGAATGCGGCAGAAAGAGGAATTCAAGAGCAGTTAGTTTTAGCAAGAAAGTTAAAGGAGTTTGTAAAAACAATTTAACGTAAGATACAACTTCTTGGGTCAGTTATACGTTTGCGAATGCGGCAGAAAGAGGAATTAATGAACTAAGTTCTCCTAAACCAAATATGCAAGAGAGTAAAAGGAGCTTTAAGAAACATATACATATGTATATATATATAGAGATAAACATATATGTTTTATAATGCAAATTTATCCACATGCCAGTTAAACATTTAAGAATTTAGCACAAAGCGAAATTAAAGAACTATAAACCTAGACAGTAGGTATATATGGAATATGAAAAAGAAAAGAAACAAAGAATGAAAAAGCAAGTGAAACATTTGCATAAGCCACACGAGAAAGCAGCCAGTAAAACGTTTACGAAGACGGCATAAAGAAGAATTCCAGAATTATAGAAGAAGTATGGAATATATATATATTTATATATATATTGATATTAATTGATATGCCAGTTGGTCGTTAACGAATGAGACACACAGAAGAATTGTCAAATACGCTGGCGAGAAGGTCAATGCATGAGAGCGAGCATGTGCGAATAAAAGGAATGACCAGTAAAACGTTTAAGATTGCGATAGAAAAAGGAATGTAAAAACAAGTGAAACATTTGCACATAGCGCACGAGAGAACTAACGGCAGCAGCCAGTAAAACGTTAACGAAGACGGCACAAAGAAGAATCCAAGAATTATAGAACAATAAAAACAAAAGAGGGCAAGTTACAAGACTCTAGATGACCCACCTCGCATATCATGATGCCAAAGGAGAAGACATCGACTTTTTCGTCGTACTTGAGGCCCTTCATCATTTCGGGCGCCATCCAATAGGGATTGCCCACAACCGTATAGCGCTGGCGTCGCTGGCGACTCTTGCTGCGTCTCAGCGTGCCGCTGGGCGACATGGCATTCGCGTCGATGCCAGCCGCCGAGCTGGCACTGGCGCCAGACGCGGGCATGGCGCCCGGCAAACGGGGCGCATCGACGCTGCGCGCCAGACCAAAGTCGGCAACAATTACGGAATGATCCTCGCGGACGAGACAATTCATCGAGTTGAGATCACGATGGATGATATTCATGGAATGCAGATAGCTCATGCCGCACGCAATATCCCTGGCCAGGCAGACGCGCTGCGCCCAGCTCAGTGTCTGACTCGAGTCATGAATCAGCTCCTTGAGACAGCCGCCGGCCACATATTCGGTGACCATGTGCAGCTTCTTATCCTTGTAGAGAACGCCAATGAATTTGAGCACATGTCGATGGTCGAGCAGACGCAGCACGGCGACCTCTTTGATGAAATTACGCTGCGCCTCCTCGTCGGCGCGATGCAGCTCCTTGAGCACCATCAGCTCACCGGTCAGACGATGCGTCACTTTGTACACCTTGCCGAAGAAGCCCTCGCCCAGTTTCTCGCCCATGACCAGATCGGAGGCGCGAAATATACGCTGCGGCTTCTGGACAACGCGACAGCTTTGGGTGCGCGACAAATCGTAGAGCTGCGGATGCGCCGAGTGCTGTTGCGCCGTGTGCTGTTCATCTAAAAGCTTGGACAGGCTCGAGCAGCGCTCCTTCTCCTTCAGCTGGGACGACAGTGCCGGCTGCTGCTGCTGCTCGATTGGCTGCTGCTGATGTTGCTGTTGTTGCACGTTTGACTTGGAGGCTTGCAGGGATTGCACCGTTTGTTGACGCATCTTGCGCATCTTGCCGCTGGGCTCGGTGGCGGCTGCCTTATAGAGACGCTCACGACCGCGTCCGCCGACCTCGACGCTGGACGCGGATGTGCTCAGCGGCAGCACCAGAGTCGTTGCGGAACTGGCGCGCTGTATGTCCGCCTGGCTGCAGCTGCGGCACACCTGAACCGGATCATGCTCGACGGTCAGCTGGAGCATCTTCTCGTTGCTGCGTATCAGCTTGTCGATCTGGTCCACGGACGAATTGCTGACCGGCGTGCCATTGACCTCCAGTATGCGATCGCCGATGTGCAGATTCGTTAGGTTCACATCGATCCTGTAAGGCGAAGACAACGCACGATTAGTTAGACGAACGTTTAAGGACATGCGTGTGAAGAGGAATGGGTTAGTTGGGGTTTTTTTTTTGTTTGTTTACCTATATGAAGCACAACAACGATCCGCCACCGAGGTAAGCAGGGAGAAGGCGTATTTGCCCATGCGACCATAAAATTTACAAATTAAGCTTCAAAAGCGACACAGTGTAACACAGATAAAAAGACAGAGAGAGAGAGAGGGAGAGAGGGAGAGAGAGAGAGAGAGAGAGAGAGAGAAAAGTATGAAACCAGCACCAGGCATTAAAATTATGATTTTTTAATTTTTAAATAATTTATAATTAAAATAAAAGCATTTAATTCAATTGCCAACAGCTGCAGTTATATTTGTGTGTGTGTGTGCACAAGTATTGGTGCGTTTCTTCTACACGCTCTGAGGCCGCAGCCAGCTGCTGTGTATGTGTGCGCTGTATGTGAGACTTAAGCTATCGATATGTGTGCGTATGCGACTGTTAACACCTGATTTAAATGCTTCTATTTTTTAAAAACTCTCATGAAAGAGCATTAAAATTCATTTAAATTTAAAAACGTTGCCTAAACTTTATGCAAAAATCGTGTCAAGTTAAAAGGAAGCTTATTTTGGAGTCTATAAGTCTAGTCTATAAAAAAGAGTATTTTTATATTCCTTCTGTGTATTTTTGGCTCTTAACAAATTTGTTAATTTTAAAGTGTAAGCTAGGTGTATTTTTTGTTTAAATATTAAGAAGTATTTTAAGCAAGTAAAAAGCTTAAAGCTCTCGAATATTTATAAAGTAAAGAAGTTTTTTGAAAGTTTTTAAATGAATATGAATCAAAGCTTTAATTTACTTCTTTTTTTTTAATACTAATATCGCTAAACATTAAATTCGCTCATTTTGGTATTTAAATTCAATTTCTGTTTAAAAATTCTCTTTAAAGCAATTTTCTTAGTTGAAGCAAGTTTAAAATACTTTAATATTTTTTATAGGTATTTAAATAATACATTTATATGTATTTTTTTTAATCAAAATTTGTCTTGCGAGTCTTTATGGTATATTTTGAGGTAGTCAATTTTTAAAAAATAACTACTTTTTGTTTTTAATATATTAAATACTTTTGTATTATTTTTAAATAAATTTTAGTATTTTAAGATCGTGCCTTTACTTTTTTTTGATTATATTAAATATTTGATTTGCTCTGTAGTATTTTAAAAAACATTTTAGTATTTTAAGCTAGTGTTTATACTTTTTATGGAATAAATGTTTGTTATAGTATTTATGAATAAATTTTAGTATTATTAGCTTGTATTTATAATCCTTATTATTTAGGTTAGTTTTTTTTTTTTTTGGTATTTTTTACTTTTGCTGTATTTTTAAATGACGTCCTTTTTTTAAGTGCATTTTAAATTAAAAATTGTGCGCAATGAAATTGGCCGTTCAGAACTTACTCGGTTATCCGCACCGTGGGACAACCATCATCGAGGGCGCCGCCGTCCACACGCAGGCCGGGCGTCGCATCCTTGGGTATCTCGACAAGTCGTATGGAATGCATGGGCTTGCCGGCATTTGTGATGCGTGCCCTGGCATCGACGGGCAGGCGTTTGCCATAGCAGTGGCCGCAGTAGAGCTTGGACCGTTCGACCAGGGCATAGGATTCGCCCTCGCCAATGAATGAGCCGCAGGCGGCACAGCAAAAGCATTCCGGATGAAATTTATGCTCGCCGGCAACCATCACCGGACCCGTAATAACCGCCGTACACTGCTGGCAGGCATCGCCGAAACGTGCATAATAATCCTCGCGGCAATACAGCAAATTCTCGCGCTCAAAATACCAGCTATGCAAATGGGAATCGCAGACCGAACAGCGAAAGCAGTCGCAATGCCATTGCTGGCCGAGCGCCATAACGATCGGCTCATCGTTGTGATTGTGGGCGAGCAGGGGGCAGAGGCAACTGGCGCAGGCTGGCAGCACGGCTGCTGTGCGCTGTTGTTGTAGTTGATCTTTTTGTTGATGCATGGAAATGTATGTGTGTCTGTGTGTGTGTGTATGTGTGCCTGTGTGTGTTTATGCGTCGCTTGCTGGTAGAAGAGAAGAGAGAGAGAGAGAGAGAAAGAGCATAATGTTGATGAGAGCAGGCTCAAAAGAGTCAGTCGCGTGTATGTGTATGTATGTATGTGCAACGATCTGGCAAGCCTTTGTTTACTGAACCGGTTTTGCGAATGAACTACTCGATTGCATGTTCGTAGCCTAAAGCAACACACAAACATGTGTAATCCAAGTCGAACTACTTATTAACTGCATGTGTAGCTATAGAACTAATCTAAGCATGATGTCATAGCCGGCATAATAAAAAAAACAATATTGCAACAAATATGTTTTTTGCGAAAACATATTTGCAACATCAATAGTTATTACGGAGCTAGCCATGAAACTGGTTCAGCTGAACTGCAGCGCTCAACTCTATGGGAATTCGGGGTACGGTTGACGGATAGCGGGGGTGGGGGTGGGGGTGGGGAATCTATTGTTATTGGCAGCATTGACCCTGAGAAATGGTGTGACTTATTCTTGCACAACAACAACATTTGACTGCACATGTTTTTAGCAATAGTATCAGTGCTTAATATAACTAATGAAGCAAGCCAGCTGACGCAGCTGTATTGTTATGCACAGATAAAAAAATATAAATAACATACACAAAATGACGAATGCACAAACACAGACACGCGCGCGCGCACACACACACACACACACGCACGTACACACGAACATATATACAAAAAGCGCAAAACACAGTTGAATGTTGATTGAAATGTGTGTGGGGGAACGGGAACAACAACGACATCAGCATTAGCAAATGGCAAGCTTGTGCTATTGTTGTTTAGGCTATTGTTGTTGTTGTTGTTGCATTCTTACTAATAGTTGTTACTGCCAAAACTATACACATGTACACACAAACACACACACGCACACAGTCAACAGCAACAAACAAGGCACACACTTGCACACTTACATAATTTTATCTTATATTTTGATGCTGCTGTTTAACGCACATCGCAAATTTTCTTGCATTCGTCCTCACACCATTTTCCACAAGCGTTCGCACGTTTGGGCACTTGTATTACTCCACACAGTTCGAAAATAAAAAACAAATGCATTTGTTTAAAAAAAAAACCAAAATGAGACTAGCGTTAGTGTTCAGTGTGACCGCGAGCGTCGTATGCGAAAATCCACAATCGCGTTAATACCAAAACAAACCAATGCGATAAATACCACAAATACTACACTTTTTGAATAAATTCAATTACAGAATTAAATTAACGTTCTTTTTTGTTTGGTTGCTTGAGAAATTCAGTTTTTAGCTGAAAAACTGGCAAATTAAAATACGCCTTCATTGTTTATGTATCTAAAAACAATATATTTGTTTTGCTTTTATTTAACATGAACACCAGCTGTTCCATTTACCTAAATTATCTCAACGAATTCGTTCGCTCTGTCAAATCAATTTTAACAAATTCTCCCTTTAGGCGAGCCAACAATTAAATAAATAAAATGTGTATGTACAGGGAATCATATGTATATACGTTATGTGTGTTAATATGTTCTATCGTATTTCGTATTATTGTACTGTGTTGTGTGGCGCCGCGGCCTGCGGCGGGCTCCCCTCCCCCTCCGCCACGACGGTCTGCCCTTGGTCCTGGTTCTCGCGTCGCTCCTGCTGACGCACTAGCTCGAAGTACAGTCCACGTCTGGCCATCAGCTCATCATGCTTGCCCGTCTACAGAAAAGCAAAAAACATAGCTTACTAACAGGCATTAACAGAGTGCTCTAGTCGGGTATGCTCGGCCGGGAGATACCCTGTACCTAGCATTTTCAATGGGTTGCCTCCTTAACTTACCTCGACAACGCGTCCCTGATCCATGACCACAATCAGATCCGCATTGCGTATCGTGGACAGCCTGTGCGCAATGACCAATGTGGTGCGATCCTGTACGGCAGTGTCCAGCGCTTTTTGCACCTCCGACTCGCTGGTGGCGTCCAGCGCACTGGTCGCCTCGTCCAGTATGAGGATGCGCGGATTTTTGACCAGCGCCCGGGCAATTGCGATGCGCTGCCGCTGGCCGCCGCTCAGCTGGGTGCCGCGCTCGCCCACATGGGTATTGTAGCCATCGGGCAGGGCAGTGACAAAGTCATGGGATTGGGCCAGCTTGGAGGCCATATAGACATCCGTTTGGCTGGCATCCGGTTTGCCGTAGCGCACATTCTCCAAGATGCTGGTGCCAAAGAGTATTGGCTGCTGCTCGATGAAGCCCAAAACATTGGCGCGCAGCCAAAACGGCGACAAGTCCGACAGCTTATAGCCGTCCAGCTTGATGTTGCCGGCGGTGGGCTCATAGAAGCGTTCGAGGAGTGCGGCTATTGTGGATTTGCCGGAACCGCTGGCGCCCACCAGCGCCACGGTCTGGCCGGGACGCAGCGTCAGATTGAAGTCCTTCAGCACGATCTGTGGAAGAAGCGGAGTCATTAAGCTGCGAGGCTGGAGAGGCTGGCGAGGCACACACTCACATGATCTGGCCGCATCGGATACGCAAAGGACACGTTCTCGAAGCGGATCTCGCCATGCAGACGCTCCGGCGGTATGATATAGCCGCGCAACAGCTCCACCTTCGGCTGCAGCGAGAGGAACTCAAAGACCCGGCTGCCGGCCGTCATGCCGCGTATCATGGTGCCCAGCAGGATCGAGCCCTGCGACAGCGAGCGCTGCACACCCTGCGAGGCGACAAGGAATGCCATCAGGGCGCCGGGCGTTAAACTCTCCGTCGACATCAGATGGCCGCCCATGAAGAGCGTGGATAGCACAAGTGTGTTGAGGAAAAAGTTGGTCAGACCCTGGAAGACAGCGATGCCATAGCCCAGCTCCTGGGCCAGGCGTGCTGCCTCGTTCGTTTCCTGCTCGAACAGCTGCATCTCCCGGTACTCGCAGGCGCTGGAGCGCACGGTCCGTATATTGGACAAGGCCTCCTCGCAGACGCCCGTCGCGCGCTCCGTCTACACACAACAAAGGATTAATTGGATTCTTGGGTTAGGGTAATCTTTGCACGCACCTGAGCCTGTGAGTTTTTGCTGAGCGCGCGCAGCTTGCGTCCCAGATAGGACATGAACATGACCACGCACGGGACACTGGCCAAAGCTATGGCCGCCATATGTGGCGAGATCATGAACAGGGAGACGCTGCCGCCAATTAGCTGGGCGGAGCTGCGCAGGCCGTGGGCGACGAATTGCTTGAACGAGGTCTTGAAGTCCTGCACGTCGGCGGTCAGGCGGTTAACCAGCTCGCCTGTGCGGTTCTCGTCGAAAAACGAGATGTCCTGCAGAACGATCTGCTTGAACAGATCCTGACGCATCCGGGCGGCCATCTGCTCGCCGACGCGACTCAGCAAATAGATGTAGACAAAGGTGAAGCCCGACTGCAGCAGATACAGACTCAGCAAATTGCTGGCCGGTTTGCTCACATCCTTGACAAAGGAGTTGTTAATGGGATCCATCACATACGTATTGGCATAGCGCGCCAGCGTGTTCACCAGATCCCCCAGCAGATTGGGTATGCGCACATTGATGAAGGCCACAATCAGCGCCGCCTGCAAAAAGTGTGCCAGATGCAGTGAATCGCAATGGCAGCTCGGAGTGACTTACCAGAACGGCGCCTATCAGCTCCCAGGTGTGCGGCTCCAGATATGTCCACAGACGCCGCCAGTCAAAGTTCTGATCCTCCTGCTCCAGTGTGTGCTGTATGACGCCCGCCAGCCGATTGCCCTCACAGTGGGCGACCAGCGAACGCGACGTCCACCAGCTGCGCATGGCCACGCCCGCGCCCAGAGTGGCGCCGCCCCAGAGCAGAGCTCGGCACGTCTGCAGCTTGGCCCGGCAGCCGGGCGATCCATGTGGCCGCCACATGTGTTGATGCTGGCGCATCAAGCGACTGGCATTCTGCAGCCGCGGTCCGAGCTGCGACGGCGACTGCGGCAGCGGCAGCGGCAGCGGCAGCTGCTGCAACAGGCTGCGGCTAGAAGAGTCAGAGAGAAGCGATGACATAATCAAAAGGGCAACCTTTTTTATCATTAGTTAACGCGGCCTCCCCCCTTTTCCGACTCACTCTTCGCACAAGCCATGCGTGTCTTATGTGGCTGTGGGTCGGGCGGGGGGGAGGGGGTTGGGGGTTGGCTTGTGGCGTTGCGCTGCCCTGCCGTGCTTTACCTGAGCATATCGCCGCGACTGCAGTTGGTTAGGAGTAGGCGCAGCATCTGTAGCTTATGTTCGTTGCACTTAACTTATAAAATTAACTAAATACGCAAGCTCTTAAGCATTTAACTAACTTGTTGGTTAACCTTAACAATAATAATAACACACACACACACACACACACACGCACGCACGCACGCATACAGTAATGCATGCCAACACCAGCACCAGCAGAGGCACATGCCCATCCACACACACACACACACACACACACACACACAAACAAAAACACATACGATACTCACACCTACACGCACATGCATGCACACGCTTTAAATACGCATTTGGTATTTTTTAGCGCTTAAGCGCTTAAGAGTATTTAATAGTGACATTAATTGTGCTTTTGGTAGTTGGCAAAATTTCAAGATTTACTTAGCTAGGCAATTAATATATTAATATTTAATCTATTTAAATTTGCAGAAGACAACTTTTAAGCCATTTTTTGAATACCGAATTTATTGTATGTGTTTTAAATTTTGTTTATTTTTTTTTTGTGCATACACGATATTTTTTTATTAAGTATAAAATACCATCCAATATACTTTACCAAAGATTGTTTCTAAAAAATACTGAGATTTTGTTTTTGACAATTTGATGTGTGCAAAACCATATTTAAAAACCTCTGTCAATAATCTAAAAAATAGCCTAATTGAAATTGACATGTAGAAGCCGGGCGCCAAATTTTGTTTGCAAAATGCTTTCATCAATTGTAGTATAGGATATTGCTATAAATAATAAGCATTCGGCTAAGGCAACGCTTTAGCTATAAACTAGCCTGGATTTCAAAACAGAAACTTGCTCAAATGATTTTCACAAAAAAACATAAATAAAGTATTTTAGATTTACAAACAATTTCGTATTTATTGAAATTACAGCTCTTAGTTGTAATTAATCAATCCGTGTCCATATCCGAATCGCCATTATCGTCATCATCATCGTCATCGTCGTCGTCGTCGTCTTCGTCGGAGCACTCCTCACCGGAGCTGCTGCTCTCGGTGTCATCAATCCAATCGTGTGCCTTCTGATTGCCAGCTATGATAACCTTCCACTGATCCAGCTTATGTAAGTCCAGCGCATACAAATCGTTGAGCGTGTGCTGTTTCTCATCCTCCTCGTAGAGGCCGCCGAATAGATACAAAATGCCCTTGCAAACGCACAGGCCGGGATTCATGCGCGGCGAGGGCACATCTGTGCGTCTGTGCTGGGCAGCAGGAAACAGACTGGGTATATTGGATACATAGGACGAGGATGCTTGACTGGAGCCGGGTCCACCAACGGTAACCGTAAAAATGCCATCTGTGGTGGTGGTCACAGTCTTTTCAGCGGGCGCCGCATCTCCGGCCATTTCAATATCGTTGGACTTTTCGTTATCCCTCTTGCTGCCGGCCTTGATCTTGGCAGCCACCTCAAGCAGACGCCACGACTGTGAGGTGAGGTCAAAGGCCAGCAGCTCGTCGCCGAACTGACCCTGGACATTCTCGTCATCCTCGTTGACGTCCATCACGCCGCCAAAGCAATACGCCTTGCCATTCGGTGCCACGGTGCAGCCGACGCTGTTGCGCGGCTTCGGACGATAACCGCCAGCTTTGACAGCTGTCCATTTGTATTTGTTGCCGGAGCCGGTCTCTGGAATTCATAAATTGAATAGCATCAACAAGTGAAATATACATAAAGCATAAAGAAACCGCTTACTGTCCACATCGAGCGCAAACATGTCCGTGTGCGTGATGCCACGATCCAGATCCTTTTTCATCGAAGTTCTCGCGTAGCCGCCCCAAACGAAGATTTTGCCATCCGGTGCGGCGGCAATGCAACAGCCGGAACGCACAGCCGGCGCAATTGTGCCGGCAATTTCGATTTTTAGCCATTCGTACGACTCCAGTGAGAAGACATGCACATCGTTATAGTAGTGATAGGATTGGTTGTTATCGTGAAAGCCGCCAAAGATGAACAGACGCTTCTTGGCAGCGACCATGCGATGGCCGCTACGCGCACTGGGGCCATTGGGTGCCGCGATCTTGGACCACTGACGCGTCTTCAGGCTCATCGACCAGAGATCCTTGTAGTGATAAAACTGCAGCTGCGAGGGACTGGCATGCTCGCCGCCAAACAACTGGCAAAGTGGATAAACAAAATGATAATTAGTTTCTATACAAATTAGCCAAGCTCTTACAGACAAACAATTTCCATACGTTATATATGTATAAAGATCATGCGAACTGATCTTCTTGTTGATATTTACCCACAATTGGCCGCCAGCGGTGGCAACGGCGACCATTTGATGGCCGCTGCGCGGCGTTGGGCCCGATGGCGAACGCAGCTGTTTCCACTCGCTCCGGGTTATATTATAGAAGAACATATCGTTATATACGGAGACTTTGGCGCCGTTGTATAGCTCGCCGCCGAACATAATTAGCTCTTCCTTTTCGGGATGTGATACCAGCGAGAAATTGGAGCGTGGCGTTGGTGGTGCGCATATCTCCTCGGTTATCGTCTTTATACTCTGCTCCTGATTTTCCAGTTTTTTTACTATTTCCGCTATATCTGCCTGTAAATGGGGAAAATTTGTGTGAGAACTTTGCCGGGGCGAATAAAACGTGCCTTACCTCTCCAAGTTTTTCCAGCATTTTCTTTTGTTTGGCTGCCAGCTTTTTGTCGGTTTTCATTGCTGTCTTCTCGGCGCCTTTGCCTTTCTTCTTATTCTTGTCCTTTTTACCCATTATAGTTAAATATAAAATATAAACACAACTTGACTATTCAAAGATGGAAAGCACGTTTTAGTGACCATATGCGCTTAACAAAAAAATACCCACTTAATGCTCAAGACGAATCGCGATTATTTTTAGTATTTCCCATATTTAATTTGGTATTTTCTCATTTACCACGGGCAGTTACACTCTTTCTTATATTGTGCAGCGCCAAGCACCGCTGCCAGAGCTGTTAAAAACTGTGTGACCAATTTGCGTAAGGCTTAGCAGCTGTTGTTTAACATTCTGCTTTACTGGTAGTTAAAAGAATCAGTGTTGCGCTAACAGACTGGCAACGCTTGCGAAAAGTCGAGTTGGCATTTGTACTCGAAAAATTCCATTTAATCAAAGAAATAACCCAACCGCATTAAAATTATTAAATAAGTAAATGGTAACACATTTCAAGTACGCGTAATTAAAAAACAGTTTCGTGTAAGTGTTTGTACCCATAAAAGTATTAGAAATTGGGCAACAGCAAAAAACAGAAAGGCACAGTACTGACACCTTGTATTTGTGTTGATGTGCGTGAGAATGGGGCCCGTGTGTGTGTGTGTATTTTTCTGTTGGCTCATGAACGGATTCCGCTGTTGTTATTTTTACAAATTTGATGGACAGGCGCCTATCGGCTAATCAGCTGCTTTATGCCCAATTATGCGAAATTATCTGCAAGTGCCAGCAACCGCCTCCTCCACCACCCGGGGCACTTGCTGCAATTACATTTCAGCGGTAACAACCCTGTGTGTGTGCGTACCATTTGTTTTTGCAGTTCGCCTGAAACTTTACTTGCTCTCTGGCAACGTTGCTCTCTATTTCGTTCGTTCGCTCTCTCTCCCACTGCCTGTCAGGCCTACAACCACTGCTCCAATTTGGCTGTTTTCACTTTTGACTGAACGTCTGACGTAGGGGAAAAAATTAATAAGAAAAACTCTCGATAAATAAGTAATCAATACATATAGTTATTAAAATTATAAAAATACAAGTGTAAAGTATACTAGCAGCCTATGAAATGCAAAACGCCGCAGCCTAACAACTACAAAAAACCTGCTGTGTCAAGCAGCACAATAACAACAACAAATACCAGAGCGAAACGGTGGTAACAAAAACGACGAAAAAGATTGTGTGCGTGTGTGTGTGTGTGTGATGGGCAGTAAGCGGGTATAGGGGCGAGCACAGCAAACGTCCACGTAAACTTTTAGCTCAGCGTGGTTATTGTTGCTGCCGCTGCTGCTGCTGGCATTGTCATTGTCGGATTATACAAAAGTGTACACAATAATAAAAGAAAGAAGAAAGAGAGAAAAGAAATTAGAAAAACGAAGCGAGGCATAAGAAATTGGCAAGTACATATAAGTTGACTTGATTCGTTTTTCTTTCTTTATTATTTTGTTTGTCAAAAGCCAAACTAATTTGCAATCAGTCCCGTAGACCCAAAATCCGGAAAAAAAAACATGTCATGGTTGAAGCAACGCGCCCAGAGCCTGCAGCTGGCTGCGAAAACCAATTCAGATTTGCAAATAATTATCAATCAGAATGAAAACGTTGACAAGGCTCAGGTATCGTTGCGTTTGCTGCATTTTATTTTCTTAGTCCATGTCGAATTGAGCACAGCTGTCACCTGAAAGCTGTGTGGCAACTCTGCCAAAGCCCACACACACACAAACAATCGGGCAAAATAACTGTAAATACTTGAATGGTCGCCTGCCAGGCTCCAAAACAAGAAACACAACAGTTTGTACGTTGCCAGACAAGTCGAAAGTGCTTGAGCAACAAATGGCAGCGAATTTAAGGGATATGGCAATTGTTTTCCTTAAGTGCCAAAATTTAACTATTCCTTTTTTTTGTTTTGGTTTTTTTTACAGTTTGCCAAGCTAACGCACTGCGACAACATGTTGCACAATAATGCCAACTGGCTGCCGCCGCCTCAGCAGCAACAGCAATTGCAGCAACAGCAATTACAGCAACAGCAGCAACAACTGCAACAGCAACAACAACTACAACAACAGCAGCAGCAGCAGGCACCTTCGCTACATCACGCTCAAGTTCCGCCCGCTACGCAACAGTCGCAACCGCAGCTATATGCCAGCCAAATGTTTCAGCAGCCCCAGGCGCAGCCGGCTCAGCCAGCATATTGGCCAGTGGAGCAGACGACGACCCTCAGCTATCACGACTTTGCCGGCACAGCGCCGCCGCCGCCGCCGCTGGGATATGCGCCTCCCGCGTCGCTGTCCTATGCACCGGCCATGTCCGCGCAGCAATTTTATCAGCCAGCGCCAGGGCAAGTGGAGCCGCAGGCGCAGCTGCCAGCTGTCGAGGTCGTCGACAATAATAACAGTGGCAAAAACGATGGCTGGGGTGATTGGGGCGATTGGAACGATGGCGGCAACAACAACAACAACAATAACAACAATAGCAACAACAACGGCAGCAGCATCATGAACCATAGCGAGGCGTCGCCGCTAGCCAGCGTAGTCGAGGATTCCTTCAATGTGCAGGGCCAAAGCAGCTGGCACGCGTTTAGCAACAACAGCAACAACAGGAACACCAACATCAGCGGCAGCAGCAACAACAACAGCAACAACAACAATAATCCTGAGGCCGGCAAATCGCTGGAACTGCCGCCCTTGCTGTCGCCCGCCACGGAGCAGTTGTCGCCAGTGTCCGAGCCGGAATTGAATGCTATTGTGCCGCCGCAGGCTTTTCAAAATCAGCCACCACCAACAGCAGCAGCAGCAGGTCCTCCTCCAGCGGCAGTAGCATTACCACCACCAGCACAGGCAGCTCCTCCTTCAGCGGCAGCACCACTTCCACCAGCAGCTGCTCCCGCAATGGAGACTGCTGCGGGAAATCCCTTCAAGCGCGCTGGAGGACTCAGCAAGCGCGTAAATATTTTGGCTACGCCAGGCACAGTAGCAGCAGCCGTACCAGCGCCAAGTGTGCCCGCCGTAGCGCCTGTGCAGATGTTGCTGCCCGAACCGAATCCGGAACAGCAGCCGTATGAGAATCAGGAGGTATTGCTGGCGGCGCCAAATGATGAGCGTGCTCAGTATCTGCAGACCAGTCACCTATCCGAGCAGCCCGAGGAGGTTAACGAGGGCAACTGGGAGGCAGATGGTCTGTTCCCGCCGCCGGGACTGTCACGTCTGGTGCTCGGTCAGCCGGAGCTGGTTGAGCAGCAACGTCTGGTCACCGGCACCGAGCAGCCGCCCAGTCGTGTGGCCAATGCGCTGCACATGGCTGAGCGTCAGGCCGATGGTGAGGATACCTCCGAGGGTGAGCAGCCGACGCGCAATGATCTCTACCAGCAGCAACAGCAGCAGCAGCAGCAGCAACAACAACAGCAGCAGCAGCAGCAGCAGCAACAACAGCAGCAGCAGCAGTCGCCGCCGCGTCGCGTAGTGACTGGCGTGGAGACCCAAGCCACTGTGGTGCTATCTGGGGAACAGCGCGAGGTGGTCTTGGATGGCGAGAATCTGGAGGATCAGCGGCCAACGATGCCGCCGGCGCCGCTGTCGGTGCCAGCAGCAACAGCGACGGCCACACACGCAACCGGCGTGGCAACAGGAGCAGCTGCTGCCGTCGATCTGGACACCGAGTCACATCAACAACATCACATAAGCAACGACGAGAACGAGGCAAACTCCTCGCTGCCAACTCAACAGCAGCTGCAGCAGCAGCAAACGCCGCTGGACAAGAAACAGCCGCGTGGCAAACCGCGTCCAGTTGCCTCACTGGATCTGGAGTCGGAGGATGAGTCCGAGGACGAGTGGCTGCTGAGCGATAGGCATGATCCGCCGCCGCGCCGCCAGCAGCCGGACGAGCGCAGCATGCGCAGTCTGCGCGGCAGCCGGCGCCACAACAACAGCAACAGCAACAACAACAACTACGAGGGCGAAACGGAGGATTCGGTGCGCGGCGGTGTTGCTGCCGGTGGCGTTGGCAGCGCTGCTCACACTGCCCACAACGACAGCCACAGCAGCAGCAAATCGACGCGCGATGCTAAGCGACGCAGTCGCGATGCGGACAATCAGCGACGACATGAACCGGAGCGCACGGGACGCGAGCGCAGCGAAAGGGAGCGGGAACGCGAACGGGAGCGCGAACGTGAACGTGAACGTGAAAGGGAACGTGAGCGAGACCGGGAACGCAATCGCTGGCGACGCGACGACCAGCAATACGGACGCTCCACGCGCTACAGCAACAACAACAACAACAACAGCAACTATGATGGCGAGTCGGATGCAGCCGAACTGGCAGCCGCCGGTCAAGCGGCAGCCAGCGATGGCGGCGGCGGCGGCGGCGGACGCAACAGCAAGGCAAGCCGGCAAAGACGCAGCGGTGCCGCTGACGCTGATGATTACGAGGACTATGAACAGCAATCGGCGCCACGCGGCGGCAGCCATTATCGTCCACGTCGCGACAAACAGCAACCGCAGTCGCATCAGCAATCGCACGAAAAGCCGCGCGGCAGCCGGCGCAGTCACGAGGGCAGCGAACGGACGCGCTCACATCATCCCGACTGGCAACAGCACTGGGATGCCCGCCAATATGAGGGCTATCGCAACAAGAGCTCCCGGAACAGCGATCTCGAAAAGGAGCTACTCAACGGAGCCGGCGCCGGCGGCAGCAGCAGCGGCGGCAAACGTCGCAACAACTACGATCAATATGCGAATGCCGCGGCCAGCTATGATCCCTACGGCATGTACGAGCAAATGTCGCGCAATCCGCACGCCTACGCGGACATGTACGCCAAGCTGTACGGCCAGATGATTAACTCAATGACGGCGGCCGTTAACGCTGCGGCCGCATCAAAAGCTGTCCCACAATTGCAGACGCAGCCCCATCAGTTGGGCGCACCTGTTGCCGGCGTGGATGAGGCAGCTCTGCTCAGGGAACGTGAAAGGTAAGCCAAAAAAAACAGAAGAAAAATACAGAAAAACAGCAACTCCCAAAAGCTAACTTTGCAGATTGTGTAGCATTTCTTGAGTTGGTTTATTAAATTAGTTAATTAGTTGCTTAGCTGCTTAGCTGCTATCTATTAATTCATGGGCACACACAACGTTTCCAGTCACAAAGTCTCTATTAATCTCAAAAAAAAAAAAACCCCAATGGAACAAATGGAAATGCAACATATGAAAATGATATATAATATGATTAAACTTGCACCTATTAATATTCGATTAACAAATGAAATTAGGTCACAGATTGAAAAGAAGCACTAGAAATATTCGAAGAGTGTTTCATGCACCCCTTGTAAAAGAAAATGTTCCAATTAACAGATCTTTTATTTAAATATACGACCGGAAAGCCAATTTTAAGGCGAGTAAATGCACAAAAAAAAACTTTGGTATTGACATTGCAAACCAAATTTCTTAGAACTTTAGTTCTTCTGCATTTGCGACTGTTTTAAGGTTAGTTTCTGTTCCATTCCACCATTCCGGCCTCAAAACCAGACCAAAACTAGCCTCAAAATTTCAAAACAAACTCGTTTTACGATAAAACTAGATTTACATATTAAATTTTGACCCATATGCAAACTTTTTCGAATAATTTCGAATATACAACTGTTTCATTCCATTATTCCCTAAGCAAAAGTTGACTTAACTTTAAATAGTATATCTTGAGATTTTCGAAATAGACCTTATTCACAAATACCAACTATTCATAACGTTTTGGAACTCTTGTCTTCAGACTAGACTAAATATAAAATTGTAGATAATTGTGTTTTAATTAATATGCTCACTTCTGCAGAGTTGCTCTTTGGCTTTACCGAAGTAAATGCTCGTTACTCGTTACTTTTACTCGTTACTTTTACTCGTTACTGTTACTCGTTACTTTTATTCGTTTATACTTTTTTGTTGTTTTCTTAATTCTCACAACTTCTTGGGCATGTTGTCGTAGCTACTTATCCTTACTCCTCAATTCAACTCAATTCACCTAACTTACTCGTTGATCTGCGCTCGGCTGTAGAGTTGCTCGCTCTGTCTGTCCCTCTCTCTATTTCCCTCCCTCCCACTCTCTCTCTCTCTCTGTTAGTGGTTGGCTTACTCGTTATGTTAACTAACATGCTGAGCTAACATTGAGCTTACAGCACAGCTGCCAGCCTAATTTGTAGCTAATTCCTATGATGATAACATCAAATTTCCTCTGGTCGTGTTAATTGTCTTAGCGATTAATCAAATTCCCCGCGTAATTAATTATGTGTCGCATCCCAAACCCGATCCGACTATCTACCATATTCCTCGCTCGCCCTCTGTCGACTCGCTCGCTGCGCTTTGTGTAATTCCCCTAACCCAAAAAAAAAAAAAAAATACTACTAGAAACCAGTACAAAAACTTACTCGAAGCTGTTGGGCTGTGTCTGCTACTAACAGCAACAACAATAACAACAACAAACAAACAATTAATGTTTTACCAAAATGTTTCGTTTTTAAAAACAACAACAACAAACAACTCGAACAACACACACACGCACACACACATACACGAAACGCCGCCATGTGCTTCCTCTTTAGGTACACACACGCATACATAACACAAGCCAATGAATTCCATCGTCGTCGCCAACAACAGCTCAGTCTCTACCAACAACAACAGCATAACTACACGGATATTTTGAACTCGACACTGGGCGATGACAGCGCCAGCCTCCTTGGCAGCGATACCCACAGCAGCCGCCGGCTCTTGGCTCCGTATGGCATCTCGAGCGCACGTTCGCTCAGCAATTTGAACTGTGAGGATGCCTCCTCCGCAGGATATGCGCGTTACTATGCTGGCTCGGAGTGCAACGTTGATATCAGGTGGTCTCTACAAACAAAAAAAAAAAAAAACAAAACAAAAAACTCACTCATACATAGCTCATCTAAAACCAGAAAGATCTCTTCTACTTTTCGGCTTGCCGATATTTTAATACCCTTGCAGTTGTGATATTCAATAATATGTCAGAACTTTAATCGTACACGATAAAGTAGTCCACTTTTAAAATTACAATTTTTTAGAAAGCAGAATTCGTTTAGGTTTTTCTCAGGTTTCTTAAGATATCTTAAAAAAAAAACTGATTTTCAAGCAATGTAATCCATATAGAATATGCTATATATATAAAAAGATCCTATATGAAAGAAACATTATATATAAATCAGGAATCTTGAAGAACCCAGAAACAACATCAGGCAAAAAAGTTCAGTTTTCTAATAAAAAAAACCAGGAACAAGAGTTTGGCTGGGTAATTCTTGTAAAAATTAAAGGTTTAAAAGGTTTTAAAGGTGGTCCGATACTTTCCAATAAAAAAAAGTAAGAAACAAGTTGACATAGAGAGTGAGAGAGAGAGAGTGAGAGAGAGAGAGAGAGCGTGAGGGAGAGTCAAGCAGAAGAACATGGCTCGCCTTTTGTTACTGATCAAGAACCTATATAGTTTATGGAATCGCTTTGTATACGTTATTTACCTCTAGACAATATTTTAATACCCACTGCAAGGGCCTAAGAATCATTGTCAAAATTCAAAATTCATTTTCCATATAGGCTCTTCTATCCTAAATATGCTCTCAACATGGTGCCAAGTCTTTTGTAAACCCATATATACACAAACACACACATTTACATCTATATACCATTAAGTGCTACAGTTTTTCGCTTTCCCATCTTGAGCTTTAATGACTTTAACTTTTCGCAGTTTCGTCCTATTCAAAATATCGAAAAAATAAAAACTTTTGCTGTTCCTTCGCTGTAAGTTGCGGTGCTTCGACATCAACTGTGTAAATATATCATTACATTGGGGAGCAGCTCTATAAAATATTTCCAAATTTTTACTGAAGCCAAAATAGATCTACCCCAATTTATAAATATTTTTTAAGGAGCTGTGAAAACGTTTTAGGCTGTCAGTTGCTTAACAGAAACAAGCTGTTAAACGCTTACTAAAATGTTGCCTAATGCTGTTCATAAAAGCCACCAATGTTAATGTGACGCTGTTAATGTTAACTTTTATCTGCTGCCGGTTTTGTTATGCTTTGAATAGACGCATAACGTGTAAAAACGGCTTGATATTAAGGCTTTTGACTATAATTAACAGCTAGCTTGTTATTGTATATAACATAAAAATGTTAGTAACAGCGGGTCATTAACAGCGCACAGCTGTTTAACATACTCTGTAAGCTGAACAGCGTGAATGCATTTTGGGCTTATTTTAATTTTGAGAGCGTATAAATATTATTTATATTAAATGTTGTTCATACTCTTGTTTTTAATAGTAAGACTCTTTGAACATAGGGTATACATGTTTATAAATAGAATATATATCTGTAGATATCTAGATATATCTCCACTTCAAAGCAATCTAGATGAAGCTTTGGCAGTCAGCACACAAGTTAAATTCGTTTAATTTCACTATACTACAAAATACCTGTCATAGGAAAGAATAATCCGTCCAAAAAGGAGTTTTTTTTTCGCCACAGCTTGTAATATTAGGTTTTTCAAAGAATAATCAAGGACTATAAACATATTGGGATTAGATTACAAAATCATATATAAGCGCCGCTGTGAACGAAAGGTTTTTTATTTAAAAATCTATCTATGAACTTGACATTTACGAGTTTTTCTTTATATAAGCAACATTTATATATGCATAGGTAGATTTGATATGCTACAGAGCGATTATATGAACCCTGTATGAGTAAAGTTATAGATTGCAGATCTTTTAACTTAAAGCTGACGGCATCGAGTTATTTGTAGACTATAATAACCAACAAGAACAAGATGTATATAATGCTATTTAAAGAACCTTCAGATTATTGCTTATTAGCAGACTTTGCTACTAACTCAAGGCTTGCACGCGCTTATCCCCTTTTCGAGGCTAAAACTAATTGAGAATTATAAGCAACGATAGCTCTTTTATATGTCTGCAAGGGCAGCTAAACTGTATCTATTGTATCTTAAGTTTACAGTTCTAGGAAAGTTAGTATCTCAGTTACTGGAGTTGGTTTTATATACATACATATACATATATATAAATATTCTCTCAATCTACGTGCTCACTATATCTGACATTTTATCTCTTAAATAACTGAGGTTAATTCCGTTTATGGCTCGTGCTTATCATCAAAGCTTTAGTCTATACTATTCGGCAATGAGATAAAGAATATTAACTGAAAAAAATGCGACTCTGCCCATTCTAACACCCATGCCCAGTAAATCCGCTGCCAAATCTTGGCCCGCCTTGTCCATAAATTTCTGCATGCATTTGATTTTGATCTATTATCGATTTGATATTACATTTTTTGATCTTGAATTTGATTTTGATTTTGATTTTGATATTGCCTGCCTTGAGAACTCGAAACCAGTTGCCAGCTCTCGACTAATCTGTAAACTTTCTACTCCACACTTTCCAATTCGAACGGATAGAGCTGCGGCTGCTGCTGTTGGTCTTGGTGCTGTGGCAACAACAACAACATTTGCCGGCAATGTGGATGTGGCAACTGCGACGACAACAACAACGGCTGTGGCACGGCCACCAAGGCGTCGCACACCGCTGCTCTACAATCGGCCACATTTGGTTGCCTCATACTCGATGAGTCTGCTGCTGCGCGTCCGTCCCAAGTACGCGGGACGCGGTCGTCTGCGCAACGATGTGGAGGTGTCGGCGCCACGCATTAAGGATGCCACCAGCAGCCTGCTGCGCGCCTATCCTGGTCCGCTGCAGGGTCGCAAGCTGCACAAGGACAAGATAATTAGCTTCTGCAAGGAGCAGATACGCTTGGGTCCGGCACGCGCCTGCACCGTGCTGTATGCCACACAGAAGAAGCCGCTGGGCAGCGTGGACAAGTATCGCGCCTCGCATACCCTCATGTGGCATCTGCTCATCCTGCTGCTGCGACAGAATGGGGTAAGAGTCGAACTCTGTCGCATAGCCAAGCCGAATCATGTCTTAACTCGTGTTTTCATTTGCCCAACCCAGGTCATTGCCGATACGGATGTGGGTGATCTGTTGCTGGAGAATCAGCGCGAGTATCCCTATGCACCGGACGCAGAGGCGGATGCCGAGTCCGCGGATGCACGTGTGAACGCTGGCGAGCCCCTGAACGACTCGGATGCGGATGAGGCGGCGGCAGCGGGCGGTGCAGCTGCTGCTGAGACTGAACCAGATGCTGATGCAGAGGCGCCCATGTCGGAGCAGGCGGCAACCGATCAGTTTCGCAGCTATGTGCTGCGCGGCAATGTCGAGGAGGCACTGCAATGGGCCACCGATCACAATCTGTGGACGCATGCGTTCTTCTTGGCCCTCTACGAGGATCGTTATGCCCTCACAGATGTGGCACAAAAGTTTCTCAATCGCGCCATCAAAGCGAACGATCCGCTGCAGACGCTCTATCAAATGAAGAGCTGTCATACGCCCGCCTGCGTCAGTCAGCTGCGCGACGAACAGTGGGGCGACTGGCGCTCCCATCTCTCTATATTGGTGACCAACAAGTCTCGCCAGCCGGAATACGATCGCAGCTCTGTCGTCGCACTGGGCGATACTCTCTTCCAACGCGGCGACATCTATGCGGCACACTTTTGCTATCTGGTCGCGCAGGAGGAGTTCGGACGCTATGACAGCGCTGCCACGGAGCTAACCACGCTGACTGGCAATGTGCCTAGGTGAGCGGCAGGGTCTTGGCATGACAAGCTCTTCTTATTGAACTAAGTTTGCTTCCTCTTTCTCTGAACAGGTTGATCCTGCTGGGTGCCTCACACTACAAGCCATTCAATGAGTTTGCCAGCAACGAGGCGATCATCATGACGGAGATCTATGAATATGCGCGATCGCTGTTCGATCACAAGTTCAGCATTGTCAACTTCCAGCACTACAAGTTCCTGCTGGCCACACGCATCCTGGACTACGGTCAACACTTTCGCTGCACCAACTATCTGGAGCAGATAGCCAAGCACATTGAGCTCAAGCCTGACAACTATGATGGTGATTTTATACAGCGCGTATGTTCTGTCCATATACATATAAATCGATGTGTGCATTGCTTATATAATAATATTTTCGTGCTTGTTGACCGATAGGTTTGCGGTCTGGCGGAACGTTTGCGCTATCACGATCCCATACTGATCAATCGCGTCTCCTTTGCCAGTCCACCAACCGCCGCAAATGGCGGCCAAGCGGGACCGCAAGGCGCCACCGAGGAAAAGGAGTGGCTGCGTCAGCTGCGCACGCTGGCTGATCAGGTGAGTGTGTTGCACCTGTTTTATTATGCGATTAAACAATTGCTAATGCGTTTACTTTCGGCAGCCCCTGCAGGAGCAACAGTTGCAACAGCAACAGGAACAACAACAGCAGCAACAGAGCGACATTGATCAGCAATTTGTGGATTTGAGCAAGCAAATGCGCGAGCTAAACATGCAATATGAGGATACCATGCAGCGCGAGCAGGAGGAGCAGCAGCTGCAGCAGCAACAGCAATTGCAGCAACAGCAATTGCAGCAACAGCAACTGCAGCAACTGCAGCAACAGCAGCAACTGCAGCAGCAACAGCAGCAGCAGCAACAGCCGCCAGAATACTATGAGCCGCCGCCGCCACCGCCACAAATACAGCCGAGTCATGAGCAAACGCTGAGCAGCCATATTTATGCGGCGCCAACAGACTACGCTCCCAATGCGGCACAGCAACAGCAGCAGCAGCAGCAGCAGCAACAACAACTGTATGATCCCTCGCAGCAACTGCAGCCGGGCACAGTCTATGGGCACATTGAGCCCGCCAGCGAGGCCTACGGCGCCCAGCAACCAGCAACTGGCTACGACTATTGGCCCAGCGGTGCACAGCAGCCGTATGGCGATGAGGTAGGTGGTGCAATGGCAACGGCAACGGCAACAGCAACTGTTGCAGCTGCAGTCGCTCAGGTCGCGTTTAGTTAAAACTTGCTCAGAGCCGACTCTTTGGTTTTACATTTGTACCTCTTGTGTATTTATTGATTTATATGCATATTTAATTTATCGTATTTATGTTGACTTTGCCATAGTTGTAGTTAAGCATATGATTTATTGTAGTATTATTTTTGTGATCTTTTTGTTATCTTTGTTATGGCTAAAGAGAAGTGACAATTGCTAAACGCGTTGCATGTAAATTAAGGCAATATGTTGCTAACGTCTAATCTAATCACACACATACACACGCACGCACACACAAACACACCTGGAATGCAGCTGGCGCAAATGGAGAGCAACGAGTTGATTGCTGATGACAGCAGCAACAATCTTAACAAGAACAACAACAATGCAATAGCAACATCAGCTGAAGCAGAAGATGCAGCAGAAGCTGAGCAAACACAGCAGCAGCAGCAACAACAACAACAGCTGCAACAAGAGGAACAATTGCAGCTGCTAGAGCCAAGTGCGCACAGCAGCAACATGGACAACGGCAACAATCGCTTTAAACACAATGCCTTCAAGCTGCCCGCTGCTAGCAATGGCAAGCAAATGCACTACACAGGCCAAGACAAGGACAAAAGCAAACAATTTCCACGAAAATTGCAATTTGCTAACAGCAACAACAGCAACAACAGCAACAACAGCGACAACAGCAGCATCGGCAGCAATATAGCGGAATGTACAGCGACAACAACGGCAACCACAACGAAGGCATTTAATTTGAATGATGTAAGTAGCATTATAGCCATAAATAAACATCATAATGCTACCAGCAACAGCGGCAGCAGCTGCAGTAACCACAGCAGCAACAGCAGCAGCAGCAGCAACAACATCAGCAACAGCAGAAACAATTATGCAAAATTAACAGCTATCGCTAGTCGCGTGAATAGTTTTAAAAAGTGCAACAATTTAATCAATGCTGTGCCCAAAACCCTAACCACGCCCACACGCTTCATACCAGCCAAGCCGGTGTTAGCCAAGCCTGCAGCCAGCCTAGCCACAGCAACAACAACAGCAACAGCAACAGCAACAACAATGGCAACAGCAGCAGCCACAGCAGCAGCAGCGGCAGCGACAGCAGCAACAGGCGGTGTTAAGCGCGTCAATTTTGATCTGCCCTCGACAATCGATGAGGTGGCAGAGCAGGAGTGTGAAATCGAAAACGATAACGATAACGATAGCGATAACAGCTACAGCCTAGCATTGGCACGACCCGGCCAGAGCCACAACAAGTACAGCCTGTGCAAGCCCAGCAGCAGCGGGAACAGAAGCACCTGCAAGCCGCATATTATATTCAATGGCACCTATCCCATCGATATGCCGCTGGGCGCAACGCCGCCGGCGCCGCTGGCGTCACATCATCGCAGCAGCTACGATGCCGAGGCGAATGCGGATCGCAGTGAAATGCAGCGCTATCGATATATGATGCATGACTATGTCATCGATGAGGATGCCGAGGGCGAGGAGCTCGCCGAGGAGGATGACTACGATGACGATGACGACGATGAAGATGCCTACGACGACGATGCATATGATGCATACGATGATTATTATGTGCTGCAACAGAACAATAATTTTCTCAGCGAATTGGGCATCATTAAGCAGCCGCAGCCGCCGCAGCAGCCGCAGCAACAGCAGCAACAGCAACAGCAGCAACAGCAGCAACAGCCGGCGTCAACGCCGCAAAACGTTTGGTCCATGCAGGAGCTAATCGCCAATCCGGGCATACCGATCAACTATAAGAAAATGTGCACTGAGGTGGAGCAGAGCTTGAGCAAATTTGAAGCGTATCTGGATGCCAAAGGTCAAACAACAACAACAATAACAAAAACGACAACAAAAGGCACAACACCTGGCGTGGTGCGAACATATGATATCGATGCACCCACCGATGGCAATGGCAAAGGCAATGGCAATGGCAGCAGCGCCGCCGGCTTGGCTCTTAGCACTAAGAAACAGATTTAGATTATGTCATTAACAGTTGTTGTTGTTCTTTTCCCTATTTTCTTGTGAAAGCAACGTGCGCAGCGTTGCCAGATTACAGCAGCAGCAGCAGCAGCTGAGAGTGTTGTAAAATGTGCGGCGCCGCACGTCGCTTGTTTCGATTAGAGCAGGGCGGAGCTTCTTCTATCTCTATCTCGCTTTTATGTACCTGCAATATACAACTGTAAACTAACTGTAAAATGGCACTCTGTGATTTCGTATGCATAATAATGTTTAGCCAATATGCATATGTACTTACATACATATATAAAAACAAAACAAAACCAAAGCAATGCAAAACCAAACATAAATACTGTTAGCTTAAGCTATATTTAAATGCAATTGAAGAGCGAGCCTGCTGAATTTACCAGTTGATATTTGATTTAAGATATGTATGTTTTTGACTGCGCCAGTTAAACCAACAGCTATATTTTCTTTTTATGTATTTGCCAACACTAACAACTATCTATCTATATATGTATATGTATATGTATATACTTTTATGTATGTGTGTTTAATGCACTTTAACTAATTTCTTTGCTTTTCGTTTGCCAATAACCGAAACTAATCAACTGCCATTTCTCCAAATCCCGCCCCCAACCGACAATTTGAAAATTTCATGTCTGAAAAACCAAAACCACACGCACTTGAATAAAATTACAAAAAAAAAAACCAAAATCAAAAATCAAACGCAAAATAAAAAAATAAAAAAAACAACGACAACAATATGACAATGACCAATAGCAGCAACAAATGCGACCCACGATTTCGATGCCAAAATCAAAGAATTACGACGACGACGATGGAGCTGCCACAACTGGTGCTGCATCCTTAGGTGGCCATGCAACGTCCGGAAGCGCAGCCTCAACGGCGGGCAAGCAGCAACAGCAACAACAATCCGGGGCTGGCGGTTTGCCCGGGTAAGTTCGCCCCCAATTCCCATAACTGTGGCCAGAAATAATCTCTCATCATTTTTGTTGATCAATAGCGCGCCGGGCAATCAGAATGCCGGCTGGTTTGGTGGCCTGTGGAACAAGTTTTCGCTAAAGCCGAAAAATCAAATGATATTACCGGATGACAAGAATCCGACAATTGTGTGGGATAAGGAGCGCAAATGCTGGACCAATACCGAGGGCAATGCCGATGAAACGGAATCATTTAAGCCGCCACCAAAGATGAGCGACATGGGCATGGGTATGCCAGCAGCATCGGCGCCGCCACCAGCATTGAATACATTGGGCAGCATACCCACGCCAGTTGCCACGCCCAATCTGTTGCCACAGCAAAATGCTCATGAGCTGCCAAACGCCAATAATGTCTATGAGAATCAGATGGAGTATGACTATCCCAGCTATGCGGCACCATCAGCTGCGATATCAGCACCAGCACCAGCAGCATCGACATCGCCTGGTCTTGCCCCAGCGGGAGCAGCAGCAGTAACGCCGCCCGGCGGCGCACAGCCCAAACTTCAATCGAACATGTTCAAAATTAAACGCAATCGCAGTAGGTTTAGCCAATGCTGATGCACTGCAACATATTACTAAAAACAATCACTCTCAATTGTAGCGCTGAAGAACTCCTATGTTGATGTATTTAATCCATCGGGCGCGCCCATGACCTCAGCGCCACAGACTGTGCTGGCGCCGATTATGGCACCGGTGGCCGTGCCGCAGGGCGGCTTCTTTGTGCCTGGCGCAGTGCCCACACAGCAGCAGCAGCCCCAATAGGAGTAGCGAATGTGCGTGCTTTGAATGTCGTTTGTTTTAAATATATGTACATATTGTTATGTATTTTCTATTTTCAGCATTTCATGTAATACGTAAACTTAACATAACTACGTGGCGCGCACAACGACCGCAACAATCAACATCAACAGCAACAGCAGCAACAACTTAGGCAAACAACACTCGAGCGACAACTGCGTGAGCGGACAACGACAACGACAACTACAACAATCACAATAACAACAACAACAACAACAAGTGCTACTTTCTATTAATTATTGCATGCTGCTGCAAAACATGTTGGGCAGCTCCTCTGCGTGTGTTTCGTTGTTGTTACTATTTTTCGTTATATATATATATATATTTTTTTTTTCTATCTCTCTCTGTTCAAACTGTAATTGTAAATGTGCGCGTTTAGCGAAATTGATAACAAATTTATGTACGATTAGTAAAATATATGTATATGTACATTTTTTCTTCTCCTATAAAAAACGATCAGCCCCTATAATCCCCCAAAAATCCATGCGCAACAATCCCGATATGATTAAAGCAACAAGTTTTTAGTTCAACTATGTTTTTTTTTTTTTTCTATGTTGCATCGTTTTTAGTTGTATATTTCATAAAGACAGGCAATTTACAATAATATTGTTTTTGATTTACATTAAATATACATATATATATATTATTATTATTTAATAATCTTCGATTAGTCTGTGAAAAGAAAGAGCAAACGCATGTACGTGTGCTGGATAAACAGCAAAGAAAAGTTGATAAAGAAAAGTTGGAAAATTTGGTTTAAACACCAAAAATATATATATTTATACACATAGTTTATTAAACAAAAAAGAATTTGAAAGCAAAAATAGTTTTTCGTTTCTCAATTGTCGATGTACTTTCTATATCTATTCTGTGTTGATTTTTGTTGTGCGTACATACACAAATATTCACATAAATATTCCAATTAATTTGTAGAGCCAATGGTTTAATGTTTTCTTTGTAATGCATTTGAAAAAAAAGAAGAAGAAGAAAAATAGCAAAAACAAAACAATGTTAATTTTGTTAGAGTTGTGTCTATGTGTTTATTATTATTATTATTTTTTTTACGCGTTAATTTAATTTTTATTTAGCTTAAAAACATAAAACAACAACTGGTGCAGGCAAAAAACAATAAAACAAATTGATATCAAACATTACAAATTGAAATATTTAAATGATATACATTTAATAGAGCTATATATGTATATTGTGTACTAGCACTAGCACTAGCACTTATGTATTATGTACAAACGCAACTAATTGGTATATCGAAATTTAATTGTTAACGTTAGTTGAGCTAATTGCGTTAAATCTATGGCAGGCATTTTACAAATTCTACCCCAAAAATTAAAACGAATTGTACACAAATTAAGCATACACAGATACATATATGCGGCGTTGATAATTTGGTCTGTAACTGACGTTTTTTTTTTTTTCCCCCCCCCCCTCCTCCACCCATTTACAATGAAACGATAGCGAGAGCGTGGTATAATTCTTATCATTTAATTAGCCTAAAAAGAAACCGAAATAAATAAATCAATAGTAAACAAATTGAATTGTTGTGTTTGCAAAGAGCGAGAGACAGTTGAGTTAGCGCAAGATAGTTGCCATACAAACATAACATCTATCTCTAAGATGCTTAAGATCTAACTTTAGTTCACATGTTTCAAGTTTTATCTATTGCGATTCGAATCTCAATACCCAATTAATCAATTTATCTACAAGTTAGTTTGGAAACGTATCCAAAAATTGAAAAATATTCTTAATACCATTCTACACGAGAGTCTATCTATATATATCAGTTTTTCGTCTTTAGCTCTTATAAGCTACGAGTTATGGTCAAAAACTTGATTTCGTGCTAGATTTTTATCGATTTCATGGTATTAAGTCTCCTGCTCTTATGAACTCTGAGATTGACACATTCGAACAGACATGGACATGGCTAGATTGACTCGGCTATTGATGTTGATTAGAAGGATATATATTTTATGGAATCGAATCTTTATACCATATTTACCGATTTAAGATGAGTTCAGGGAATGCCTCATCTTGGGGCTTTGCCTCGAACCATGCTTCATCGCGTTTTACTCAATTTTAAATAAATTACATTTTTTCATTAACCAATATATTCTCTTCGGTTGCAATGTTGTATTCACAAATTGTTGTCTATTTTATTTAAAGTATTCAAAATATCGCAATGTGATTTAGTTTTAGCCAAACTCACAAATTACGAGCTTTATTAGCCGTTTGATATCTTTGACATTTCGATATTAAGTGTTGCTTCAGGAAATAGCGTATGAATTCTTGTCAGAGTTCTCTTACAACTTAACTTGGGTTCAACTATGGCAAAGCCTTGCTTTCATTTAACAGCTTATATCTATTGTTTTGAAGTATTTGCTTAAATTTAATTCGCAGTATTTGCCGGAGTTCGATTAAGTTGCGCCTCCTGGTCGTCGTCGCTGCTGCTGGTACTGGAGAAGGAGTTGTCGTCCGCGCCGAAGCTGCCTGCCAGCCCATAAATATTGTGCACCTCGGGCTGCTGCGTTATCTTTGCCGCTGCCTTGCTGCGCTTGGCTGTGGGTTGCGCTTCCAAGTACTGTGGCTGCTGGCTGCGCTTGTTGCTGGACTTGGCGGCCTCCACTTCCTCATCTGCAAAGGTAGTAAGTTATAGAAAATGTGCTGGCTGTGGACTGTGCCGCTTACCGCTGTCAATGAGGTCATGGCCGGCGGGCGGACGAGCCGCGTAGCTAATGTAAATGGCAGGAAACTCAACAATTGTCTTGGCGGCAAGATTGGCGCGCAGTGTCCGATGTGCGGCCAGTCGATAGCAGCGCTGGCCGCTGCGCTGCACACCCTCCGCACGCAGCCATAGGCTGAGCTGCCCAATGCCGGCTGTCTGATGGTGTTGCAACACTTTGCGCTGCTCGACCGCCGCCGCCTGCAACAGATCGAGGTACTTGCTCAGCAGATCGGCCAGTGTACGCTCCTCGTCGCAGTGTTTGTCCACAAAACGTGTCAACGTGCTGCTTGCAGCATGCACAAACAGCCATTCGATGTGCCAGTAGATGCGTCGCTGCTTCCAATTCAAATAGGTCGTGTTCTCCTTGTGCCGACTGAAGTTGGGCAGCAGCAGCTGCAGGCGTGTGCCCCGCTCCTGGGCCGCCTTGCGCAGTCGATGCTGCGGCACCGGCAGCTGACGCTGCTGTTGCGTATAGCGCTTGATCTGATCCTGTTTGCGATCCTCCGTATAGCGCGTGCATTCCTCCAGAAAGCAATAGTCGCTCATGAACTCACGTTCGGTCATGGCGCTGATGGGCATGAACTTGGTGCGATCCCGTTTGCCATCGCAGTTGAGTTCCCGCTTGTGGATCTGCACGCATGCCACACAGCAGGTCTTCACCTCGCACTTGGGACAGGCGTAGCGGGCCGCTTGGCTGGCGCACACCTCGCAATTGCCCAGACGCGAGGGCCTGCTGCAAATCAGAAAATCATATTAAATAATAAATTAGTAATTATTTTATTTAATGCACATGCCTGGCAGCTTGACTGCTCGTTTCAGTCATGCTTGTTGTTTCACACACACACACACACATACACACACACGCGCGCACACGCACACACATTTATATACATACACATAACAGCAACAGCTGCCTCTAAATTGTCACATTTTTTTTTTTTTTTTTTCATTTTGCTTGGCGCTTTTGTTTTGCCATTCACACACGGACGGACGCAAACGTGCGCCAGTCCCAACGCGGTTTCTCTTTCGGCCATACTCTGTGTACACTTTATACATGTATTTTGTTTGTGATTTAACCGGTGGCATCCTTTGGTGACGTCGGCGCCACAGTCCCAATTGTGGACGCCATTGGAAGCGCGTATCAGTTAACAGCCGCATTTCACATATTTCATAGCTATTTATGTTAAATTCGCTGTTAATAGCAAAACTGTAAATATAATGAACGATGCGCGTGTGTGCGCCTGTGTGTCTCTGTGTTCGTGTGTGCGTGAGTATGTTCAGTGCGCGAGCCAATCAGTACATGTGCGTCTATTGTGTAAGCATTGCGAAGTTGCCACCTAATTGTTTATCGTGTATTTATCGTAATCGCTCGTTTCGATAACCTAAGCGAACTAGAACTCGTTGCAAGTGGGCGCGCGCGCGCGCGTTATCTAATTACCGTTATCTTTTTGAGTTTCTTTTTTTTCCTGTTGCGTTGTATGTTCAAATTTGATACGTATTTATATATGCATGGAAATATGTATGTCATCGTTGCATGCTCGTTTTATGGTAAAAATTGACTATCTTATCACCTGGTGCCCGCACACGCACTTCCTTTGTTTATATTATAAATAATTCAATTCAATTTACCTATTAATGTTGTTTTTTTTTTCTGTTTTTTGTTTTGTTTTTCTTTTTTTTTTTTTTTCTACCTTTAGCGAACAAGCCAGCAGAGCTCGGGCTCACCACACTACCTACTCGAATTCGTGAGAGAGCGTTGAAAAGCGATCGGTATAAATATTATCATGCGCAAACAACTGCGATCAGTATATAAAGTCACCACACGCTGCCTAGATGTCCGCAAGGCGTACAGTATCAGACGAATGAACGAGATTAAGGTGCGTGGAGTTGCCTCGGGGCCGCCCATGCCCAAGACCCTGAAACCAACTGCCGACAGCAATGGCTGGCCAAAGAGGCACGACGATGAAAGGAAACAGCCTTTCGCGGATCTGGTATTCTATCCGGGTGGACGCCCAGCTGTGGCCAACGATCAGGATGCCAACAGTATTGCACGTGAGGATGCAGACTACAATGTGAGTCATCTAATGCGTTTGGCGGGGGAGCGGATGGATTTCGATCAGTGAAAAAAACAATTTGTGATTTTAGGCAGCAATTGAAACGCTGACAAAGCTACAGGGCAACGGAGACAGCATACGAAACTCCATTACCGACAAAAAGCTGAACTCGTTGGTGCACACACTCAAGTATCTGGAGCGCAGCGGACTAACATTGGACGACGTGGAGCAGCTGTCGGTGATCCATGTGGCCGGCACCAAGGGCAAGGTAGGTTTTTTTTTATTCAAATTTTTTAATTTTTCCCTGCTAACGAGCGAGCGGGCGAATAACTGATAATTAACACCAATTGGAGCATAATAAATGGCACAAACAAAAACAATTGACAATACACGACAAACAATAATTGTGACAGTTTGAAAACGCGTTCAAATATTACGTAGAACGTCGTGTGAAGCCCAAAACTGGTTTATTTTCAACCAACAACGTTTTGATCAAAGAATCTTCGAAGTAGCTAAAAACTCGTTTATTACGCATTCGAAAATATTGAATTGAACATTGAAGCTTTTTTAGGCCTCTTATGAACACATATTTAGGTTTTTATGGGTGAAGTTGAGTAAAACTTTTCATTTAAGTTCGTTTTGAATTATAAGCGGAATGTAAACTTATTATCTGTTATTTTTCTGTATTTTACCCAGAAATAATTAATTAATAATATTTATAATATTCGCATAATATTATAAATATACTGAGCACATTATATATATTTTGGCCTTTCGCCTTTTTAACGAATATTTAGACATAGCGCAGTTAAAATCAAGTTTTTCAAACCTTTTAATTACAACATAGATACACTGAAAGAATAGTTTGCAAAGAAATCTATATGAATATAAAGGCCAAAACTAATTCTTTAGAGGTATATAGATAATGGGATTACGGAAAGTTCTTTATTAATAAATAGAAAAAATTCTAGATAGTATGAGATATAAATTACAAATATTAGATGCTTTTATATATTGTTTTTGAATTCATTACGCTTTTTTAGAATATTCTCAGAAAAAGTAAAGATAATTTTAGATTTGTCATTGCATTATATAGCTTACTTAAGATCGATAACTATCGATAGCTAACAAATAAAAAAAATCTGTAAATACCTGGAGTTTATATAGAATGGGAGTGGAGCTCTCGACCTTCCCTTTTAATAAATCTAAGTTTGTTCAAGATAAAAGATATTACAAAATCTGGGGATACGTCATTTACAATAAGAAGTATGAATAGCTTGAGCTAATAAAGCTCAAGGGATTCGAACTGCTAACCTTCTCGTTAAATAAATCTAAAGTTTTTTTTTACTATAGATAACAAAAGATATTACAAAAGATTGAAACGTAATATTGGATAATAGGTATAAATAGCTTGAGCTAATAAAGATTTCAGCTGTAAATCATATGCATATTCACGCCTTGGATTCGAACCTCTAATCCTCCTAGTCAAGTAATACTTTAATAAAATTCCCTTTTGTGCACTTAAGATTTATATATTTAAATAGAATAGAAACTAGGAATATCTCTCCATTTAATAGATATGTATATATATATATAAATATATGTACAGATTCTTCACAAAAGATTAATACCTGCTACTCGAACCTCTAATCTAGCCCATTCAATGGAAACTAAACATATATATACAAACTATTTCTTTGTATATTACCTATATATATCATCAAAAGATCAATACCTGCTTTTTGAATAGATAATGGAATATGAAATGTCTGAAATTCGAATCCCTAATCTTTCCCGTTTAATAGATACAGTATTTATATGCTTTCCTCGTATATTACTTATATATCACCAAAAGTTGAATACTTACCTTTTGAACAGAGACTAAGAAGAACTGAAAATGTCCGAAATTCGTGTCTTTAATCCTTTCCGTTCGATATATATATACATATATATATTTATATCATCGGATTCTTTCCTTGTATATAACATATATTTATAAATAGAGACAAGGCCAAAATGTGCGAAACTCGAGCCTCTAATCCTTTCCGTTTAATAGATCTTCAGTTCAGTTTGTTTGTTTATATTTATATTAGTCGAATCGGCTTTTGCCAGTTGATTGTTTATAGTCGATTTCGCTCAGTGTAGACGCAGCGCTCGGTTTACCTTTGACTCTGTCGACTGATTACTGATAAGTGTGAATTGTATGAATTGTGTGTGTGGAAATCGGACTGAGCTTTCGTATCGCTGATTGCATATATAGTATATATAGTATATATAGTATGTATATTGTTTATGTAGGGCTCGACGTGTGCGCTGACGGAGTCGATATTGCGACAATATGGCGCACGGACTGGATTCTTTAGTTCGCCGCATCTGGCGACGACGAACGAGCGGATCCGGATCAATGGTGATCCGCTGGCCAAGGACAAGTTCACCAAATACTTTTGGCTCGTTTACAATCGTATGCTGGTGCAGCGCGAACATGAAAAGGATATGCCGGCATTCTTTATGTTCCTGACCATTGTCGGCTTCCATGTGTTCATTGCGGAGCGCGTCGATGTCGTTGTGCTCGAGGTGGGCCTCGGCGGTGAGCTGGACTGCACGAACATATTGCGGAATGTTCGCACCGCGGGCATCACATCGCTGGCTTTGGAGCATACGGCCCTGTTGGGCAACACGCTACGCCAGATTGCCTGGCAGAAGGCGGGCATCATAAAGCCGGGCGCCCATGTCTATACGCACGTAACACAGCCGGAATGCCTGCAGGTGATCTATGAGCGTGCCGCCGAACGCAAGGCCCAGGTGTTCCAAGTGCCCAGCACGGAGGCGTATCTACAGCAGGCGGATAACTTCAATGAGTATGTGCGCCTGAATGCCTCGCTGGCCATACAATTGTCGTACGATTGGCTGCGCCAGACGACGGGTCGACTGCATCACGATTATCCGATCAACGAGCGGCACATAACCAGCGAGGTGCTGCGCGGCCTGAACGCGGCCAATTGGCCCGGACGCTGCCAGCTGGTCGAGTATCAGAATATGCGTGTCCACTTGGATGGGGCGCACACCGTGGAGAGCATTCGGGTCTGCTGCGACTGGTACCGGAAGAGCATCAGGCACAGGTAAAGTCAAATCGATTCCAATTTGCAATTAATTCATTTTGTGTTCTTTTCTTTAAGTCGCAATCCAAATATTTTGGTATTCAATCGCACGGGAGATTCGGATACAAAGGCCATACTGCATGTGCTGCAGCAGACGTGCGCCTTCGATATGATCTGTTTTGTGCCCAATTTGGCGACCGCCAAGCCCAACGATCCCAACCAGGCGAACCTCCACTGCAGCCCCGAGGCGCAGCGTCAGCGCGCCCAAAGCATCGCCGCCGCCTGGCAGCAGCTGTGCGTTTCGCAGCAGCAGCCGAATCATGGGCAAATGTATAATACGGTCTGGGATGCATTCGTTGCGATCCGTACGCGTTATCCGTACAACATTCAGCTGGATGTCCTGATAACCGGCTCCATACATTTGCTGGGCGCTGTCATAACCGTACTTAACGATTTCCATTCGGAGACGACGCCAACGAAAAATGGACACGGGCTCGGTCGATCGCCTGACATGTAATTGGAAACTATATTTATAGCTCTATGTACGCCCCTTCCTAAACTAAGACTAGACATTTAATACATGCCCCCCCCCGCCCCTTATATATATTTAGATATATATATATACATATGTATATTTTGTAAACATTCAACTGATTCTTTCTAACCACACTTCACTTCCATAGTTTACACTCGCTGGAAATGTGAGATTCTCGTTTTACAACCAACAGGTTTTCTATCATTGGAATTATTGTGTCGGGCCAATGAGTTTCTATGGAAATGTTATGAAGCCCTTCTGATTCATTTCGCCAAATAGAGCAATGCTTTCTTAATAGTCTGACAATTGCGCAATGTGGCAACCCTTTTAGTAACTGTAACTTTAAGACCTAACCCCACTTATTTTTTATATTTAATAGCCTACGCAATATTCTGTATATAGTAACATAGTAAAAAAATCGCATATTATAATTGAAATTTTGGTATAATACACACAATATTTCACTTGGAGTTTTTCTAGCAGTCAAGGATCTGACCAATAAGCGCAGATCTATTTGTTTAAGCTTAAAAAGCAAATTATGATCAGTTCTCTTTCTGCTCTTCTTTGAGCTGCTCAATTCAAAAATTGTATTCACTTCTGGATTTCAAACAAAGATCAACGTATGATGGGTGAAATAAAAGCAAGTTCTTGATATAATAAAAGCAAATATCTTCTTTTATATAAATCGTAAATGATGCACTAAATTTGAGTATATAGATTAATGGTGAATGAGAATGAGAATAAGTGAATGAGCATAAATCAGAAGAGTTTCGCATAACATATCTGTTAAAAGTTCTTATTTAAACCAGAAATCTCTCTCAGCTTAGACTGTGAAAATAAAAAAATAATCGTACAAGCGAGGATTTAACAGATTAATATTAAGTGATCAAAAGCTGTTATGTTTTCTCCAGCCTCCAGGAACTCACCAAAAAAGCTGGCCAATACAGCCGTCGGCAAAAGCTATTTTTTAAGGCAGTGCAAGCACGTCGACAAACTAAATTTCAAAACACCGACGGCAACGGCTTTAGCGATGCGGACGTTAAGTTCACGGCAGGCAACACTGGCTGAATGCAAGGCTGCCACCTGAGCGCAAGCATCTGGCTGCTGGATGGCTGCGACAGGGATGTTTGGCAAATGCACAGGGCTGTTGCTGCCGCCAGACCTTTGACCAATCAGCGGTCGTCGCAGTCCAGTGTGCGAGCGAGCTGGCGCTAGCTGTGTGCACAGCCGTTGCGCTGTAGTGTAAAAACAAAATGGCTAACGCGTAGCGGAAGTAGGACTTGTCGCTGTGTGCGAGCGGGATGGCAGCACTGATGACTGATAAAATCACAGCTAAATGAGATGTTAACATGTAGGATGTCAGGCTGGCAGGCTGGCTGGCTGGATGGGGGGCGGGGGCGAGCGGTCTGGTGGTTGGGCGGCTGCCATTGCCGACTTTTTGGCGCTGCGACTGCCGGCTGTGCACGCTAAACTGTCCCGTTTACAGCAACAAATCGTGTAATTCACTTTTTTCCTAGTCTCTCTGGGCGCGCGCGTGTATGCATGTGTGTGTGGTTGCTTGTGTGTGTGTGTGTCTGTGTGAGCCTTGCGCTACGCTAAAAGGATTAATAAACGTTCGCATCTCAGTTGTTCATTTGACTTTGCGCTTAACGGTTCAGCTGCCAGCGTTGCCAGAAATTTAATTAAACTGAAATTTCATAGAACTACACAAATATGCAGAATACTCAATAGGTTGGCTCCAGCTCCACCTGCCGACGGAAATAACTAAACGCGTTTAACAATATTTTGTGTGCTGGTTGCTCAGGCTGTTTAATTGTTTTTTTTTTTGTTTTTTTTTTTGGTCTGTGCCAAGTGCTAGGATCTACCCAAGGATCTATCCGAACGCAATGTTAACGGCATTGCTGTAAATTTGTTCTAACTGTTGAAAATTTTGTATTCAATTTGCGTGTATTAAAAGTGCATAAACCATAAAAATGCAAAGTTCGAAATCGTTTCTAATACGCGATCTTCTGGGTGACCTAATTAATCGTCGACAAACGGATTCCGGTAAGCAGCGATTAATGAATGGAAATCATTACAGATTCAATTTTCCGATTTCTTTAACAGTAACTAAGTGCTTTATGTGGCGGTCTCTTCTTAGAGAAGGCTACACTTTATAGAAGAGTCGTTATTATGGATTAATTTAGGCCAATTGTAAATTTGAATTTGTAGGTTAGGTTAACTTAACGGTTTGCTTTTAGGTTATGTTTGAAAATTAAACATTTTCCATTTTTAGAGTTGAGTAAGCCGAAAAATAATTTGCGAGTAAATGGATCAATGAATAAGTACTTTGTAGAAATGAGTACTTTAGTACTTGTACATTTTTGTAGACCTTAAAAATGGCTCTGCTTTTTGATTAACTCTTATTGGACTGTTTTACGAATTTCGAAAAGTTTCAAAATTCAAGCAACAAAACCCATATTCATGTTTATTTAATAGAGAAATAAGCAAATCTGTGTCTTTGGCTCATTTTTGAGTGATTAAATTGAAAGGATTTTCGAACTTTTGGAAAAAAGTATGCTCCCAATAGGGTTACTTTTATTGGCGTTCTGATTGGATTTAAAGCTTCCAATCGTGCTTAAAAGATTGACCCAGTTTCTCTTTAATAACGAATGTAGCTTTTGAGTTCAAGTCCTTATGGTGCATTTAGCGCTTGGATCTTGAATACTCATGAATCACAACACACTCACTACACACACACACACACACACACACACACACATGTTTAGAGCAATTAGCTACTAAATAGTTGTAATTGTTGAGCTAAACTTTATTTAATGTCATGCATAATTAGAGGACAACCCCGAAACACACACACACACACACACACACACACACACGACACAGCACACACACACACTTAAAAAGTATAAGTCATACAAATGAGAGAGCACCTGCGGCTATTTGATACCCTGGACATGAGATACGCAGGGCATGTTGTTAGCGGCGGAATTAGGTTAAGTTTAAGTCGATGTCTATATAAATCGAATCTATATAGATATTAAAATTTCTTAAGGATATAATAGAAAATAACATATTTTCTATAGGATAACAATTTTTTGATTCAGGTTCTCCTATAATTTTCTGAAAATTCAAAATACTGAACGCTTTAATTTCTGCAGTGTGACCAGCTGCTACTAAAAAAAAAAAGTAGCTGAATCTAATGTTGAAAATAGCTTTAAAAAAATCCGAATTTAGCTTAAAAATGTAATTGTTGCAAATGATACTAGCCAGTTTTAGCTCGAAAATGGCTGAATTGGCAAATCAGCTCTGAAGCAGCCATAAAAAAAAGCATCAAAAAATGCGCACATGGGCATACTTTTTGCGGTTAGCTAGCTACAGGGTATCTGTTAGTCTTGACTGACTTGCCTTTTATTTATTGTTTTACATTGTTTTCGTTGTTGTTCTTGTTGTTGTTGTTGTTGTTGTGGTTCATACGGGGGCTAAACAATCAAAGTTGTTGTACGTGACAAATTGCTCGAGCGCGAGTTACGACAAAAAAACAACAACAAGAAAAACAACAACAACAGCAAAAATTCAATTATTGCCTCAAGCCGTTCTGGTTTTCTGACTGAATGCACACACACCCTCCCCCCCCCCTCTCCACTCCCCTCGTCGAAACATTCGCCCTCTCAATTTGTTGCTAAAAGTTTTGTTGTCGTTTCTAATTGAGGCGAGGTGTGAGATTTAAATGCCTGCGGCCAGTTGTCAACGGTTTGTCACACACACACACGCACAACATCAAAAGTGTGGCTGGGGGGGTGGGGGTGGGTTGGTGCATGTAAAGTGCCGGCTAATTGGCCGCTGCGCAGCAGAAAATAATGCGAGACAATTAAGAAATATGCAAGGAGCCAAAGTTAAAACGAGCTCAATTTGAGGTTATGTCGAGTGCTTTTTGATCAGCTCTTCCTCTTCTCGCTGCATACTTTGCGGCGCCAAATAAAACATTTTTGGAAAAGTAATTGCGGTTAGCTTTGCAGGCAAGTGTCGCATATTGAGAAAGTGTTCTGATTCTGAGCTAGCTCTAAGCTTAACTTATCTATTCAAAGCCCAGCTTGCACTTTAAATTCTGAACTTATCCCTTGGAAATCTCAACTTTATTCAAGCCTTTTATATACTAACTTATATACTAACTTATCCCCTTAAAATGTATTTATCGTTTTTAAATTTAAAGTCTGCTTTCAAAAATTAACTCCTAATCCCCTTTAAACTTTACCCGTTTTTTTTTTTTAAATCTGAACGCATTCCTTCAATGTTACTTAAAAAAAAAACGTTTTTTTAGCTCTTCCTCTTAATCCTTCCCCTAATCCTGATTTATGCTATTACATTTTTACTAATTCTATATATATTCTTCATTTGTCCATTTAAAATCAAACAATCTAATTTTTTTTTTTTTTTTTTTTTTTTTTTAGTTAATTTGTTTGTTCATTGTATCAATAATTACTTATTCTCTAAAACATACAATTTTCATTTTAAGAAACAAACATGGTTCATAAGCAGGATGATTAAATGGAATCTAGCCTAACCTAACCTTACTTTTTTGAAGCTCGCTTTTTCAATAATATCTTTGCACATAGCGTCTTCTACAACTACTTTCCGTTAGTACCAGAGACTGACTTAATCGAGTGAGACCAAGACAACAGGTTGTTTAATTAATATGGAAGATCCTTACCTAACCTCAACAATCAACGCGAAAGCCAAAAATCTCTTTGAGCCGGCTTAAATCAAACACAATTGAGCCCAACTAATGATCTTTCTTTTTTTTATAATAAGAAAATAAATAAAAAGTTGCGCTGCCTACGAATGGCCTGAATATTTGATCACATGCTTTAACCTAACCTAATATATTTTGAGGTTAATGTGAAAAAAACCTGACGTAAGCCCAAAATTCAATGTGGGGTATGCAATATTTTCGTATATCATATCCAATTGAGAGCAACTAATGAGCTTTCATTTTTGTTTGTTGCGTTCCAAATTAGAAATTTGTCGATTGATTTAACCCAACCTAACCTAAAATTTTTTGAGGTTAGCTTTTTGATGTACATCAAAACTGGATACCAACATATTCAGCTGGATGCCAGCTATGGACAACACTTGTGGGTTATTTATAAGTTTGTTTTAGCCTGAAGTAATCATTGTGGGTCGAAAGTTAACTGTAAATTGCCGACACATGCGACCTTTCATTTTTTTTTTTTATTCATATCTCACAGTTCAAGTGCCTATTAAATGGCAATTGTGCCGCAAATTGATACGACGTGACTTTTCATCGAAAAAATAAAGGAACTCACTTGAGACTCCCCACGCGTGGAGTGTGTCCACACACACACTCACACACACACACACACTCGCACACACACACCGCACACAAACGTGGATAATTGAATCATCATTCACATGTCGCCGTCTCCTTCAGCTGCTTCATAAATAGAAGTCAAACCCATTTGGGGTTAAAATACAAAAATAATTTCCGCAGCAAAAATATGATATATATATATGTGTATATATATAAAGTAGATTCCATGCTGGGCGCAGACACACGTGAGCGCCTGTGGGCTGCTCCTCTCGTCCTTTTTTTTTGTTGTGCATTGGTGGTTGGTTTTTTTTTCTCCTCCTTGCCAAATGCCTGAAAATTCCAATGGGAAAGAAGGCATTGAGCGGACGACACGTGAATTTAATCAGGCAGCCCCGTAGCGCGTCCAGGATATATATGTATATATTTATAAGGATATGCGCGTCGGATATAAATAACATGTTGATTGCTCAACGAACACAAAGCCAATTCGCCCGAATCCGTATTCGTAATCCGTAATCCGTAATCCGTAATTCGTAATCGTATTCGTATTCGTATTCGTATCCTCCATCAGCCACAACATGTGTTCGCATCCCGCTCCACTTTGTCTGCGTTAATGGACGCGAACCAACGCCCACTTAATGCACAAAAATAATCCATCCCTGACCTTGTGTGCTCCGGCTTGGTTTATCGTTGTCTTTGTGGCCTGCGGTCGCCGCTGGATAATAATGAGTCCGTAGGTTGCCCAGTGCCAGTGCCCAGGCCAAAGTGCCTGCACGCGCGCATCTCTTGCGGCCTCTCAGGACGCAGGACGCAGGACGCAGGACGCATTAACGACACGCTGCGATAAAAGCATGCCATATTCTATTTTCAGATTTCTTGCACTCATTCGCCTTTCCAATCTCATACCCATTGTCCGGCAAGCTCTCGTTGGCGTAGTGTGCTTCAAATCGCGCCTTATCTGGCATTAAACTCACTCGAGATCGTACTCGTTGGTTTTCTTTCGCTTCTTTACTCGCTATCTTCCCAACTTCTTTCTCGTTTACGTTCTCGTTGCTTTTATCTTACTCGTTATCCTGCAAACTCTCGTTGATGAGCTTATCATAAAGAGGGAGTTGGTCTACTGTGCTTAAAATCACGCTTTAGCTTGCATTAAGCTAACTCGATTTCGTACTCGTTGGTTTTCTTTCGTACTCGCTATCTTCCCAACTTCTTTAAAGCACGTTTGATTTGGCTTTTCAGATTTCTCGTTTACGTTCTCGTTGCTTTTGTCTTACTCGTTATCCTGCAAACTCTCGTTGATGAGCTTATCATAAAGAGGAAGTTGTTGTACTGTGCTTAAAATCACGCTTTAGCTTGTATTAAGCTCACTCGATTTCGTACTCGTTTGTTTTCTTTCGTACTCGCTGTCTTTCCAACTGGCATCCTGTTCTTTAAAGCACGTTGCATTTGGCTTTTCAGATTTCTCGTTTACGTTCTCGTTGCTTTTGTCTTACTCGTTATCCTGCAAACTCTCGTTGATGAGCTTATCATAAAGAGGGAGTTGGTCTACTGTGCTTAAAATCACGCTTTAGCTTGCATTAAGCTAACTCGATTTCGTACTCGTCGGTTTTCTTTCGCTTCTTTACTCGCTATCTTCCCAACTTCTTTAAAGCACGTTTGATTTGGCTTTTCAGATTTCTCGTTTACGTTCTCGTTGCTTTTGTCTTACTCGTTATCCTGCAAACTCTCGTTGATGAGCTTATCATAAAGAGGAAGTTGTTGTACTGTGCTTAAAATCACGCTTTAGCTTGTATTAAGCTCACTCGATTTCGTACTCGTTTGTTTTCTTTCGTACTCGCTGTCTTTCCAACTGGCATCCTGTTCTTTAAAGCACGTTTGATTTGGCTTTTCAGATTTCTCGTTTACGTTCTCGTTGCTTTTGTCTTACTCGTTATCCTGCAAACTCTCGTTGATGAGCTTATCATAAAGAGGGAGTTGGTCTACTGTGCTTAAAATCACGCTTTAGCTTGCATTAAGCTAACTCGATTTCGTACTCGTTGGTTTTCTTTCGTACTCGCTGTCTTTCCAACTGGCATCCTGTTCTTTAAAGCACGTTGCATTTGGCTTTTCAGATTTCTCGTTTACGTTCTCGTTGCTTTTGTCTTACTCGTTATCCTGCAAACTCTCGTTGATGAGCTTATCATAAAGAGGGAGTTGGTCTACTGTGCTTAAAATCACGCTTTAGCTTACTCGCTTTTCCTCTCGTTCAGTTTTTATTACTCGTTACATTTACAAATCTCGTTGGTTAGCTTTATGAGGGAGTTGGCATACTGTGCTTGAAATCACGCCTCATATTAGGCCTACTCACTTTTCTTCTCATTGCTTTTTTCATATTCGTTATATTTACAACTACCGTTGGTTAGCTTTACGAGGGAGTTGGCATACGACTTACCTTGTATTTAACTTACTCGCTGCCATTCTCGTTGGTTTTCTTTCATTCTAGCCATCTTCGCAACTCTCGGTGGTCAGAAATGGCATAAGTTTTTTTAATTCTTTTATTCCTCGCTTGCGTTCTCGTTGCTATTTTCAAACTCTCGTTGTTTAGCTGCAAGTGGAAGTTGGAGTTCTCTGCCTAAAATCACGCCTTGTGTTTTTATACTCGTTTATACTCTCTGGAAATGGCATTCTGTTCTTTATTTTGAAGAACTTTTTACTTTTTACTGTTTTTGTAAGTGACTCCTAGCGAGAGGCGCTACGTTTCTTTCAAGTTACTTTGGGTTTAATCGCACTAGTTCATATTTATATGCCCATTATCTATCTCATTATCGTTGATAGGGTTTTTACGTGACTGACACTTTACAAATTTTATCTTGTTATAAGCTTATTTACTCTCGTTCTTCTTAATTTTCTTATGTCTATCGAGCTCTCGTTGGTTATGTAAATGGCGAGAGAATATGCGTTATGAGCATGTTTGGGCTGCGACGGCATTTCTTTTATTCATACTCGTTTTTATTGAGGCTTCTGTATTCATACTCGTTAGCTTTCTAGTTCTCGTTGATATGCGAGCGAGAGAAAAAAGAAAAGCTGCTTAACTTATCATAATATCAAAATCAATCGCTCCTTTCGCGTTTTTTTTATTATGCCATCTTCATAGCCGTCGCTTGTTCACTGTTAACGAGAGCGTCGTTCAGCGAGAGACCAGACTTACTCGCTCTCGTTAACGAGAGCGTCGTTCAGCGAGAGACTAGACTTACTCGCTCTCGTTAACGTTTGCGAACTATTAACGAGAGCGTCGTTGGGCGAGTGACCCGATTAACGGATTCGTATTGTTATACTCTTACTCGCTCTCGTTAAAATATTTGAACGAGAGCAGAGCCTTGGGCAGGCTTTTTAAATATCTGAAATATATATTGAAATCCGAGTCTCAAGCAATAATAAGTATCTAATTCGTTATGTTTGTCAAACCAGAAATCGAATTGTCCAACGATGACTCGGACATAGACATTGAGGACCGCTCGACGCCCGATTCGACGGCGAATGGCTGCCAGCAGGAGCTGCTGCTGGCGCACCACTACAACCACAACGAGGAGTCCAGCGTGGAGTCCTGCGGCACAACCACGCCCGGTCCGGGCGCCGGTCTGAGCGCTGCTGCCGCTGCAGCGGGCATGGCCGCGGGTCTCCTGGCCGCAGCTGCTGCCGGCGGCGGTGGCGGCGGCAGCGGCGGCGACAACGGTGGCGGCAATTTGGGCAGCGGCAGCTATGCGGAGCACAAGCTACAGCTGAGCAAGAGCGGACGCAAGCCGCGACGACGACGCACGGCGTTCACGCACGCGCAGCTGGCGTATCTGGAGCGCAAGTTCCGCTGCCAAAAGTATCTGAGCGTGGCGGATCGCAGCGATGTGGCCGAGACGCTGAGTCTATCGGAGACGCAGGTCAAGACCTGGTACCAGAATCGACGGTGAGTAAACGCAGCTTGGCCTTGGGCCCATGTTGCACTTAGCTTTAATGGCCCGTCTTTCTTGCCGGCAGCACCAAGTGGAAGCGACAGAATCAGCTGCGCCTGGAGCAGCTGCGGCACCAGGCCACGCTGGAGAAGGACTTTGTGGTGCAGGAGAATGCCGCGGGCGCGGGCGCTCTCGGCTGCTGCCCCAGCGGCTTGTCCAATTCGTTTAGCGCCGCCGCCGCCGCCGCAGCAGCCGCTGCCGCTGGCAATCCGTGCAACTTCTTGACCTCGGCCGCTGCGGCGGCCATTTTCCGCAACGTTGGCTACGTCCACGGCTGCCCCATGTAAAGGTCACTCCGCCACAATCCAATTCCACGCTTGCCTATGTAAATACGATGAATGGTTTATGTGCAATACGAATTTCTTCTCCAACTCGATGTCTACTCCGTGCGCGTAATCGATCTATCGATTAATCGATCATCGATAGCTCTCTCAGATGCCCTCAACTACACAACTCCCACCACTAAGCTCCTGACCGAACGCCTCTGCTCTCTCCAATTATATACCTTAGGCTTAGTCGAATTAACTGTAACCGACACACACACACAACAAACTGTACTCATATGTAACAAAAAATAACAACAATTGTGAACTTTGTGCACTCGAAAACGATAACTTTTTTTTTTGTGAAAATAAACATTGAATTGCATATTTGATAAAGTTCGTTATTAAAAATTGTCGACTATTATTAAGGGTTTTTTTTTAACCATATTTAAGGGCTTAGTTTAAGTTAGCAGAAGGATTCAGATAGGTTCTGTTCAAATGTTATATATAAGTTGGACATTTTTGAGACTAGGTTATTAATGAAGGTTTTTGGAAAAGGTTTGGGCCATTTTTAAACTATATTTCGATATTTTGTGGACATATAGTTAAATGATGTATGTGAATGTTGGATGATAGCTGATATGTAATTTAAGGAGCTTTAAGATAGATAAGGGATTTGTTCGAGATGAGATTTTGGCAGCACTCTACAGATTAATCTCCTGGTATTAAGGATATGCTATAAGTAAAGCCGACAAAAAATTTTAGAAATGCTACAGATTACTTTTGATATGGCTCTGTCTTAGTGTGACACATATCCAAATAATGTTATATGGGAAACATTACAGATTGCGTTTAGCTGTTCAAAGACTCAAATAAGAATCCAATTGGACACGCTGCAGTTTATATATTTAGCCTGGGATATGAAACGGAAACGTAGACAGTTCATTTAACAGCTCATCAACCCAATTAGTTTCAAAAGTCTCGAAAAGAAAATATCAATAATTGACTAGCGTCAGATAGACATGTACCGTTATTCAGCAGAACATTGCCAATCTCGTTGCAGTTGCAAGTAAACGTTGGTGGCTGCATTTGTGATTGTGCGAGCATCGAGTCATGCTTAAAAATCAACTTGAGCGAATGATACAAAACGATATCAATTTGTCGCTATATAGTAGTAAATGGTATGCTATGTGCATGCACAAATACATATACATAGGTTGTTATATAAATGTGAGCTTGGGTTGAATGGGCATGGCATGGCAGCCAACCGGAAAACAAGCAACAACACTGCACGCAATTAAAACGGGCCGCAAGCCCGCAAAGACAGCCAGCATATTCTACGCGCATGGGCGAGGGCGAGACAGCAATAGTAACAGCAGCAAAGGCACTGGCTGGGGAGAGCAGCGAGCAGCGAGCAGCGGGCAGCGAGAGTGGGCGCAGCAGCGACACAGCGCCGCAGTCAACTTTTGTGGTTAGATTTTCATGCACATTTAGCTCGCGATGATGGGGGCCAAAACACAAAAAGGACGAGAAATGTTTAGCCACAAATTGAATCTGCGGCGAGTCAGTTAACAAGCAGCAGCTGCTCCACTGAGTGGAAGAGAGACGCACTGAAATAGGCGACTCTACAGCAGCGAATATAGTGAAGGGTTGGTGGTGGGGGGGGGGGGGGGGGGTAGTCATAGTTCGAGTGGCCGCAACGGAAGCAGCGCAGCAGCAGCAGCAGCACAGAACGCTAATTAAAAAGACACTTGAGCAGGAGGCGACGGCGACGGCGACGCTGACGTCTGCAAAACAAGTTAGAAATAAACTACAAAAAAAAGAGAGAGAAAAAAAACCACGTTAACTTTACAGTTATCCATGAAATTGTCTATGAAATGTGAATGTAATTTAATGAATAAAATGCAGCAGACTTTAGCCAGTGTGCCCCCCCCCCCCCCCCCCCTCCCCGTCATTCGTTGCTCTCGCACCATTCATACAGTTTGTTTGGCTTTATGAATTTATTTCTGTTTGCGGTTCATTTGCGCAGCCATTGAAATTTCAATTGCATTTTTTAATTGGTACATTTTACGTCTGCCATCCTTTGAGTGCCAAAGGAACTGGCAACTGTTTTCAGTGCCGTTTGTGCACGCTTCCACTTTGATTTGTATTTATTTAATGAGTTATTAATTGCATTAAGCTTTCAATATTCGCAATTAAATGCAAGAACTCGCAATCAAACCAGTGCAAACAATACACACACACAACAAACCTGAAAGGGCTATAATGGTAATAAAGATGGTCAAAGGCGGGCATTCAGTTGGCTTCAATTGGCGCAACTTTTGCTTAAAGCCTATCCTTTACGCAGATAGATCACTGTAGCTCTTGTGCAGCACAAAGGCTAAGTGGCACGGCACTTGTGCTGCAGTTGCCAATAAAGCTGATTGATACGACACGCCAAGTTTCTGATTTGCTTGCAATTTATTTACTTATAAATGTATTTCAGACGATATTCTTATTGGAAACCGATCAGATCTCCAAAAAAAAATCAAACATTATTCAATATCGTGAGAAAAATAATACGATTACAGTAGACAGAGACAACATGATTTTGATAAATATATAAACAGAAATAAATAAAACAACCTAAGACCATAAATAAACGCTTGTCAAATCTTGTATTATAAGTATGATTGGCTCAAATGGCTTAGGAAGAGCAGCATATAAATTAGCTTAAACAAGCAACTTTTAATCAATTTAGAGCTATTCAGTAGACTACAAATAAAAATTATATATTTATATTCAATATACAGAAGTTATTAACACAAAGAACATAGAATTTTTGTACAAGATAAAAGGGAGATAGAAAAGAAAGTTGGCTTGTAATAAAAATAACCAAAAAAAAGGGCCTGATTCACGACTGGAATAAGTTTAAGCAATATTAAAGCTAAACAATAAGTCAACAACTTCAGTTGTTTATTGAAGAACTTTTCCAACCTCAAAGAGATTTTGCAGATTAACGACAAAGCAGTTTAACGGTAAATGCAATGCACACACACACGCACACATATAGAAAACAATTAGCGTTTCACAACGCTGGTGACATCAACGAGGAACAACAACAACAACAACAGCAACCACCACCGAGACAAGTGTCAACACGCCCCGCGGCACAAACACAATTCGCAACATTTTTCCAAACGGATAATGACAAACATTTTAATCACAAAATGAAACTGAAACCGAAACCGAAACCGAAACCCACCACCGAACCGCAAAAGGAGTGCGCTTCAGGCACGAGCAGGACAACAACAGTAGCACACAGCAACAGCACGCACACACACACACGCATACACACGCACGCATACACACCACTCGATGATGGCCTTTACGGTTAAAAGTCTCAGTCGGAAGTCAAGTGCGTTGGCTGCTTATTGTTGTTGTTGTTCTTCTTCTTCTTGTTGTTGTTGTTGTTGTTGTGGTCTGGGCACAATCTGTCGCATTATCTTCGCATCTTGTCTGCCGCACAAAGGCCACAAATGAGCTTAACAAAAGGTATTTATGGAGCGCAGCAACTTTACACAAATGTATAAAATAAAAATAAAAAAACTGAATGATAATTATATATCATAGAAAATTTAGTATCCATTGAGTTCCTATAGCAGCTATATATTATCGTGGTATCATAGTTATTATCATAGCATATGTATATGAGCCTAGTTGTAGGATAAGCAAAAATGTTTTTCATACAAGAACCTGCTTTTCGATCGTACGATCAATCTGTCAGCTGTACGATATAGTAATCCGATTGGTCCGGTTCCTATGCCATATTTCAAGATGATATAGATAGCCTTAAGACTGAGAGTTTAGTTCGCAGAGAAACAGACAGACGGGCAGACGGACAGACAGACAGGGCTATATCAACTCAGCTGTTGATATCTGATCTAGAATATATATATATTTTATGGGGTCGGATATGTCTCCTTCTATGGGTTACGATAAAATTGGAATGCCCTCTATACGAAAAAACATTTACAACATGCTTTTAAACAATCTATTTTTCGTGATTTTTTAATACAAACATATTTCACGTATTTGATTAAGTAGTGCACAAATATTTCACCAAGTTTAAAAAGTTTCCACGAAAACGTATGATAAAACTTCAAAGATAACATCTGAAGTCATTTGTAATATTGACGATCCTCAAAGATAGCTGAACTATTGGATAAGAAAAAGGACTCAAATATGTCATGAAATTTATGTACATATAAATGCATAAATAGGGTTTGGATTTCAAATCGAATAAAATACGAAAGAGTCTAAGTTGCAACGACCTGTCGAGTCTGACTTGTTCGATGTTGGCCAATCGAACTTGTTCGATGTTGGCTTCAGACCCGAAGCCGATCAAGTAGCCGGCCAGTTGATCGTCGGGCATTGCTGAGATCGCAGCTTGAGATCGTGTTGTGTGTGCCTGGGGAAGGGTATCAGATAACAGCTAAATGATGGAGCCGTAAGTTGGATTTGCATATTGAACATATGTATGTATATATTCTGAGAACTGAACATGCTTTCAAAGCGTCGAAGTCGTTTGTCTAATACTGTGCGTGGAGGTAATAGCTATGCGTAGGTCATGGATCAGTCGTCCAGATCCGAGTAGGTATCGATGGGCGCCTGCCACATCTTTGGCTGCTCCTCCGCTTCGACAAGCTCCGGTATTTCCAGCTTGATGCGATTCAATATGCTCACCATTGCGGTCACCTGAGAGCCAATCTGAACAGTAGAGAAATATATATATGTATATGAAGTGCATCATAATATCGGTTATATGTAGATACCTGTCCGAGCCAGCGACAGCTCATGTGGATTTGATAGAGTATGGTCGTGGCCCAGTTGAGCATGGAGTCGAGATCGCTGCGCCGCATTTGAAAGAAATGATCCGGATAGCCGGCCAGCTTGAGGTCGTCATTGTTGGTGAGCATCACCAGCTCCATGATGCGATTCATTGTCTCCAGCAGCAGATCCAGCTCGCTTAGCTGACTGGCGCCCATTTCGGCCAGGCTGAAGCGGGCCACCGGGCCGAGAGCCGAGGCCAGCTCCTTGAACTCGCGATACCGATGCATTGTTATGTCCAGGCTCAAAATCTGGCCAATTATCGACCAGAGCATGCAGACGCCAATGGGCAGGCCGCGCGCATTGGCACGCACCAGGCCCAGCGCCAAATGGAGCAGTATTGTATCCTGATCCACATCCACCTTGTGCAGCTCGCCCAGCAGATACTCGACATGGCCGTGAACCTGTTGATTATCCTGACGGATTATCATGTGTAGCCACCCGGGGTAGATGCTCAACCTACGCTCATCGGATCCTTGGTGTCCATCAGGCCCAGCACACGGAACAGCAGGCTGCGCATATTCTTCTGCGGCTCCAGCGGGCCGTGGATGAGGAAGAGCATGCAGACGGCCACCAGCAGGGGACGCTGCATATCCTCATCCCAGTTGCGCGCCAATTTGCGCACCGTCTCAAACCCATTTATGATCTGTTGCGAGAAATTGCTGCGATTAGGGATTCGAGCGAAATGGACGGATCAGTTAATTAACCTGATCCAAGTCGTTCGTCATGTGGATGATGAGGCACTTGTGGGCCAGGGGACTGCACTCGACCCACGCCCGCAGCTGGTCAAGCGAGCAGAACTGGCTGCAGTTCGCATAGCTCATCTTTGACGATCACGAAAATATCCAAAATGCCAAATCTGAAATCGATTCACTCGAGGATCGGACGCACCTATTCCTATTCCAGTTGAATCGGGACGTTTCCCTGAAACGATATGCAAACAACAGTCGGCATTTATGTGTTAGGGATGGACGCGTTTCGATATTTATCGCCGGGCGCAGCGTTTTGTTTCCATTCGTTTCCATTGAATCGCAGTGAATTGTTTTCGTGAAACGTCTCATGACAGAAATGCCGATCTCAAGTTGAGAAACTTGGCAAAGATTCCATGTTTAAAGTCAGACTCGCCCGGATCGGATCATTATATACATCTTTATAGCAGATGCATACTGTATCCAAGCGTAATTTCATTATGTTTCCAAGAAAATGTCTTCTTATAGGAAAACTCACTTCTCCCACTAATTTATATATGTGTGGAAGTCGTATTGAAACTACAGTAATGTGAACTTAAATTAACTTAAATTAATGCTTTATTTAATTGAAAATACACATTGATTAAAATGAAAAAATTCTGTTGTCTCTCATAAATATGAGCTTTTCTAAGAATGTTATCTGATGACAAATTTGATGAAGTCAAGTATATTTTATATTCAAATATATATAAAAATTTTAACTATAACTCGTAGAAATTTCTAAAACATCAGCTTTATATATAAATCGAGTCCGACCTCTGGATCAAAACTTTACGTAAAGATAGAAAAAAAAGCTACATTCTCTGGACTTATTATACCCTGAACCCATTAAAAATGGGTAAACAGGGCATATTGTATTTGTGCAAATGTATGTAACAGGCAAAAGGAAGCATCTCCGACCCTATAAAGTATATAGTATATAGCCTAGTCGATCTAGCCATGTCCGTCCGTCCGTCTGTCCGTCTGTCCGTATGTATGAACGCAAGGATCTCAGAACCTATAAGAGCTAGAGACTTGAAATTTTAGCTGCATGTCCTCCTAGTCCCCGCGCAGATCGAGTTTATTTCCGATAGTCGATAGCTTGTCCCGTTTCCAAGTAATCGATAAAATAATCGATATCGAAATCCTGTTTTTTGAGCAACTTTGACATGTAGCTTCCAGAATAGTATATATATATATATATATCAGGTATCTTTCATTTTATACCTATCGCCTTTTGGAAGAAGAGGGTTCAGGGTATCCCCTAGTCGGGAGCTCCCGACTAGAACCTCTTACTTGTTTGTATATACATATGTTCGCTCTTATATATGGAAAATCTTACCATTCTTCACCCCCTTTGCCAACCTTTAAAAATATCTTCAAAAGTAACAACAAGAGCTCGAAACAATTGACGAAATAAACTAAGGATTTCTTGGAGGCGTAAATAAATAACAGTTCTTGAAGTCAAATAGTCATTTCAAATTTTTAAACAGATCCTTAATTCTTCCGAAACACGCATATTCCAAAATCTGGCAACCTCCGTCTAGACATGGAACTTGCTTCATTTTCGATATGTTATCGATAAATATTTAATTATCGTTTGCCCGATCTTTGTAGCTTGAAGCTAAATTTCTACAAATGTCACTTTAAGTTTTGAATGACAGAGTCGACGAGACATAAACAAAGCAAAATGAAGTCAAAAAGTCATTTCAAATTTTTAAACAGATCCTTAATTCTTCCGAAACACGCATATTCCAAAATCTGGCAACCTCCGTCTAGACATGGAACTTGCTTCATTTTCGATATGTTATCGATAAATAATAATTATCGTTTGCCCGATCTTTGTAGCTTGAAGCTAAAACTTCTACAAATATCACTTCAAGTTTTGAATGACAGAGTCGACGAGACATAAACAAAGCAAAATGGGCATTTGTTATGAAATGTGTCTATGTTTATGGCAAGTGTAAATAAATTCGATGTGCAGCAAAATTTGTTTATTCCACAAAAGCTGCAAAGTGCAGAGCTTGTCAGCTAATTGGCAATTTAGGGACTTTCAAATGAATTCAAATTGAAACTGACAGTTTTTCAGCCAGTTGCTGGCCAAATGCTATCCTGTGGCGAGCCTTTGTCCGTCCGTCCGTCTGTCCGTCTCTCTGTCTGTCCGTCCGTCCGTCTGTTTGTCCTTGCCGCAGCTGTATTTTGTACAACTTCGTTAGCAAAACCAAAAATCGCCTGCAGCAATTTAAACAAAAAAAAACAGTCGAAACAGTGGCAAACCCAACGAATCAACGCAATAATGATATGAAAATCTGTTGGCTTTTGTGCCCAGGCTCGAATGTACATATAAAAAAAAAATAGAAAAAAAACCCTCCACTCCTTGAACCCTCGCAGAAAGTGGCGAGTGTATGTCAACAATTTGTCCCAAATTAGGCGTAAAATTTACAGATTGCTCTGCTAAACAATAACAACGACCCACCCCCCCCCCATATAGAACATGTGGGCGTGTCCTGTGCCGGGCGTGCTCGACTAGGCGATACCCTGGGCCCAGGGCAGTAACTTGGGTATTCATAGTCCTTTTTCCTTTCGAAAACAGAGTATAAACCAAAGCGCAAGGCTCTGCCTTTAAAACTGCAATTTTTTCCAATTTCGGAAATTTCGGAAAAAAAAAAAATTTTCCAAATTCAAAGAGTGAAATATTTTAAAGCTGTATAATACAAGAAAAAAACCGAAATAACAAGTTACGACTGTCGAATTAAATTTTGAGTATTTGAAAAAGAAAAACAAACTGATTAACGACAGCGATATTTTCTTCTATATGATACATGGATTTGCACAAAAAGATGATACCCCTTTTTGGAATTCTCAACGAGTACAGGGTATACAAAAAGTCTTGCTAATAAAAGGGTAGTTGCTACTTATCATACTCATCAACATCAACATCATATCGTCGTCTTCATCATCATCGTCATCGTCATTGCGGTTATCGTTATGATTGTTATTTGCCGCTCTTCTTTTTTTTTTTTGGCCACACTTGACACTCTTTTCAAATTGCACTGCCTGTACCATGGTCGAGGAGGGGGAGAGGTGGTGGGGGGGGGGCGTTCAACCCCTCCGCTAATTTGAGGATTTTATACGCCATCTAATTGAAGTGAAAATACAGTTGGCATTGATTGCGACTTTGTGGTACGGCGGCATGGATTACATGGTGGAAGGGCGTGTTGTCTAATGCTGGACTTATGTGAAGCTCTCGAGATTGCGATCGGTTTGCCTTCCCAGTACTAACTGCCTAAGCTGATTTGCATAATTGGCTCTGCTGTCAGGCTAAACGTGAGAATGGCGCACATAATGCAGCCCTCGAATACAACCCTGTGCACCTTGCGCTCACTTGTGCTCACTTGAATATATCATCAATCGAGATAAAATCAATCTAGATAGCTTGATTCAGTTTTTCACCGAGTTGGGGTAGCTCGAAATTTGTGCTTCTAGCCTTCGTAAGCACTTTGGCAACAAGTCAAAATTTGTTTCAATTTTGAACAGCATTTCGACAGATAAATATTACTCTTCAGTAATTGTGTTCAAAAGTATTTCAAGCTTATATTATTGACAATTGAATCTTGTTAACAAAATATTTTACACAGTTTAAGGTTAATTGTCTGAGCGAAAGATGAGTATAGATAAGATATATCTCCAAATCAATCCAATTAAAAAAAGCTATAAAAAGACATTTAAAACGTATTTGAATGTTTTTCGAGTGTTTGTTTAATCCAATTAGAGATTAGGTTAGATGCTGGCTTTTACACATACACACACACAGATGTACATTTGTGTGTGCATGTGCACCTATTTATGTACATACATATGTATTTAATACAAGAAGTTTGTGCGGTTCTTGGCCCCTTGGCTGCCTTTGTAGAATATGCATAATTAAAATATAAAATGCACAATACGGTGTTGGCCGTTGCTTTCGTCTTTGGGCAAAAGTTGTTAATCTTTTCATGCAGCTGCATAATTAAAATCTGAATATGGAAATTCTATGAAAAAATTGCGCCTCCTGCTCGCACGCAAATGGGCCAAATGGCAAATAACAAAAAAGGAACACGCAAAAAGGCCGAGCTGCAGCAAGAAAAAAATAGACACACACACACACATATATGTATATACATATGTATATAGACATTTGCAGACAGCAGCTTAACAGTTGCCGCTGCTCGTTAACAGTCAGCTTTTGGCCTCCCCCGCGTTGCTGCTGCTGTTGTCTCTTTCTCACTCTCGCACATTTGCGCTTTTAGCTGTTGCTGCGCTGTGCGTGGGTGTGTGCTTGTGTGTGTGTGTGTGCCTGTTTGTGTGGAAAGCAAGTAATTGCAAAATATGAATGCATAATGAGCAGATATTTCCAAGTGTGCAAAGAAACTTCAAGCAGCAACATGGGGGCGGCAACTTTTATGCTAAAATGTTCGAGTCGCGCGTGCACTTGCATTTTGCCAGTTACTTGCAAGGACACACACACACACACACACGCACGCACACCCGTGTGTATGCATGTAGGGGCAAGCGTGCAAATGTGCAGCTGGGTGCATATATGCTTATACATACATACATATGTCCATATGTATGTGTGCTTGCACAACTGCCGCTGGTCTTGTCACCCAGCCCCAAGATACTTAGCAAATCTTCGCCAAGTATCACTAGCACACATTCCACAATGTACGCAACAAATAAACATGGCGGCTGCTCATTAAAACTGCTGCACCATTCGAATTGTAAACAGTGTTAAGTTGGCTGCACAAGCTGCCCATTAACAGCGGCCAACTCAATGTTGAGTAACACCTATTAAGTGCATACGCACACACATATGCAATACATACATGCATGTACAATGCACACATACATAGAAATTCCAAGAAACAGTTCCACCGTCAGCTCAAATGACAACAAATTGAAACCTTTTGAAATTTGCAATATGAGCAAGCGTTCCGCAGAGTGTAATCAACTCTCTTTTGTCGTAATTTCTCTTCTCGCTAATCCGAAAATCGCTTCTAAATAAATGTCAATAGCAGCTACTCAGGTTAAAGACGCAAACAAAAATTACTTTCCTTTTAAGTTACGTTAACATATCTTATTCCAGACTATTTTTCGTATTTTGCAGCACTTCCTAAAAGAAAAGCTGCTCAAAAAAAAAACAACTACTAAAAAAAGCAATTTGAATTTTTGTTTTTCTTCATATATTCTTCTTTTCATGTAAAAGCTCATTTCGAATAGGGATCTGATTTGCCGACTCCGCTATGTAAATGACTTCACTTGCCAGCGTTGCCACATTGTGAATATAGACCGATATGGCAGCACAGATTAAGGGGAAAATGTCAGGTTAATTTGTATCAATTTACAGGCACCTGGCCATACGTCCGCAGGGCTTTGATATTGAGCAATTGCGTCAGATTGTGGGCCAATCGTGCCTGAAGGAGAAAGCCCAATTCATACACAACAGCGACAATGTGCTGGAGGTGAGTGCGCCGCGGTTATGCCACCATGATATTTAATGTGAGTTTCATTTGTTTTCGCGTCCAGCTAATTGAGGCGTTTGGGCAACTGATGTCGCGGGAGGAGATCGAATTCGGCGCCGAGCCGCTGGCCGCACTGCACGTGGCTGGCATGATGCTCTATATGCTGCATCACAACGATCTGGGCAGCACCCAGGTGCAGCGCACCTTGTTCCTGCAGCGCTGCTTCGACTACATGGCCTGCACCGAGGAGACGCATGTAGGGAGAACGCGATTCAAGCTATCTATCTATGTGCATATGTATATGAATGATGCTTCTCTATGGCAGGTGCATGAGCTGTGCACACAGATCCTGTCGCTGCTGGACATTAACGAGTCGGACACTATGCTCAATATGGTGACGTGCTGCCGCAACGCCAGCCCGCTGGGCACCATGGCCCAAATCGTGAGCACCTGCCTGCTCTGGGCGATGCTGGACAAGCTGACCGACCTGGGCTTCGATGCGTATCGGCTGCGCGCCTATCCCGAACTGATGATGGCCATTGCCCTGGTCAATCCCCTGGTCTATTTGCAAAACTATCTGCACTCGCTGAATCTGATTGTGCGCGTAATTGGGGCTCTGCTCGTTGCCGGGCCGTATGGCTCCACGGAGAAGCTGCGCAACGAGGTGGGCGTGCCGCAGGATATGCTCGAGTTTCCCAATGCCGATGCCGCCGTGCTCTTTCGCTGGCTCAACACCATTGTCGAGGAGCTGCGCGACGAGCTGCAGCTGCGCGACGGCCATGTGCAGGAGCGCATGATTGTCCTGGAGACATCCTGTGAGCTTATGAAACTGGTCCATCTCCATCTCGCCGAGTTCTATCAGCGCCTCTACAGCATTGCTGACTTTGAGGATGATGGCTTTGTTTCGGATCATCAGTGTGACAACGAGGACGATTTCGAATGGTTGTTGTAAATTGCACAAATTGAGGTTATGTGCACGCAATCCGCGCACTAAATGAGCATTAATATAATGTATTACCTGTTGTTTTGCTACACCTGGCCTCAATCGGCAAAATTTGCACTCGAAAATAATTATTTTTTATTTTTTCAACTTGCGCTCTTTCGGGAAACTTCTTGCACAGTGCTTAAAACGCGCAAAACGGAAATGTGCCACGAGAGTTGCCCAATTATCAAGAATTGCATATTTTTCAATACTAGCAAAAAAAAAAAAAAATATATATATATATGCAAAAACAAACAAACACATATTTTTATTTTTTAATTGTGTTTCCAAAAGCCATTTTAATCAGGCAAGGCTTAAAAGTAGCGAAAAGTTATCAAATCGATTGTTTTTTTTAACTTGCTACAAATGTTAAATGTTCAATTATTTAAGGGGCACAGCAAAAGCTTGAAGCCATATTTCTAAGAAAAAAACATTTGCATTCATTTAAGTAACAAGAACTATTTCGATCAATTTGTTGATGTCAGTTGCCGGCAGTTGCTTCTGCCGTTACTTTCAGTGTTGAGCAACACGCGTTTTACGCTGCGCCTGTAGCTTGAAGCGGCACACATGCGTAATGCATGAGACAGCTGATGGAACGAAATGGCAAATGGAACAAGCACAATTCGAACAATTTGATTATTTAAGCAATTTAATTAATTAAAGAAGCGCTTTAAGCATACATCATATATATGTCGATAGGATTGGAGTTTAGCTCTCGCTGCCTTTGGTGGCTCACTCATCCAGCACGCTGTCCAGCCACTGCTCCACATCGTTTTTGCCGGCGCCCGTTGGCGTCGCCGGCTGCACCACCACCGGCGCGGCAATTGGCAGTGTTTGGCCCGAGGCGATGGTGGTCTGCGCCAGCTGCGTATCGGTCAGCGCCAGCAGCTCGTCCAGCTCATCGGGCGCATCTGTTGCTGGGCCCGTCGCCGGCTGCACCTGCTTGGCGGACTTGGCAGAGGGCGCACGGGATTTGCCGGCGCTGCCAATGCCATTCGATTCGCGTAGCACACGCTGCTGGTATATGCGCTCGGCGCGCTCAGCTGCTTCGTTTTGGGCCAAAATCTGCTGGCGCGTGAACATGCTGGTCGAGTAGTCCATGCGCTTGTAGAACGGAATCGTTTGCAGGCCACAGTTGAGCAGACTGAGATTTAGCGTAAAGTAACTGCTGGCCGCCTTTGTGTGCAGCTGGGTCTGGCCTTCGGCTATGTTATTCCATTCCTTTTCGGCGCCAAAGCTGAAATGGCCGCCGCCCATGCTGGGAAACTGCGACATCTGCTTGTAGTCGCCGGCCCGCAGCTGGGCGCGCGCATTCTCATCAATGGGCGTGCCATCGACCAGCTGCTCCACATCGTCTGTGTCCGTTGGCGGCAGTGTGTCGAGCATGTCGCGGTTCTTCTGCGGCGCCAGCGAGCGGGTGCCGCTCGACCAGCCCTTGCGTGCGAAGCGCGGCTCATCGCTCGAATCGGCCACATCCACAATGCTGCGTACCGCCGTTGTTTGTGGCGAGCTGGAGGATGTGTTGCCGCCACGCTGCGGTTGCTGCTGCTGCTGCTGCTGCTGCTGTTGTTGTTGTTGTTGCTGCTGTTGCTGTTGCTTGTGGTAATATTTATGCTGCTTCATATTCTTGCGATTGCTAGAAAATATATATGTTTTTATTTGTGTTAGCTTGCAGAGACTTGAAGCGCTTGCGGTTACGTATTACTTACTCCTTGGATCGATCGTCCTTGCCGTACATTTTGGCCTACTTGCGGTATGTGTGTGTGTGTGTGTGTGTGTTGGGCAAAGAAATAAAAATTCAAAAATCGTTTGTTTACGTCTCAATGTATTGTTGCTGTGGCAGCGCGCACAGCTGTGCCGGGACCCGCCTGTGAGTGTGAGTGAAACGGCTGCGACGAACAGCTGTTAACTGTGCCCGATGTTGCCAACTATCGATATCGATTATTAACACACACATTTAATCGACGTTAACGAATTGGATTTTGCAGTTGCTATTAATCAGGTTGAAAGTTCGAAAATTATTATTAATTAGCACATTTAGTTATGCAAACAATGGTTGACAATTCTAATAAATCACAGCGCACTGTTATTGTTAAGCATCAATTTTTACCACTGGCCCCAATTTTCATTTGCGCTTAATAGCATATTCAATAAAACTCCTTAAATAAACGTAATATTTTATTATATGTTTTAAGTATGCCGCATTAATTGCGAGGAAAATACCAAGCAGTGAAATTATTGCGCAAAAATCGATAGTTTGGAACAAAACACCGTAGCAAAATAATCGATAGAATATTAAACATTTCCATTCACAACGGCAACTATTATTTTTTTTTTTTTTCATATTTAATATTTAAAAGGCGACGTAGCAGTCAGATTGCGTTTGGAGCAGATGTTGCGTTTCGTTCAGAGTTTGCGGCTCAGCAACAGTTTGAAAGCGCCGGAGCTGTCAGCGGCTGCCGCCGAGATTTATCGGCAATGTTTCTCTGAGCTGGCGGACACAGCCGGTCTGCTTGAGCGGCACACGTCCAACGGGGACCACCAGCAGCAGCAGCAGCAGCAGCAGCTGCAGCAGCGGTCCGCTTTGCTGCACTGCTTCGATGCACAGCCGAGCAATCAATTGGAGTGCATAGCGCCCAGCGCCGAAGATGTCTGGATCTTTGGCTATGGCTCGCTGGTGTGGAAGGCGGACTTTCCCTATATCGATCGCCGGCGGGGATTTGTCTGCGGCTATAAGCGTCGCTTTTATCAGCACAGCATCGACCATCGCGGCGTACCCGAGAAACCAGGACGCGTTGTCACCCTGCTGCCGGGCGACATGGCCGCGGACCGTGTCTATGGTGTCGCATATCGCATAGCGGCCTCCCAAAAGTCCCAGGTGCTAGATCATCTGGATTACCGCGAGAAGAACGGCTACGAGCGCTGCAACTTGGAGTTCCACGAATATCCAGCCGCCACAATGCCCATCGAGGTCATTATGTATGTGGCCACGCAGGCTAACGATTCGTATGCGGGCCACGTTTGGCAAGTGCCATGCATTGCCAAGCAGATCTTTACCTCAGCCGGTCCCAGCGGTCCGAATCGCGAGTATTTATTCAATTTGTCGATAGCCATGCGCGAACTGTTTCCAGATGCCGTCGACGAGCATCTCACCGAGCTCGTGGACTGTGTACAGCGCTACATCGAGAGCGAGGAGCCGGTGCTGCTGGAGCGGGCACTGAGCGCCGAGATCGCAAGCATATTGAGCGAATGCTTGGCCAAAGATGCGCCAGTGCCGTTGGAGGAGATTGCTCAGCGCTTGGAGGCGTTGCGTGCACGTTGCCAACGGCCTGGCTGGCGTGAAAAGTTGCTTAACCAGGAATTGCAGGGTCAGAGCTCTTGACCGACAATGCAATTCCATGGGATGAGCTTCTGATTTGCTGGTTTTCTTCAGTATCAATCCTTTAGTGTACATGATTTGTAAAATATTTAAATATACATATACATAGAAAATGGGTAAAGATTGTTAATCAAATCGTTACTTCTTAATCGATGGGAAAATGGGAAGTGTATTATAAATTTTGTTTTTTTTTTTTGATAGCACATTATTTACAACCGTAACATCTTTGATTTATGGCGATATATCGATGGCAGCTCATTCGATAAGTAGATTCGGCAAATTTAAATTCATAAAAGTATTCCGATAACGAGTTATTTACATTTGATATTACTATTATTTTTACTATACTATTTAAAATCAAATAAAATGTATGTTTGCTGTCGGAAGTATGGAAAAGATAATTACGTATTTTGCATAGCCAGCAAAGCAACATTATTTAAATAATATTTATCTTCTTGTTTCTATAGCATTTAAATTGGCGCCAAATAAATGAACGATATCTATAATGAAGTGCCATCGATAAATGGTTCTTATTTCGAACCAGTGGCGATATTTAATAATTATTTAGAATTCATCGTCAAGTTGCCGCACAACATTCAGCAATTTTGCTAAAACTGAATTATTGTTTTAAGGCTAAAGTGACTGTTTATTATAAAATTCTTAGCAAATGTAAGAGCTACTGCCATAAAATTGACCCAGCCCTGACTTAAACGGATATTCTTTTCCTACTGCCACTTAAATATATTGCCACCCTTTTATTTACGATTAATCGATAACAAGTATCGCATTAAAAGTGTAACATATCGGAGTACACGATATATCAACAATTTTAATAGCAAGTGCCATTTTGGCCTACAGGTAATTAATATTATTTAAGTCTTAGAAAATTTGCATAATTGATACAGTTGTAGGCGCAATTTAGCATGATTTGCTTGCGCCGCTAAGCGTAAGCATTAAGGAATTAATACGCCAAGACGTCGCAAAAAAAAAAACACATAAATTTCTCTGTTGCACTGGTGCCGGCTATGTCAAGTTTATTTAAATTACAGATTGAGAAGTAAAGATTAAAGATTTAAGATAGTGACACCGGGAGCAACATCTGTGTTTAACACGTTTCTTTTTTTTTTTTTTTTGTTTTCTTGTTTTTGCTCTATTGACTGCCCTTTGCTTTTGGGCAAACTCGGTGCCGGCTCCATTGGTCGCAAAATGTCTGACGTGTTCCATTTAATTGTCAAAATTTCATTTTAAATGACAACTGTATTTTAACTCGGATATTATTTATATATGATTATTTCAGTTAGGACTAAACAAAGAATTTCTGTGCTGTTATACAATCAACAAACACAACACAACACATCCGGAAGGGAGGATCCGAACGCCTGCGGAGCTGTGTGGCGCTGAAGGGCCGTAAAAATGCGGTTCACATTATTCGTTTGCCTCATCGTCGGGGCTCTGTTCAGCTATGCTGCTGGCGTCGATCCAAGTAATTTCAAGACCTGCGAGCAGAGCAGCTTCTGCAGGTATGTCACAACAGGCCAACGGTTGCCAGCTGACCTTTCATTCACACACACACACACACACACACACACACACACACACGAACACCGTTGGTTTGTAAAGCTAAAAGCAAAACGCAAACATTTACTAACACATAAGCATTTGCCTATTAACCCTATATACTCTTGCGTAGGGTATTTGAATTTTGTCATGGCATTTGTAACGCCAAGAATTACATATCGCACAACACGCGATTTTCAAATTAAAGATGCATATTTATTCGTTTTGTTCTAGCTCCCAAATCTTGTGGAGTATATCACGTAAAAAGAGTATTCAGTATTCTACCCTCAATAGTAATTTTGTATTTTGAGCTTTGCCGTTCATCAAGCGATATATTCCCGATCACAATCTGTCGTTCTGTCTGTTTTAATATGAAAACTAGTCTCTCATGAAACTTGGCAGAGATTCGCATTATTGTTGCCGCCGCGGACAATATCATATTGTTGCATAAAGCCCATTATTGTTTTTCAAGATATCTTGCAAAACTTGGCATCTTAGGCTTTATTCGCTTTATATGCTCCCATATATCATAGCTCTGGTTACTTGGAAAGCGGGCAACGTGGATTTGTATCCTCGGCTCGCCGAAGATAGCTCTTTCCCCTCTTTCTGGTTTGTAATTCCTTTTCTGACGCTGCAGACGCTCGCGCAAGGTGCAGAGCTCGGGCAGTAAATATGCTCTGATACGGGGCACACTGAACACGTATACGGATTCGGTGACCGCTGATTTGATCAACAAGGAGAATCATCATCAGTTCACAATGAAGCTGGAGGCTCTGGTCGGCAGCACCTTCCGTTTGCAGATCGATGAGAAGCAGCCGTTGCGTCCGCGCTACCGCGTTGAGCATGCGCTAAAGGGCAAGCCGGAGACAGCACAGATACGTGTTCTGGAATCGGATGAGCTGACTATAACGGCTGGCAGCGCCAAGGCTGTCATACAAGGTGATCCGTTTCGCATTGATTTCTATGAGAACGATGTGCATGTCGTCTCGGTGAACGCCAAGAACTGGCTATACTTTGAGCATTTGCGGCAAAAGGCACAAGCGCCAGCCGGCGAGGCAGCCGAGGGCGGCGATGGGGCACAGCAGGAGCAGCAGGAACAGAACTCGGATGCAGTACAGTCGCCTAGCGAACCAATTGACGAGCCCGGTACATGGGAGGAGAACTTTAAGTCGCATCATGACACCAAGCCTTACGGACCACAGGCAGTTGCACTCGATTTCTCGTTCCCCGCCGCGGAGATGCTCTTTGGCATACCCGAGCATGCCGATAGCTTTGCGCTCAAGTCCACCTCCGGCACGGATCCCTATCGTCTATACAATTTGGATGTCTTCGAGTATATTGTGGACAGTAAGATGGCGCTTTATGGTTCGGTGCCAGTGCTCTATGGTCATGGGTAAGCTGTTTCCTAAATTCAATTCTCCTTCTTCTTTTCTTTGTCACACTGAACACCTTTGAATTGCAGTCCACAACGCACCGCCGGCGTCTACTGGCAGAACGCCGCCGAGACCTGGGTGGATATCTATACGACTGAAACGAATGTGGTCTCTTCGCTGGTTAATTTTGTGTCGGGCTCACGTAAATCGACGCCACCATCGGCCCATTTCATATCCGAGTCGGGCATTGTGGATGCCTTCATAATGCTGGGCCCCAAGCCGATTGATGTCTTCAAGCAATACGCTGCACTGACCGGCACACATGAGCTGCCGCAGTTGTTCTCGCTGGGCTATCATCAGTGCCGCTGGAATTACAATGATGAGCGTGATGTGACCTCCGTTTCGGCCAAGTTCGATGAGTATAATATGCCAATGGATACCATGTGGCTGGATATTGAGTATACGGATGGCAAGCGCTATTTCACATGGGACAAATTCAAGTTCCCCGAACCGCTGACCATGATTAAGAACCTAACCGAACTGGGCCGTCATTTGGTGGTCATCATTGATCCGCACATTAAGCGTGACAATGCCTACTTCTTTCATCAGGATTGCACCGAGAACGGCTACTATGTGAAGACGCGTGAGGGCAATGACTATGAGGGCTGGTGCTGGCCCGGCTCAGCCAGCTATCCGGACTTTTTCAATCCGGTTGTGCGCGACTATTATGCCAGCCAATATCACTTGTCAAAGTTCAAGACTGTCACCGAGGATGTCATGATCTGGAACGATATGAATGAGCCGTCTGTGTTCAATGGACCCGAAATTACCGCGCCCAAGGATCTGGTGCACTATGGCAATTGGGAGCATCGCGATGTACACAATCTGTACGGTCATATGCATCTAATGGGCACCTTTGCTGGCCTGCAGCAACGCGATCCCAACCAGCGTCCATTCATTTTGACGCGCGCACATTTTGCCGGCTCGCAGCGTTATGCGGCCATTTGGACGGGCGATAATATGGCGGATTGGACGCATTTGCAGCATTCGATCAAGATGTGTCTGACCGAGGCCGTTGCTGGTTTCTCCTTTTGCGGCGCCGATATCGGCGGCTTCTTTGGCAATCCAGATGCTGAGCTGCTTGAGCGCTGGTATCAAACCGGCGCCTTTTTACCCTTCTTCCGTGCTCACGCTCACATCGATACCAAGCGCCGTGAGCCGTGGCTCTTCCCCGAACGCACTCGGCTAATCATCAATAGCGCTCTGCTCAAGCGCTACAGCTACTTGCCGTTGTGGTATACCAGCTTCTATGAGCTGGAGCAGACTGGCGAGCCAGTGATACGACCGCTGTTGACCCACTATCCGCTGGACAAGGAGGCCTTTGCCATTGATAATCAGCTGCTGGTGCAGCAGCGACTGCTGGTGCGTCCTGTGATGCAGCTGGGCGTCAGCAAGGTGGATGTCTATTTCCCGGCCATTGATGATAAGAAGAACGGCGACTATTGGTACGATGTGGATACATATCAGCGGCAGGAGCGTGCCGGCTACGAGAGCATACCAGTCGACGAGAATAAGGTGCGTGCTTGAATTCTCCTCCATTCTCCTCCGGCTCAATCAACAATTTGATTTATTTTGCAGATACCCGTTTGGCAGCGCGGCGGCAGCATTGTGCCCAAGAAGGAACGTCAGCGTCGCTCCTCCAAGCTGATGCTCAACGATCCGTATACATTGGTCATTTGCCTCGATCGTCAGGGCAAGGCTGCCGGCACACTTTTCCTGGATGATGAGAAATCGTATGCGTATCGCGATGGCAAGCACATCTATGTCAGCTACGAGTTTGCCGACAATCAGCTGACCAATCGCTTCATTGGCAAGCCCCAATACAAATCGGACGCCTGGATCGAGCGCATCATCATTGCCGGCCTGGGCCATGTGCCGAGCGGCGCCACGATCACAGTGAATGGCATCAGCCAGCAGCTGGAGGTGGAACAGCGTAATGGGGCAATTGTTGTGCGCAAACCGGCTGTCAAAATGAATGTTGACTTTGCTCTCAAGCTCAACGCTTAGATATATACATGATTTTTTTTTTGTATTCCATGTACTCTTCTAGTTGATAGTTACACGATTTTTTTTTTTTGTATGACATCGATTAACTATTTGTAGCTGGGTGCGTGCAGCTCCCGATGAAAGTAAATTCCAATTCCAATAAATGAATTTAATGCGAGTTTTAATAGAGCTTTAATCCCCGTAGCATTTCACTAATTATACCGAACCTTCTATAATGTTGAAATTAATTACACTTTTCCGTCGAATTAAATTTACTCAAATTACATTTATTTCTGTAAAACCTGGCTTAAAACCGCGTATGTCTCTTATACCAAACGCAAACCAAGCTTGGTTCACTTTTATGATAACTCCCCTGCTGTGCGGCAAATTCAAAGTAATGTACTTTTGAATGCCTCTCAATGCGATTCTCATGAATTCAAGTGAGACTTATAGGTTTTTCAGCTTTGATTATATTAAAAAGTGTTGGAAATTTAAGAAAGTTTACTTTTGTGTGTATTTGTATATTTATGTATATGTGTGTATTTGTATGTACAATGTGTGAATATGTGTGAGTGCAAGTATATATGCATTCATGCATGTATGCATGTACATATATATGCATACATGCATGTATGCATTCATGTATGTATGTAAGTATGTATGTATGCATGTATGTATGTATGTATGCATGTATATATGCATTCATGTATGTATGCATGTATGTATGTATGTTTAAATGTATGTATGTAGCAAATGTAGACAAAGTCAAATTCAAGCTGCGCTGTAAATTTAAAAGCAACGTACTTTAAAGTGGTGCCTTACTCCTCGATTCTCAAAAATTCAAGTAAGCCAGGCAGGTTTCCTTGCCTTGACTTCGGTTTTCTTTTTTGTGAAGAAGTGTCGTGTTAACATAAAGATATGTCTTTTTATATTTGGTAATGTTTGTATGCATGTGTCTATGTATTTGTGAAGATATGTATATCTCTAAGTCTGTATGTATGTCTGAATGTATGTGTATGTCTACAAGTGTATATGCATGCTATTCCATTGAGAATTCTACCCGCTGCGCTGAAAATAACTTCCAACGTAAATCGCCCTACTATGCGATTCGCAAGAATTCAAATAAGTGCTACAGATTTCCATGCTTTGATTATAAGTGTTGTGTAAAAATAGTGTGTTGGCCAATTTCCTTCTTTGTTTTTATGTAAGTATATTTATGCATGTGTATGTATGTATGTATGTATGTATGCATGTATGTATGTGTACGAGTGTGTATATGAATGTATGTTTGTTTGTAAGCATGTATGTGTCTATAAGTGTGTATGCACGTTACTCTTTTGAGAACTCTAGTCGTTGCGCCCTACTATGCGATTCTCAAGAATTCAAGTAAGTCCTACAGATTTTCATGCTTTGATTATATGTGTTGTGTAAATGTAATTTGAATTGTGCTCGATATGCATTCGAATATGATTTAATTTTTATTTTCATTTTGGTAAATTACATTCAGGCACCTACGCTGCTCTAGATAAATACCAGTGGAAATATAATTTGTTGAAACAAAAATGGGGAAGTACAAACTTGGGAGAAATTTGGAATTTTTTTTTTTTTTTTGGTTGTTGAAGGCGAATGCTTGAGAAACTGCTCGCTGAACTAATATCTAACGCCAATAAATGATTTTAGGAACTATTTTTGCTCGAAGAACTCTTCCAGGCATTACACCAATGCTTGAAGAACTATAAAAATATATATACACACACACATAGAAATCATCGGGCTTTTGTATTTAATGCTCGTCCAGCCGCAAAGTCAGGCAAAGCTCACCCAACGCATCAAGGCGCTCTTGATATTCGTCCAGAATCTCCGACGACAACCCTGCGAACATATCATCCAGTTGACCATCAATTTAATGGTTTGTTACTGCACCTACCTCTTGCTTGCGTGCCTCCTCCGTTGATGACATTTCGGTTTCGGCATCTTCATCTTCGGTAGCGGCAGCCGCTGTGGCCCCATCCTCGCCAGGAGCGCAGGCGGAGGCGGAGGCAGCGACTGGCGTTAACCGGCTGCCCAAGGCGTTCAGTGCGCCCAATGTGGCTGCAGTTCGTCCGACGAGCTCGGCGTCCGTTAAGCCTGGAGTGGCTCCAACGATTGTAATGACGTCAAGGATTTCAATGTATTGAACGACTCTAGTACCTGTTGCGGCGGCTCGATTCATCAGCTGGCCGCCTGGCACGCCCACCGCGGCTGCTCGATCCGCCTCCAGCATTGAATCGCCATCCGTTTCGGCCACATCAACGACTCGATAATCGCAGCGGCTGCTCAACCCGCCCAGCTGATCCCGGCCAGCTATTTGATGGAGTTCAGCGACTCGCCCCGAGCGCCGAGGTTGACCCAATTTGGCGGCACCCTTGGCAGCCTGCGCGGCTTGCCTGGCCTTGAGACTGCGGCCGGATCGGCTAGATCGGCTGGATCGACTGGGTCGACTGGTTCCCGCCTCGCACAGCATCTCCTCCAGATCGTCCGTGTACGTGATCAGCGATTTCACCTGTTGTCCCGTAATTGTGCGCGTAGACGTTGCCGCGCTCGGCTTCCTGACGCCGTGCATCGGATTGCGTCCCTCTCCAGATTTCAGGACTAGACCGCTGCGCAGCTTCATATTGTTGTTGGAAACGTTATATTATAAAAAAAAAAAAAAAAATATAATTATAAAATTGTATGTCTTTCTGGAAAGAGAGATTTATTGTATTTGTTTATTGTACGAGTTGTTTTGGGCGAATGAGCTCCGCTTTTTGCTGGCTCGACTGCCTGAAATTCTTTCCTCTCTCTCTCTATGTGAACTACGTTCCGGAAGTTTTTACTATAATACTTATTTCAAAATTTCAATCGTCCTTTTAGTGTTTGCCCAGCATGGGCTACTCGAAAGTACTTGAAAGTACGCTCTGTCCACATGCAACATATAATTAATTTCGATTTTCTCACTTTAATCGCAGGGAAATCGTCCTTGTTTTCAAAAGTTTCCCAGGGATGATCAGAACACACACAATTTAGACTGGAAAACTTGAGTTAGCCTTGAAACAGGTGTCCAGCTAAAATGTTAATCAAAAAATATCCAATATCACATCCAAATATTTACAGACTCTATTGTTTCCGACTTCCTTCCGAATAAACAATAAAAAGACTTGGATAGTACAAGTTTTGTCTCGGAGAACCGTTATTATCCTATTCAGACGTAGGTCGAAATTTCCCATAGCTCGGTCAGAACTCAACGGATTTTAATAAAGTGAAAATTGTACCCTCAAATATCCTATATAGACATAGTACGAAATTTCCCATAACTCAATCAAAACTCAACCGATTTTCCTCTAAATCTAGCAACATTATTCTTGGTAAAAAATGCATGCCAGAAAAATTGTACCCTCAACAATCCTATTCAGACATATGTAGGTCGAAATTTCCCATAACTCCCATAGCTCGGTCAAAACTCAACCGATTTTCATAAAGTTTGGCTCTTTGTTCATGGCTTGGTCTATAAATCGATTTAGCATCTAAATCTAGCAACATTATTTTGGGTCGAAATTCATGTGAAAATTGTACCGTCAAATATCCTATTCAGACGTAGGTCGAAATTTCCCATGTCTGTCATGTAGTTTCAACATATTGAAAACAATTAAATTTTGAGACATGGTTTTTTAAGCATAGCTCGAAAATCATCAGAGCTATATGTTGCAAAATCTGTACGCAGATGAAAACTACTTCACTTTTTTTGAATACCTATCCCAACTGATATTTAAAGGCCTTTCGCTTTGGTATTTATGTACACAAATTGTGCGGTCGCTGAAAATGTGATAACGATCGGACTCCAAGCACCGATCGCCATTTTTCATAGTATTGTGTTGCTGTGTTTTAAATAAGGTTGGAATGCCTGCGACTTCGGCTCGCCAGCAAGTACAGGGTATCCAGCAGTCGGCTGGCCCGCTCCTTCCTCTCCTCGGACAACTGACCGACTGTCGAGTCGAGCATAGAATATGTTTAATATGGAATTTTGTTTGCCCCTGCCAAAGACCTCGCGCCTAGGCTATCAATTTGTGGACTTTCATTAAAATAATTACAATTCACTTCGGTTAGGCGGACGCAGAAAACTAATTCATTAGCCCGAATCTCTCGCCCCCCGCAGATGAATCAAAAATGAAAATGAAACCAAATTTGTTGCGAGCCGAAAATCAAATGGAATACGCGAGCCTCGGCGTTGATTGTCCTTGATGAATGATGGGCTGACGAGCCGACGGACTGGCTGATTGACGGACTGGCTGATTGACAGACTGACTGACTGACGGACTGGCGGTGGTGGCTGAAAGCAGCAAAAGCATTTAGCAAAAAGGCAAGAAACAAAGTTGAAAATCTAAAAAAAAAAAAAAAAAAAAAGGGAAAAAAGAAATAAAGTAAAAATGGAAGCGACACGGGCGACGGGCGGCACATTGCAATTTATATGCAAACAAACAAATAAGCCCGACAAAGCAACAACAAACCAACCACCCAGCGAACCACCCAACCACCCAACCACCCAACCACCAAACCGAACCAAACCGAGCCCCATCCCTCTTGCGCACAGCCCATTGCGCCAGTGTTGACGGCTCTAGCTCTAAAAGCAGCTAAAAACGGCTGATTTAGCTTGCAGAGCTCAAGCTCAAGCTTTTTGATACCTTAACTTGCCCAAAACGTTTGAGAATAGATTAATTAATAAATTATTCTTTAATTATTCACTTTCTGAACAAATTTGGGAAGCGGAATTTTAAGATCTGCTTCGGTCCTAAAAAAAAATATTTATATTTTTTTAAGAAATCGCTTCTTTTGAAAGTTTTTGAATAGAAAAAAGTTCGGGATCTGCTTTGGTGGAGAATATAATAATTTTTAAATATTCGCTTTTTTTTTAACATTTAAAAATTTTTAAAAAATTTGAAAATTTAGAGTAGGAATTTCGGGATTTTGCTTGGTAAAGAATATAATATTGGTTACTCTTTTCGCTTTTTTTTTTTTAAATTTAATTGTGGACATTTCAGGATCTATTTAAAATTATTCGCTTTCAACTAAAATATATAGAAAATGGGAGTTTCGTTATCGCGCTATTTAGAATATTTTTTAACTACTCGCTTCTATCTAAGATTTAAGAATTGGAATTACAGAATCAGCTTTCATTAAATATAGTATTGTATTGTTCAACTATTTGCTAGTTCCATATCTATGATTCCAACTCTACTCTTATTCATATTTTTCGACTAGCCTAAGATTTTAGATGATGGATTAGATGCATTGAAGTCGAAAGCTTAATCCAAAAAATATGTTTTTGTCCTGTAGCCCGACTTTAAAGATAGAGTTGATCGAATCCGTATGCAGTCTAGGCGCTTCGTGTCACGGAGAAAAGCACGAGTCAAGCCCATCCCTAGTTGAGTTGCCAACAAAAAAATCGGTATTACATTGTGCCCAGCGGACAACCGCTGAAAGTGGCCAAATGCTAGCTAGAAAATGGCTAAATTGTCAACAACAGCGCGTGAATCTTGTGCCCAGCTGACAACTGCTGAAAGTAGCCAAATGTTAGCTATAAAATAGCTGAATTGACAACAATAGAACGTGAATCTTGTGCCCAGCTGACAACTGATGAAAGTAGCCAAATGTTAGCTAGAAAATGGCTAAATTGTCAACACTATCTTGCGAATTGTCTCTTTCTGGCTGCCTTGTTTCCCGCTGACTGCTGCCGGCTGCTGCATGTCCTCAATTCTCATTCTCATTCTCATTTCAATTCCCAATCCCCTGTCCTTCAATACTCCATCTACACTCACGCTTCTCTGCTCTCTCTCTCTGTGTGTGTGTGTGTGTGTGTGTGTGTGTCTCGTTCGTTGAACATTTCAATCAACGCTCGAGTGAAAATTGAAAAAAATAAAGGCAAGGATAATGTGACTGCGCTTGTGTCTGTGGTTGAGTGGGTGAATTGTGGGGTTGGGCTTGTGGTTGGGCTTTGTGGCTGTTGCCTCCTAAGCGGAAATGGATGCGCAACACTTAAGTGGCACAAATTGTGCGCCATGTGTGTCTGTGTGTCTGTGTGTGTGTCTGTGTGGAGACGTTGCAAGCTCTGCAACTATTCACAGATTGCGAGTCTATAGTAGTAAATATATTACACACGTGTACAGGTGATATCTAGCGCTCGGTGGGTAGTGTGGGTTGAGCGACAAAGCGCGACAAATCCTGTACAGTAAAAACAGAGATTTGCCAAGCTTAGACAATCAAATTTGACAAACGTAGCGGCAATAAAGCTGAAGTCGGGCAACGTGGCATTTGTACTAAGTGCTAAGAGGTTTGTCAACATGTCATTTGTAATAATCAGTATGGAGAAGTTTGGCAACATTGCATTTGCACTAAGTTCTAAGAAGTTTGGCAACATGGTATTTGTAATAGATGATATCATGAAAATTGCTTGCCAATATAGCATTTGTACTAAGTGATAAGTACTAAATAAGTAAAGCGATTGCAGAACATATGGTTGCACAAATAGACCCTGAAAAGTGCGGCAAAGTGGAAAGGCGATGCAATGAAATTTGGCAACATAGCATTTACTTAAGTAAATGCCAATGAAGTGCAGTTCGGCATTGTCTAAAGCGTTGCTTTTAAGATTGGCAACATTTAATAACGATTAAAAAACTGAAGCTTACCAATATTGCAAAACTGATACTGTGAAGTTTGACAACATACCATTAATAATAATATGATTACAATAAGTGAACTTTGTCCACGTATTAGAGCATGCTTTGAAGCTTCGCAATATTGCAAAGCAATTGTTAATGTTATGAAGTTTGGCAACGTGGCAAGTAAATTAACTGGGAACTTAATTAAGCAGTTTGGCAACGTTGCATAGGCGAACATTTGAGTGAAGTGCAGTCTGGCTAGTTCTATATTAATGGGGTGCAATTTGACAACGTAGCACAAGCAACCATTGTAGTACTCGGCAGTTTGACAACGTAGCAAAAGCAAAAATGTTACTGCTGTGCAATTTGGCAATGCCGCAATAGTAAAATTTGGGTGCTGTGCAGTTTGACAACGTAGCATAAGCAGAAATTTGAGTGCTGTGCATTTTGGCAACGTAGCATATGCAGAAATTAAGCTGCTGTGCAGTTTGGCAACGTAGCATAAGCAAAGATTTCAGTGCTGTGCAGTTTGGCAACGTAGTATAAGCAGAAATTTAAGTGCCGTGCAGTTTGGCAACGTAGCATATGTAGAAATTTAAATGCAGCGCATTTTGGCAACGTAGCATACATATGCAGAAATTAAGCTGCTGTGCAGTTTGGCAACGTGGCATATGCAGAAATTTCAGTGCTTTGCAGTTTGGCAATGCTCCGATAGTAAAATTTGGGTGCTGTGCACTTTGGCAATGTAGCATTAGCAGAAATTTGAGTGCTGTGCATTTTGGCAACGTAGCATATGCAGAAATTAAGCTGCTGTGCAGTTTGGCAACGTGGCATAAGCAAAGATTTCAGTGCTGTGCAGTTTGGCAATGCTGCGATAGTACAATTTTTTTAGCATATGCAGAAATTAAGCTGCTGTGCAGTTAGGCAACGTAGCATAAGCAAAGATTTCAGTGCTGTGCAGTTTGGCAACGTAGCATAAGCGGAAATTTAGGTGCTGTGCAGTTTGGCAATGGCGCACTGCAGTTGAAATGGGTCTCGCTTAGAAAACTAGATGATGCACTGCCGCAGTGGCAGTGAGTGGCGCTGCTGGGCGCTCCGAGTGGCAACAGCCGCTGCTACACGTCGCTGGCCCCACCCCCCCAACCCGAAGACATTGCCATAACAACCGTTAACCGAAAACACATTTAAAAGCAGAGCAAACCAAACAAATTTCATATCAAAAAAAAAAGAAAGAAAAAAAAAAGCGACGACCAGCAGCAAATCCAAAGTGTAAACATTCACAGCCTTTGTGCGGAGCCACTCTGAGGAATAGGCAAACACTGGCAATGGGTGTGGCGGTGGGGGCGGTTCTGCGATGGGGGAGGGGCGAGGGGGAGGCGAGACAATGCGCCTCACAGGCAACAGCCAACAGCCAACAGCTTCCTTCCGAGCTGACGCGCTGCGCTGGCTCCTGACGTTTGATGTGCAGCTCCAGACGGCCAAGTGTGTGTGCGAAAGGTGGTCTAACCAGGGGGGGGGGGGGGGGGGGTGTGTGTGTGTGTGTGTGTGTACTATGTGTGTGGTGGGGTGTGTATCTCTAACAACGCGCCCAACGACCGACTGACAAACGGCAACAGCTAACACGGTATTTATTTCCAAACAAGTCGAAAAGGATACAACAAAAAAAAAAAAAAATATATGTATGTGTGGAGAAGAAAAGGAACATCATGGATGCGGATGCGGATGGCACACACATTGCAATTGCTTGGCAACACCAGCAGCAGCAGCCGGAGAAGGAGGAGGAGGAGGAGGAGGAGCAGGGACTGCAACATGGGAAGGTCCTTTGGGGGGTGTCGCTAATGAAGTCGCAAACAGGCAGCCGCAGTCAACGTTGCCGCTTTGCATATTCATTAAAAAGCAAAAATATATAAAAAAAAAAAATACAAATAAAACGTTCTAGTTGAGAGACTAAAAGATACCCTACAATCGACATCTAAAGAGAGACATCTATATATATACATATATGACCTGATTTTCTAGTTCTTCCTATCTTCAAGCTTCTTGCTTCAAAGTTTTCACAGATATGCCCAAAGAAAAAATGCATTGGTATCGCTTTTGTATCTTCCTAAGCGATAGATTTTCTAGTTTTTCCTATCTTCAAGCTCCTTGCTTCAAAGTTTTCACAGAGATGCCCCAAGAAAAAATGCATTGGTATCGCTTTTGTATCTTCCTAAGCGATAGATTTTCTAGTTCTTCCTATCTTCAAGCTTCTTGCTTCAATGTTTTCAAGGTGAGAGAAAGGCCCAGAGAAAAAATGCATTGGTATCGCTTTTGTATCTTCCTAAGCGATAGATTTTCTAGTTCTTCTTATCTCCAAGCATTGGGTTAAAAGTTTTCACAGTGATGCCCAAAGAAACAATTAATTGTTATCGCTTTTGTATCTTCCTAAGCGATAGCATTGCACTCATTTAAGAATTTCCAAACTGAGAGTTTAATTTTGCCTTAGACAACAAAAGAAAGGACTAATGAAAGCAGAATCCAGTCAAAATAAACCCACATAAATATCGCTTTTTTATCTTCCAATGCGACAGCATTGCATAAACTCAACGAGAGCCAGAAAAACGGAGCGAAAAGTGTCCTGATTATACGTACAATATAACTTCAATATCTTAATCCCTTAGCGAGATAGTTAGATTTTAAAACTGTATCCAATTTTGAAAATTTATGACAAGGCTTGAACCAAAACCAAGCCATATGAACGAGCCGAATCTATGGGCAGGAAGCTGGTTCGAGCCGCGAATTGAACCAGCGACTTTTTGTATTTGTGTTCAGAGCTTTAGTCTTCTCTTATTTCTTATCGCCCAAGCAAAACGTTTTGCCACTTCCATTTTACAGCTTTCTTACTATTAGTAAGCTTTCAATGGACGAAGAAGACTTATTTCCGTTGAGAGTTAGGAATGCGATAAAAGGGCGATATAAATATCCATAAAGCGTTAGCTACTGCTGCAATAGCATATCATCCTTTTCTCAACAATTTGTCCATTGCATTTCTTATGGCACATATGCCCGATATTTTTCGGTTACAGGGTATAGGCAAAAAAAAAAAAAAAGCAGAAGAACAGAGAGAAGTAAAACGCAGCTCTACATGCTCGCATCCGCACGCCTTTATTGTAATAGAAATTATAAGCTTACGGCCCGGCCAAACAATTGGCGGGCCCGTCGTTTTAGCAACACGTTGCCCATTTCCATTTGCCGTATCCCATTTTCAGGAGCGTCTTTTGTTCTCGCTGCTAAACGGCCGCCGGCCGCCGGCCGCTCGCCGCAGTCTCGTTTTATAGGTTGTAATGAAGTGCGGCAACGTTGCATGGAAATGGATATTGCTCGTATGTGAACTAAATAATTGCAACTGAAATACGGCAACGTTGCACACGCTGAAGCTGTGTGCAATTTGGCAAAGCTGCAAATAAGGAATGTTAATTGCATAAAAACAGTTAGAAATCTGAAAAACCTTATTTACTTATCTCAGTTTATTTTGAATTGAGTTCATAATTAAAAATACAATAAAAAAGTGTTGCGAAATACCAAATGTGCCTAAATATCAAAGAATGCAAAGAACTCAATATGCAAATTGGCAACGCTGCAAATATAGAAAAGCTTAGATAACTTGGCAGTTAGAATCACGAGAATATTCAAAAGCTTATTAACTTATATCAGTTTCTTTTCAATTGAGTTGACAATTAAAAAACACTTAAAAAGTGATGCGAAATACCAAATGTGCCTAAATATCAGGGCTGCAAAGAACTTGGTACGAAACGGTTCGTCTCAATTTGCAAGTTGGCAAGTTGATAACTTGGCAGTTAGAATCACGAGAAAACTCAAAACTTTATAAACTTATTTCAATTTCTTTTCAATTGAGTTCACAATAAGAAAGTGTTGCAAAATACCGAATGTTTATAAATATCAGGGCTGCAAAAAAACTAACCTGTTCGTCTCAAAGCCGGTTTACAGCTTTGCCTAATATTTGCTTAAAGGCGTACAAAACTACGAGACACTTATTATTCTTGAGGCGCGTTCGGAGGTTATGTGGGTCAAGCTCCCAATTTCAATTATGGATCAATTTTATCCTAATTGTGTAATGTAAAAAACAGTTTGCTGTAGAATTGATTTGGCATATAAAAAAAATAAAATAGCACTGGCAACTAAGTTATACGGCAAAGACTGTACTACATCTACATACAAGGTCTTTGAATACAACAATATTGTTGTGGGTACTTTTAACGCAGCTGCAATTCGTCAACGTCGCTCAAAATGGGCGACTGTGTGACCAGGCGTAAGAGAGATTTGTCATTGTGAAGTGCGGCAACGTCGCACTGATCAGCCAACTAAGCCATTCTCAAGAGATAATGCGCAAAGTTGCGGCGCCACGGCCGCAATCCTTTTTTAGAAGCATGCCACAGGGGTGGCTCGATTGCGACTGTGTGACCAGGCGCAGGAGAGATTTGTCATTGTGAAGTGCGGCAACGTCGCACTGATCAGCCAGCTAAGCCATTCTCAAGAGATAATGCGCAAAGTTGCGGCGCCACGGCCGCAATCCTTTTTTAGAAGCATGCCACAAGGGTGGCTCGATTGCTTGCCGCCTCGGCTTAACACTCTGCTGCTGCTGCTGCTGCTGCTGCGCACCACCAACAGCTGGGAGGACACCCACCCACCCAAGCACAAGGCGGACTGTTGCTGGCGGCTTCTGCTTACGCCTCGTTTCATTTTCAACAAATTCATAATTTTAAAACCGTGCCGAATGCTCGAGCTGGTTCGTGCGTCGCGTCTCTGAAACGGATTCCGAATCGGATTCGTTTGGCGTGCGCCGTGCGCCGTGCACCGTCTGGTGTCTGTGTCCTGCCGCATGCGGCATGCGGCATGCGGCATGCAGCATGCGGTTGCCTTCACTGCCGTGGCGTTCATTTCATTTGATTTTTAACTGTCATCGACGCCAGTTCAGTCCACAGGACTTCCACAGACCATCCACAGACGGCCGCAGTTCCGATTCCGATTCCGGCAAAACTTGCTTATCATATCGCGATATTCATTTTTTTTTTTTTAATAAATATATATATATATATTTTTTTTTTGCTTTTTGTGAATGTGCGCAATCGATAGACAATCGATTATAAATTAAACAGTTTGTGTTATCGAAGATCAAACGGTGAGAATTAATTAAAACAAAATATATAAATGAATATATGTTAAATGTTAAAACGGGAGTATATGAAAGTTTTATGCGAAAAGTTTGCTAAACGCACCGAAAGAGTTAATTAATTATTTATTTCAATAAATAGCCGCTGTTTTCATCAATCTATAAATCCCAAGCAAAGTCGAGCGTATTCAAATCAATTCCTAAGATCATTTTCGATTCGAACTTTTCTGGACTCGTAGATGGACCCGGAAACCACATTCTAGAAATAAATGTGTTGTAGTTTTTATGGTTTTTTATCGTTTTTTAATTGTAGTCTAAAAACAAATGTGCGTTTGATTCGTTTAATGGTTCAAACCCATGGGTTGCCTCAAGTCTCGACTCCGAACTTTTAAAATGTTGCCACATTTGTTTTTTTTACCATTTTAATGGCAATTTAATAAAATTTTAATAAAAGTTGGTCGAAATGAGTTAGCATATTTCCAAACAAACAAATTCGGAAATTATATTTTTATATCCAAAATTTGTGTTATATAAATATTATCCGATTTGGGTTCTGGTTCTGCTTAAGGTTCGGTTCATGGTGAACAATAAATTTGGGTTCCGGGTTCAAACTGTTTTTTGGCAGCCCCGATTAGCTGATGAGGCACAAAAGCAAAACTTGACATTTTTATCAATAAATCAAGCAGCAGTTGCTGGCGAATTTGACTTTCTGGAAAAGTGATAGCTATTGTAAGCCCTGACATGTTGGCCAGAACTATAAATTATCCTCCTGCTCGCCTGTCGAGTACTCAAAATATTTCCTCCTGAGTAGGAAATTTTACTTCTTCCCAGGCAATTCTTGACCAACAATAACATACACCAAGTATTGGCAAAGATGTGCTATTCAATATATATACCTTTAGCTATCCAATATTAAAATATTTGACTTTATGAAAAACAAATTGGTTTTCAATATTATAGAGCTAAGTCGAAACACAGCAATAATATAACTATAATTAAATAACTATAACTATATATAAAACTAGTTATTTGTTTATAGTTTAAAAAAAAACAAATAAGTTTTTTAGTTTATTGAAAATGTTCTCTTAGAAAACATAGGAAATTCGAGGAGGGATTAAAAGAACGAAAACTTAGGACGAGGCATAGATTGGAACTGTGAAATTCGATTTACAGACTTGATGGGAGCCCTGATAAGTTCAACAATCTTAAGATATAGCTCTTAATTATATAATACCTTGACTGAATCCATGAGATCTTTCATAGGAATAAAGGTAATTCGTTGTCGTTGGAAAATGTAGAGAATATGACAAAGTTAGGTTCGAGTCCGAGCCCGATTTCATAAGACCGAAACTTGAGAGGAGACAATAGTTGAAGAAGGAACCACAATCAGATTTGCAGCCTATTCAACAATTTCTAATCTTAAGGCTTAACTCTCTATAATATTAGCTTGGCTGAACAAGTGCTGAGACGATTTGGTCTAATAGGATTGCGTCGATGGTTAAATAAATAAACAGATAAATAGGTAAATAAATAGCCGGAGTTAGCAGACCATGAAAAGCTCTGTGCACACAATAATAATGCCTAACATATCAATTTGCCTAACCCAAACAGAGAGCGTTGAGCTCTCAATTCGAGAGTGAACCCTGTCGGCAAAATGAAATCCGAAATCCGAAATCCGTAAACCTGAGATCTACCAATGCGAGAACACAAAATGCAGCCAAGCGTCAAGGATTGCACACACATCAATCTCGGTGAGCTGTCCTTGCCAAGGACCAAAATAAAAAAAAGGGTTCAAATCAAATTCGATTAGGGTAACGATGTGTTGGCTTACATGGCCAGGACCTCACGAGCTAAATGAGATTTTGTCGAGCACGGAGCTACCCCAAAAAGCGGTCAGCCCATTGCCACTTCAACTGCGCTGTGCATGTGTCCTGAAGGTCCTGGAGTGGCACACACACACACGCACGCACGCACACACACATGCCCACACAGGAGCCACAAGTGGCACATTATTTTAATTCGCAGTCAAACGTTGTAACGTTTACACCCAACGACGACAGCAACAAAAACAACGACGACAACACTTTCAATTTTGGGTGTGTGCCTGTGTGTGTGCATGAGTGTGTGTGTGTGAGTGTGTGTGTGCGTGTGTGGACAGCCGATGGACAGGGGCAGTCACTGCTGTGCCTGTCACAGCTTAAATGCTTCAGCAGCCATGGTAAATAGTGTTGAAATGCAAAGAAAAACCTAATTATGGCGCCCCACGTTGGGCGCCAGTTGGTTGACAACATTTTTGGCGCCGCACGTTGGACCCTAGGCTAATTTATTGAGTCAGTTATGCAATTTGGTTGCAGTTGACATATTCCTATTTCATTTTTAGCGCCCTCGTCTAACAAGGTTTTTGTACATTTTTAGCGCCCTGCCTTGGGCGCCACATTTGGCATTCCTGAAGCTGGTTATGCAGTTTGTATGCAGTTTGTGTGCATTTCTATTTGATTTCAGGCTGTTTTAACATTTTCGTTGCCCCAAGTTGGGCTATTCAATGTTTTGCAGTACATTTATGACGTTATTTTTGCCATGATTGGCAACATATTTATGGCGATAATAAGTTCTAATGAGTAGAGAAAATTCAACTGGCTAGTTTTGCAATTTGTGTCAAATGTTTTGATTTATAGCGCTCCCCGTTGGGCGCCATTCATTTAATAAACAGTATTACGTTTTGTCTATGTTTTAAGCATATTATTGGTTTTTCAACGTTTTTCGTTTCCCAACGGCCTTACCTAGGCGTTCGTCAAATGTCCTTGCTCTCATAATGTATTTATCGCCCCAATTTTGGGCGCTTTGCTGAGTCACATTTGAGATTGATCGTACTTCCACATCTATTCAGTTTTCATGAAGTGTTAGTTAAAAATGTTTATTCTTGCCATATTCCCGATGGATATCATTCTTTATATTCCGCGATCAAGTTGAAGTAAGTAGCCCCTCGTTGGGCGCCAACCGAACTGCTTCATAGATGGCAACTTAAGATCTAAGTGAACCAATTCTCTATTGGGAATATAAATATGTGTACTTTGCAGCTATCCAAATACTCTAAGCTATTTGTATCAGTTAGTTATGATAGAGGGCCCCGCGTTGGGCGCCATTCAAATAAGTTTAGTTTACCAAATCTTTTGCAAAAGGGTGCAAATGTTTTGCCGGGGTGGCTTTGACCTATCGCCCGAACTACAAGTCTGTCAGCGTACCAGCCATGGACTAAGCCTTGTTTGATATGCCTGTAATTATGTTATAAGGTTGTTCCCGTAAAGTGTCAGTTAAGTGGATGTGCGTCTGTGTGTGCATGTGTGTGTGTGTGTGTGTGTGTGCCCGAGCACAGCTGAAGCGCCTTTCATTGAGGGTTGTCCGCAAAGGGGTAGATTTTGATTTGATTTATGTTCAAAGTATACGGCATATACATACATACATACACATATCAATCAACAGAGAGCTGACCGTGCTGCGCAGCAGGGTTCAAACCGTTGCGGTTCAAACCCCAAGCTACAATTTGGTTTCACCATTAACGCAACCTTGAACTCAACTAGTTGCCGAAACGAATCGTATGTCCAGAATCTGCTTGACTTTCTGCTATGCTCCTTATGCAGTGAGAAGCACGATATTTCGAACTTGAATCAAGACAAATCAGACTTGACTTAAGTGTGCAATGCCTATCATAAGGTTGACTTAAGTACGAGTTATTAGGCTTAATTTGGAGCTCATTATAAGAACAGAAACTAAGCCCAATCTAATGTTAGAACAAACCCGAGTTTAGCTTGAAATAGGCTTAAATTAGGGCTTAAATTAATCTAGAAATTAATCCAAGAAATTAATTGAAGCCCATATAAACCTTGATATCAATTGTTCTAGTTGCAGAACTTTTCTTATTTTTGAGTTTCAATTTGAAGTTCGGGATATATATATATACATATATATAATGGCCAATCGGAACAACCGATTTGAGATTGGATTTTGCCGAAAGTTGCGTCAATTTCTGGACCAACTGAATACAGATATTAGATATGTATATAATAGGGATATATATATAATATATATATATAATGCTGGACTCAGTGGAACAGTCATCGAATGAATATTTCAACATTTGGCCTATAATTAGAAGTTGTTCGCAGCCAAAAAGGAAACTGTTCTGTTATGCAGCGAAAATAAATATTCAGCTTAATTTGAACGAGAAGCAAGAATATTTTTGGCACGTCGAAGATTTAATACCCTTGACTTTTGCAGATATGATATGATATGATATGATATGATGCGATATGATGCAATATGATATGATATGATCTGACATGATATGATATGATATGATATGATATGATATGATATGATATGATATGATATTATATTATATGATATGATATGATATGACATGATATGATATGATATGATCTGACATGATATGATATGATATGATATGATATGATATATGATATGATATGATATGATATGATATGATATGATATGATATTATATGATATGATATGAAATGATATGATGATATGATGATATGATACGATATGATATGATATGATATGATATGATATATGATATGATATGATATTATATTATATGATATATGATATGATATTATATTATATGACATGACATGATATGATATGATATAATATGACATGATATGATATGACATGATATGATATGATATGACATGAAATGATATGATGATATGATGATATGATATGATATGATGCTATATAATATGACATGATATGATATGATATGTTATTATATTATATGATATGATATGATGAGTTTGATGAAAATACCTTGGAAAACCGAATATTTTTCCATATAAGAAACATCTTTTGTAGCGTTCGTTTATATGGCAGCTATATGATATAGTAGTCCGATTTTGAAAGTATTTTGAGGAGAATAGAGAATAGATATCTTGATAAACAAACAAAATTGTCCACACAAGAGTTTACTTTACAACCGAATTGTTCCTAGGGCAGCTATAGGATATAGTGGTCCGATCCGGTCGGTTTCGACATGTGAAAGCTTTAAGGCAGACGGACAGACAGGCAGACGGACAGACAGACAGGGCTATATAAAATCGAGTGTTGCTGCTGATCTAGAATATATACATACATATATAGGCTTTATCTGGTCGGAGATGTCTCCGATGTGACGATAAAATTAGAATAGCCTCGCCAAAGTGTATGGAAAGGGGATTTGCACGCAAACAAGAGCTGGGAGCTGGTTCAAATTCTGAATAATGTATTTAACAGCAGCTGCAAGAAAAAGCGCAGCAGTTGCTGCTGCTGGCTTTAATTGTTGCTGCTAACTATGCAAAAGTTTTATTTTTGTTTGCCGTAACACAAACACGAAGTGTTGTTGTTGTGGTTGCATTAATCTCAGCTGCAGACTTAACTCGCGCTCTTGGCCAAGTTTGTCGACTTGGCCATAAAAAAGTTGCCGCCAGCTGCTGATTGAATATTAAAATGCTGCTCGGCCAGCAGACGCGGCCAATTAAAGCTCTGCCGCATCAATCAGTGCCCAGCGGGCGGATGGGCGGTGGGTGGATGGGCGGTGGCGTGCCACGCCTTAATTAGCATAATCTAATTTCAACTTGGTCGGAAATGTGTAGCGCCTTCTTTGCGGCTGCCAAAAAATGCAAATCAAGCGCGCCCCGCTCGACGCCGCTGGCGACAGTTAAAAACTTTTATATTTTTACAACCAAATGAAAGAACAATAAAAAATATTTTAAATTAAAAACCAAAAATAAAAAAAAAAACTAGCAGAAGTAGCAACAACAAGTTGGCAACAGCCGCGACAGCAGCAAAAACTTTTTTGAAATGCGAAAATGAAAGAGCAACAAGACAAGGGTGGAGAGGGGGTGGGGAGGGGGTTGGGGGAGGGGGGAGGGGGGGCGGCAGATGGGCGTTTAGAATTGACAACGACAGGATACAGGCAGGCAGTCAGGCAGGCAACGTGTGGATGCCACACGGCGACAAGTGCCTCAACAGTTTGGCAGGCGAACACAACAATTGAGTTTGTTACCCCCCCCCCCCTCCCCCTTGCCACTGTGTGTGTGTGTGTGTGTGTGTGTGTGTGTTGGTGTGTGTACTGCAGTCTAGTGTGCGTGTGGCAACTGTTGAAACATTTAATTTGCTGGAATTTAGCGCGTCATGTAAGCTTATTAACAGACTAAGCGCAAGTGTGTGTGTGTGTTGGTGTGTGTGTGTTGGTGTGTGTGTTGGTGTGTGTTGGTGTGTGTGTGTGTGCGAGTGTTTTTCTGTCGCCTGTTTTTCTATGCAAATTTGTGAGTGCGCGCCACACAAAGCACGTGCCTCAAACAACGTAATCCACACACAGCGCCCTTGGCTGCCTGTGGGAAGGGGTGGGATGTTAGCGGGGGACAAAAAGATTTGGCCATGTGTATGTGCATTATAACAGATTTAAGGGATTTGCAAGTGGAAACAAGTGTTTGGAGAAGTACTTAGGCAACAGTTCTGCTCAGCTAGGCAGCGACTGTTAATGTAACTGAATGTGACAATTTACATAAATACGTCCTGTTAATTGTTAATATTACTCAATGTTAAACTAACAGCTATATGTTATGTACAATGTTCAGTTGTGCAGCGACTGTTAATCGAAATGAATTTGACATTTACATAAATATGTTATGCTAATCATTAATAATATTCTATGTAAAGCTAACATTTATATGTTATGTACACTAGCTACATATATTCATTAATTTATAAAAAAGCAATAGCATATTATGTTAATGGGCAACACAATAACATTTCTATGTCATGTTAAATGATCATGTTAGTGTGTCATTAACATAAGTATGTGATGTTAATGGTTTATCTTAATACATGCATGGAATATGCCCATTTACCTGTTATGCGATCTATTTATATTATTTATATTAAAAATATGTTATGCAAGGAGGAAGGGATTTTCCAAAAAGTGTAATACATCCTTCAAATGTATTTGAAGTTCTTTAAAATTTAGTCTGCGGTCAAACGGATGTAAAGCAAAAATGTTTCATAAAAAAGTTTTTTGCGAGTTTTCCACAGTTTTGAGTGGAATTTCCTAAAACGCCGTCTTAGTGTGCATTGGGTAACAAGGTTTGGGTTCAGTCAGTCAGTTAGTCAGCCAGGACAACTACTTTTATATATAGAGATACACCATTGACATATATTCATTAATTTGTGCGCTAACATAAGCATGTTATGTTAATAGGCAACACAATAACATGTTTATGCTCTGTTGACTGATCATGTTAATGTCTTATTACATAAGTATCTCATGTTAAAAGTTTATCTGAGGGAATGATATATTAACATTTACCGGGTATGTTACATATTTATATTATCATGCCTTTTAACATTCTTATGTTATAGCTAATGCTTGAAAAATGCCACAAGCATGTTAACTAATTTAACTAAAATGTTAAAGTAACTGGTAACTTTTGAAAAGAAATGAAAAACGTTCCACAAATAATAAAAATATGAAATGAATAGGAATATATGCAGAAAGCCTTAACATTAAATATGCTTCATAACCAGATCTAAATCTCACTTTATACTATTCCATGTTAGTTCGTTGCTATTTAAACAGCTTTTCTTGGGTACACACAGACTGCGAGGCAAATGGGAAATCATTTTTAATTGCCATTAAATGGAAAATGAAGACGAGCTCGAGTGCTGGCAAAAGGTAGACAACAGCAGCTGTGAGTGCGGGATGTCGGCTAGGATAGGAGGGCGAGCGCTAGGGGAAGGGGAAGGGGAAGGGGGTTGAGCTCTGCAATGGGCGTGCCACAGAGCGGACGGGACACAGTCAAGATGAAGACGTTTTACGAAGACAATGCAAATATGGACATAAATCTTGAACAACGTCTTATTCAAATCAAGAGCAGAACAGCAGAAACTTTAACCAACTAAAAGACTAAAAACCGCAAACGGATTTCAGCTAGAGATGGGCAAGTAATGCTTAATAAAAATAATCCAAAGAGTGCTCGAGTCGGGGCTGCCCGACGAGCAGATGCCCTGCAGCTCATGTCGAGCTACTTTTGAAAATGTTTCGGTGCTTAAGGTCCGATCCTTATGAAACATGGCCAACAGATATGTGTTAGTACCAAAGGACTTTAAGAATGGGGAATGGGAGAGCTAAATAAAAGGTAAAATATTGCCAAACTGTGTGGATAGTCTATCAGAGCCTACATACCAAATTTGGGTAAAATCGATTTTTAACGATATTTTAAAAATGTTAACACATATCACAAGAAAATTCTGAACAATATTCTGCGTACGATATGCGAGAATACGTATATTTTCGAAATTGATGTACTCCAGCTTTTGTAATTTTTGCCTCGGACGAAGAGAAAGCCTCAGCTCGTCGCCCTGCTCACGAATATATATTATATAGATATATATATTATGAGGTCGGAGCCCTTTCCTTGATATTATTTAAGGTTTGCCAACGGCATTTCTGTAGTCCATCGTGTAAGTTCTAACGTGCTTGCTTCTCTTGTTTCAATGTTAAGCACGAGCTCACGAGCTGTCGTGACACGACACGAGCTTTATTCAGGAATTAATTTATATAGCAATCTACAATCTATGTTTGATTCGTCTGTAGAGAATCGCTTGTGCTTCGATTTCCACTTAATCTCATTGCCTTTTCGTGTTCAATAGCAATTTTGGGCAACACGCACGAATCAGTTCGTGTCACGGCGTGTCATCTCTTAGGCACGTTTTTAACTAATTGCAAATTTCAATTTTCTCGCTTGCAGCAAAGACAGCATGAAGGACAGCAATGGCAGCAGCAGCAGCAGCAACAACAACAACAACAACAACAGCGGCAGCGGCAGCAACAACAACAGCCCCACAGCGTTAGGCGTGGGCGGCTCTGCAGCGGCAGCCACGCCCACAGCGGCACAGCAGACAGCAGCAGCAGCAGCAGCAGCAGTTGCGGCACAACAAGCGCTGCCACATCAGCAGCAGCAATCGGCAGGCGCGCAGCAACAGCAGCAGCAGCAGCAGCAACAGCAGCAGCAGCAGCAGCAGCAGCTGACGCCGCGCAAGAGCAACATTCACGAGCTGCGTAATCAGGACTATGTTAGCCGTTTAATGGCTGCCACGCCCCCATATTTATACTCGGCACCGGTTGGGCCGAACAATTACTTCTTCAGCGACATGCTGCGCTCGCTGGTGCAGACGCGCAACAATGAAACCGCGCGCGTGTTGCAGCTGCAACAGCAGCAACAGCAGCAGCAGCAGCAGCAACAGCAGCAACAGCAGCAGCAGCAGCAGGCGGCGCTGGTGCGACGCTCCCGCAAGCGCTCCTGGTCGCACAGGCCCTACTACGAGCAGCTGCGCGAGCGACGCGACGCCGAAGAGAAGCAGCAGCAGCAACATCACCAGCAGCAACATCAGCAACATCAGCAGCAGCAGCAACATCAGCAGCAACAGCAGCAACAGCAGCAGCAGCAGCACGCGAGCACCGCAGCAACAGCTGCCGAGAAGCCGCTGGAGCTGACCAATAAGACGTCGGCCACGCCCACGCCGTACGCGTACGCCAAGCTGGAGGCGAAGCCGCCGACAAAAATGACACTGGGCGGCGGCGGCTCCGTGGACAGCCAATTGCAGGATAATGCGCCGCCGGCGGCATCGCTGCCGCCACAGGATCTGGTGCTGCCGCCGCCGCCGCCGGTCTGGTATCCGCCGCTGTACGCGCCCTATGGCATCGATCCGCTGCACTTCTTCATCGATCTGCGCGTCTCGGGCCACATCTACGATCGCAAAAAGGAGAACGTCTCGCCGTTGTCCAACAGCAACAGCAGCAGCGCTGCCGGCGCCGGCGCCCTGCTGGCTGCAGAGGAGACGGGCCTGGCCGGCAGCAACAACAACAACAACAACAACAACAACAACAGCAGCAACAACAACAGCAACAATTTGCTGAGCAAGCAGCGTCACGGCAGCGCCTTCACCGTGCCCATACCGAAGTCGGCGCAGAACGATGCCATCAATTTGTGCGCCAACGGCAGCAGCGCAGCGATCGGCGGCAGCGCTGCCTGCGTGCCTGGCCTGGGCGGCGGTGTGGCTGGTTTGGGCAAGTTCGAGCACTATGCCAAATACTATGATCTGGGCGAGAGCAAGGAGAATCAGCCGGCGGCCAGCACGGCGGCGGCAGCGGCTGCCGCGGCCGCTGCTGCTGCCAATTTGTCCAAGTCCGGCGCCAGCTATATGCTGCAGCATCTGCCACGCCTCTATAGTCAATTCGCAGCACAACAGGAGGCGGCCGCAGCAGCAGCAGCAGCAGCAGCAGCAGCAGCGGCGGCGGCGACGGCAGTGAACCACGTCGATCTGGATACGAAATCGGAATCGGCATCGGCGTGCGCGGATCTCTGTGACGAGGACGAGGACATGGCCGGCGCAATCCACGAGACGGGCAGCCTGCAGCACGAGCGCGACATCGATGTGGAAATCATCGATTCCATCAAGTATCGCACCGATGGCGAGAGCAGCCGCTGCTCCAGCAACGACGAGGCCTCCGTTACCCAGATCGACTAGGCCCTACCACATCATCATGTTAACGAACAATGTTTAATATAAATTGCTTATAAATATTAAATATATATAACTCCAGACTTTACTTTCGACCACGATTGGCAGACAGAGAGAGAGAGAGAGAGAGAGTGTGACAAAGGGAGACAGAGAGAGAGAGAGTGTGACAAAGGGAGCAAGAGAGAGAGAGAGAGAGAGAGCTCTTACTTGAATTCATGAGAATCGCATAGAAGGGCAGTGTTCAAAAATACTGAGCACATCAAAGAAGTCCAAATTAATCAAAGCTTTCTAGAAAAACCCAGCTTTATTTTGACTTGGAATCTATATATTAAATTTTTAATCGATTGAGGCTGTCATATATTCTCATATTCTCATTCGAGGCTTCGCACAATGCTATCGAATACTTTGAGAGAGAAATTTTGCGTCCAAATATTGAATAACAAATTTCTATATTTATTCAATTTTTATATTATTATTTTTATATAATTATTAAAAAGTGGGTCATCGAGGGATCAGATGAAGGAAAAACTTTGGTCTGTTCTGCACGAGGCGTCAAGGCAGAAATACCAGCAGCACAAGCAGAGCTCTGTTAAGTGTCATAACATGAGTATCTCGTGTTATTTGTTGCTGTTGTAAGAAGCAGCACGCAACTGTATTGCCAGTTTAGCTATTTTCTAGCCAAATTCAGCTATTTTAAGTTGATAAGAGTTCAAACCTGAACGGGCTGGAGATGCTTCCTGTTGAAAAAAACCCTTTATGCACTATTTGTCTATTATTTCAATAATTTAACTATAATATATATAATTTTAATTAAGCTGCATTTTTTTATGCAAATATGTATGTAAAAATGTAAAAAAGAGAGCAGGAGAGAGAGAGAGAGAGTGAGAGTTACTTCTACTTCCACGCTCGAGCTCTTACTTGAATTCATGAGAATCGCATAGAAGGGCAGTGTTCAAGTTTCGCAGCCAGCTGAAGGTTGTTAGAAAAACTAGATTCGGTTCACGAACCGAGGCACTGGTTCAAGCCGTGAACCAAACGAACCACCGCAAAATGTTGTCTGCCTCTCAATACACACACACACACACACACACACACACACTTACTCCGAAAATGAAAAGAATTATTGACGTAATAATATTTGCATATCATTCTCTCTATTTTGATTGTATTTCTGTCTTCGTTCTTAATTGACAACGCATCAGTCGCGGCTTCATCAAGCAACATTCTTTAACGCAAACCTCATCCCTTTGCAATTTATACCTCCCCTCCCCTCCCCTCCCCCCCTCCCTCCACCGACCATATTCACCGCTAACCGCAAAGTACGCAACGGCAAAAGCAATTTCATAAATCATTTGACGCCGTCGTCGTCGTCAGCGTCAGCGTCAGCGTCAGCGTCGGCGTCGGCGTCGTCGTCGCCTGCCTCAAGGCATTTTTTAAATGTCGTCCTTGTCGTCGCGAATTGCTGTGCTGTCAGCCAAGCCCTGCCTTCCCCCCCCCCCCCCCCCCGCTATTTCCTTCCTTCACCCCCAACTGCATAACAGCTTTTAGTGAAGCAACACGGCTGCGTCCCCTTCCGCTCGCCCCCAACCCCCCCCCCCTTCCCCCTTGTCGCATTACACGCCTGACTACGCTTTGTGTAAATTAAAACTGCTGCCGGCTGCTGACACCAAAGCTCCTCCCCTGCCCCCCCCCCCCCCTCCCCATCGCTCCCCTCGCACACTTTTCGTGCCTTTTGGAGCTGTGTTTGTCATAAGAATTGCCCGCGAATTTTTTTTTTTTTTTTTAATTTTTGTTGTAATTGTGTTCGATGTTTGTGATTTTCGTTTTTTGTGCACAGGATATTAATTTTTACACCATTCATTGATTCCGTTATTCCGCGCTTAATGAACATGCACGATATTCGCCCATTTGTGGCGTTGCGTTTTTGGTCAAGTGGGCGTGGCACTTGCAGCAAACAGTGGACACCAACTTACGCGCGACAACGAGGCGGACGTGTTTCCGTTTCCGGTTCCGTTTGCGTTTGCGTTTCAGGCGTTGTCAATTTACGCTGTTCTTTAATACCCTGTAAAAGTGTGATGGGGCTATGTTTGATCAAGACAGAAAGTGACCTAGCTAGAAGAAGAAGTAGATTTAGATTGATATATTTAAATTATGTATATACCATACATATATATTCAAATGCATCAGATCTTATATAAGACTTTCGTTTTAGGCGTTGTCAATTTTTGCTGTTACTTATACCCTGTAAAAGTGCGACATGACAAAACGTGACCTACTTAGAAGAAATAGATCTGCAGATCTGTATATATATATATATATATATATATATATATATATATATATATATACATATCTGTATGGTACATATATTCAAATACATCAGATCTTATAAAAGATAAATAGATATATACGAGATTTGTATTTTTATATTTAAATTAATTTAGCTTTAAATATATATTCTGATACATATAGAAAATAAAAGGGAAAAATTGAAGAGAAAATTGCAAACAGACTTTTTGCAAAGCGTCAAACTTAATATCTGGTAACAAACAATTTTCTATGGAGAATCTAACAATAAGAGTTTATTTCAAAAATTAAATAAATATAATATTGACAATTGAGATTAGCTGGAAATAGATTTGTATAATAGATTTTATATTTTATTATATTTTCTACAAAAAATAAAAATAATTTCAATTTAGCTGGAAATGCTCCCGAGTTATTTTAACTACATAAACTTTCATGCGAAAAAAAGTTATTTGACTTGTGAATGACGAATATTGTCATTTAATTGCCATAACATAAACTGACAGCTGTTTTTTAATGGGTATCCGATTACTTGAAAGCAACCATAGCCGAAATTTGTGAGGGTATCGCAGCCGATGCACATTACAAATTCTTGTATGTAATTCTTTTTATACCCTGAACCCATTAAAAATGGGTAAAATGGGATATTATGTATTTGTGCAAATGTATGTAACAGGCAGAAGGAAGCATCTCTGACCCCAAAAAGTATATATATTCTTGATCAGCATCAACAGCCGAGTCGATCTAGCCATATCCGTCTGTCCGTCCGTCCGTCCGTCCGTCCGTCTGTCCGTATGTATGAACGCAAGGATCTCAGAACCTATAAGAGCTAGAGACTTGAAATTTTAGCTGAAGGTCCTCCTAGTGCCCGCGCAGATCGAGTGTGTTTCCGATATTCGATAACTTGCCCCGTTGCCAAGTAATCGATAAAAATCGATATCGAAATCCTGTTTTTTTTTTAGCAATTTCGGCAAATAATATGAGCTAGGGTCACCAAACTTGACATGTAGCTTCCAGAATAGTATATATACATATATATCAAGTATCTTTCATTTTTTAGCTATCGCCTGTCGGAAGAAGAGGGTTCAGGGTATCCCCTAGTCGGGAGCTCCCGGCTAGAACCTCTTACTTGTTTTTTATTTAATTGTTGTTTAAAATATAAAAAAAAAAAGAAACGCATGGATTTGCATGAGTTTGCAAAATTCGCTGCGCCCTGAACAACCCCCGCCCCCTGCGCAACCGCACAAGGCATTGAGGCAGAAAAACTGCACTGCCAGCCAATCAGAGGCAAAAAAAAAAGGAAAAATAAAAGAAGACCAAAAAAAAATGGAAAGGAATCAAAATGAAAATAACAAGTGAGAATGTTGCAGTCGGCCGTGTACGGCTGCGCGATGCTCTGCTCGAACTTTAATTGGCCGAAATAAGTATTTCTTATATCGATATATTGCATATGAGCGATAAATATATCGCTTGAAAAGTGCAATATATCGATTTATACACTGAATTCGACACGACAATACAGGCAATTTTTTCCTGACTCCAGCTTATGAATATCGCGTAAAAATTGCAATATATTGATTTCTGCAACCATAAATTTATCAGCTATAAATATATCCCTTGATACGTGCAACATATCGATTTTTACAGGTGCTTCGATAAATACATCGCCTGAAAAGTAAATATATATCGATTTCTTTGGCTTACAAATTGCAAAAAATTGCAAACTATATCGATATCTACATCTTGGTTCACTGAAACAGATTTACAGGCAAATATTCCAAGTTTCCCGTCTCTAGTTTACAAAGAGAATTGCGTTTATCGATAACACTATCGATAGTTTTCTACGGAATTTTCGATATACATTTTAATTTTTCATCATAAATCAGAACAATTAAGTTCGGTAGTATTGGCGATAGTTTTTACTTTGTATTTTAGTTTAACTTTCTTTTCTTTGCATATATGAAAACTATCGATAGTTTGACTATATATATGCTCTATTTTCTCGTGCTGAACAGGGTATGAACAATAGAAAAGAACAAACTTCGGCAAGCCGACGATTAAATACACTTGCAGACATAAGGCTTAAAAGACATATGAATCCGACTTGGCAGATATATAAGTTGAATCTGTGCATCTGGTAATAGCTGAGCTCGATCCGGATCCAGTCTATCAAGAGATTAACAGTTTTTCATTACTTATTCTTCCTATAAAGTTATTTGATATGGAATTGGAATGCCCTTCTGTGAAGGGTATAAATTGTTGTACAGTCGCGGGAGGGGAGGGGGGGGGGGGCGAACAAAAGGCATCGATAAAAAGCGCTAAAAAATCGACTTGTTTGATTTATGAGCGTGTCCACGAATTTGTGGGGTTCGTACTTGGATTTGGGCTTGGGTTTGGGTTTCGGCCGGATCGCATCATTGCGGCATAATCGCAATCAAAGTAAGTAGCTGGCTCCCCCCCCCCATCCTCCCCTCCCCTCCCCTCCCCCTTCGTTAACGCTCCGAGCGTCAAGGGAAATTGAAATTCAACCTAATTGCGGGAAATTTACAACGCAACTTAACAGCTGACAGATTTTGGCTTTTCCCAGCTAAAGCCTTTTGTGGATACAATTTTTCGTCTTCTTATTTTTCTTTTTGGTATTCATAAATCTTGGCAGACGCTCATAATTCATGCAGCACTCGACGATTGGCAGGCGCAGGCGGGGGAGGGGGGATGTGGGGGATGTGGCAGGGAAGTGGATTGAGTTTCTGGGCAATAAGCTCAACTTGCGCCAAAAAAGTTTCTTACCAATGACAACGAAGCGCCTTTTTGCTGGAAAAGTGGAAAAAGAAAACCACACAAACGCAAAGGGGTGGGGCCTCAAGGGTTAGGGCGTGCGGGGGGGGGGGTTGCCTGAACAAACAATGCTGCAAGTCGGCGAAAGCATTTCTGGCCATATTTCTCCCAGCGCTGACAAGTTCTTAAGTGCGTGTGGGCGGGATGGGCGTGTCGACAGCTTAAAGCTTCATCCTTAATTGATAGATTTGTTTATTTATGGAGCGAAATTGTCTTGCATCCTTAAGTATGTCCCCTGAAAATTGATTGCCAGACAACAGTTTGCATTTGCAGCCCCGATTCCATAAAGTATATACCTATATTTTTGATCCTGAGTCGAGTAGATATATCCATAAGAGGATATCGGTTTGTCTGCGTGAGCGCGTCCTTCGGCGAAGCGATAAAAGTTAGACATAATGTTTATTCGATAGCTCTATTTACATTTTTCATAATATCGATAAATATCGATTTTGACAAGCTTACGAATATTTAAGATTCCGGATTGCGCATTCCATTCCAAGGAATCTAGGAAAAACTGTTTCAGGTGCAACCGATTCCCGCAAACCGATTTCTAAACCTGAACATATTCAAATAATTGTATTTAAATAATATCAACATAAAATACCCGCTAGCTTGAGTTAAACCTGACTGATTGATTGACTGACTGATTGACTGACTGATTGACTGACTGACTGACTGACTGATTGACTGACTGACTAATTGAGTGACTGATTGACTGACCGAATGACTAACTGATTGATTGACTGATTGACTGACTGACTGACTGACTGATTGACTGACCGAATGACAGACTGATTGATTGACTGATTGACTGACTGACTGATTGACAGACTGATTGACTGACCGTACGACTGAACGGCAACCAACGCACAGCCCAAGCAGGAAAAATAATTTTTACTAAAAACCTTCTTTTGAGTGGAAAATGAACACTGCGATGGGATTTTAAAAATGGTCAATGGTTCGATGAAAAATATTTTAAATTAAAAAAAAAACACAGCTATAAAATGAAGAATCGAATGAGCATCGATCTAATAATTTAGAGGTCGCCGGTTCAACTCCAGCATATTATAATTGTTTTTGATATGCTGAATGCAAAAGCGCGTGGCGTATATTTGTGTATCTTTTTACATCTTCTTCCGATTCTGAGAAAAAAAAAAAAGGTTTCAGGGTATTCCCTAGTCGGAAACTCCCGACTAGAGCCTTTTGTTGTTATATTTTTTTATTAATTTTTTTTCTTGGCTGTATTTCTATATTTGAATGCGTGAATGAACATTTGTATGAAAATATATCATTAACTATATCCTGGGTAGTTACTGACGATAGTACCTAACGATTGCAGCACAGAAAGGATGGTTATTTTTGTTATGTACAGATTTGATTGCGTTTTCTAAACATGTTTCACGTGCTCCGTATATTGCAACATGATATACGAAGCGAATCGCTGAAGTATCTTGGAATAAGTGTGAATATTCAAGACACGTTAAATGTTGTAAGAGCTCTTTGAGTGCTTACAATTTTTCTCTGAAGTTTCTCAAAGTATTCGATTTAATATATATTTTAATTTAATATATATGGTACTTTACAATTTAAAAGTCCGTTACAAAATGCGTTGCACGCCATTTTCAAAGGTGTTGGGCACGCTAGCGCCATCTACCGACATGCTAGTTATCTAGGAAATTGTGCTATAAAAATATATCGTAAATACTTGGCAGCAATGCATAATTATGCTTAGCTATCGATATACTTAAGCGCGATTTCATATGTTATTGAAAGCCAAAGCATAATATAAAATATATGTAAAACATTTTATTAAAAATTACTGTGAAAAATCAATAATAATTTTGTGAGATGAACTTCTTGGCATTGATAAGCCAAACATAAATTTGTACATGTGGCAGCCGTCGCGGCATACTATCGCTGGTGCTGTTGGCATGTGCGATAAGTATCGCGCTTAACAGCTATCGATATGCTTTGGCGCGTTTTCAGCAAATCAAACACTTTTGCTCACCACCAGCCTTAACCGTTATTGAACTGCCTGCATTTTGCAAACTCATTTTATTCGACTATTCGTGTTAGTGTTGTGTTGTCCGCCATGCATTTGTCACTTATTATTTCAATATTGTTAAATTGTCTGCGCTTGGCTGTGGCCGCCATCGATGACGACTGCCCAACGCTGGCGAACGGCGACAGTTTGTCGCAGACGCAGCTAATCGATCGCCTGACGCACGGCTGCCGCTACGATCGCCTGGAGCGACCTGTTACCTACACCGAGGCGGGCACACGTCTGCCCGTGGATGTCTACATGCGCGCCTATATATACTTTATGCAGAACCTAGAGGCGCACGATCTGCAATTCAAGATTTTTGCGCTGTTGCAGATGCGCTACTTGGATCCCAGATTGAATTTTCGCCATGTGTCACCCAAACGCCTGCAGCCCATTTTGGGTGAACAGCAGCTGCGCGATTCCCTATGGCTGCCCCACATCTTTCTGGCCAACGAGCGCGACTCCAGCATCTTGGGTAAGTGTCGATATATCTCTCAGGTCAAAGACATTAAATTTCTGCTCACACAGGCACCACGGAGAAGGATATCCTCACGTCTGTTTCGCCTGATGGCACTGTCATTGTCTCAACGCGCATTAAAGCCACGCTCTATTGCTGGCTAAATTTGAAGAAATTTCCATTTGATGAGCAGCACTGCTCCACGATTTTGGAGAGCTGGATGTATAACACATCCGAGCTGGTGCTGCATTGGGAACAAAAGCGTCCCATCACATACGATCCAGCACTGCACCTGACCGAGTTTCTTCTGCAGCGCTCCTGGTCGAATGAGACGGTGATCAATGCTGATTTAAGCGATTTGCGTCATGGCGCCTTTGCCGGCAATTATAGTTCCCTAAGCTTTACGGTGCATCTAACGCGTGTGGTGGGCTTTTACTTGATGGACTACTTTCTGCCCTCGATATTAATTGTGGCCATCTCATGGGTATCCTTCTGGCTGCAAGCGGACCAAGCGCCGCCACGCATTACCCTAGGCACCAGCACCATGTTAACATTTATTACACTTGCTTCAGCACAGGGTAACCCACGATGAGTACTTCAAATTATGAACCTAACTGTTTTAACATTTGACTTTTTGGACGCAGGCAAAACTCTACCCAAGGTCAGCTACATTAAGGTATCGGAGGTTTGGTTTCTAGGCTGCACCATTTTCATATTCGGCAGCATGGTGGAGTTTGCATTTGTGAACAGCATTTGGCGACGCAAACACAATGTGCCCATCAGGAAGCTTAATAGTCGGCACATCCTTAAATCGACGCTATCGCCGCATTTGATGCGTCGCCGCAGCCACGCCCGCTCCCTTTCCTTTTCAGGAACTGGACGCCAGACGGACAGCAGCTCGCTGGGCGGCAATCAACCGTTCAACAACTATTTGACCGTCAATTTACCCATTTCGACCATTACCGAGGGCCAAGTGATGGGCCCGCAAACGGCTCCGAGCCGAAAAAATAGCCTTCATATGCTGAGCAGCACCAATCGCAAGCTAGATGTGACGTTTGTGGAAAGTGCCTTGGGCGCTACTGTAACTACGGCTGCTGCTCCTGTTGCTGCTGCAACCAGCATGGAGCTGCCCGATTTTAGCAGCTGTAACAATCTCTTAGGTGAAGAGTTTAGCCATGAAGAACAGATTGCTTCTACCGGCTGGACTACACTCACTCCACAGGAAATCGCCATTTGGATTGATAGCCGGGCGCGTTTCATATTTCCGCTCGCCTTTTTGGTCTTTAATCTGTTCTTTTGGACATTTGTCTATTGTATCTAAAGCGCTGTGTCGCCATTTTAATTTTATCATTCAATTTTATGTTTTATTTGTGTTTTTAGCCATTGTGTTTGATTAAATCGATGTTTTTGGCGTTTCAAATTTAAATTGCGCGCTCTGATTCTTGTACAGTGAATGCCAGTGTTGGCTAACGATATCTGTTGTTTAGTTAGTTCTGCAAACAGAGATGGCACCTTGTTGGCCAATGGCGCAATGTAGCCTGTGTTAGAGGAGTACGGCTATAGTGACAGATGGCTTCAATTTTTTTCCAACACATACGCGTACACACACAACCAAACAATAACATCGGGGGCCCCAAAAACGCTCGTTTGCTCGCGACCGACGACGACGGACGAAAAAACCTTCGTCGTGAATGGTAAATGAAAAAAAGAAAAAAAAATAAAGTGCAATTTTAACCCTACGCCAAAATAAGAAAAAAAAACTGCATAGAAATTAAGCAACAAAAACAACGCAAGCGGAGTGCAAGTGGCAAACATAAACAAGAGCAAGAACAAGAACTAAACAAACGCAGATCGCTGTCTCTGTGTGCGTGCTCGCGTGCGTGTGTGAGTGTGTGTTACAGTGTGTTGTTATTGCATTGGTTAAAAAAAGAATACAAGGCAATTAAAGCTTTTGGATGCGTGTAAATGCTAACCGGTAAAGTTAGCCGATCCCGTTCCCCTTGCCAATACATGTGCAACGCCAAACAACCGCAGCAGCAGCAGCAGGAGCATCCGCAGAAACAATAACAATACCGCAAGACGCAGCGAGCACGTTGTCCTGCCCCTGCCGCCAAACTGGAGCAGAGCCATGGACACCATTTGTAGGCTGTGCTTTCAGACAGCAACGGTAAGTGCAAGAAACCGTTTGAAGCTTAACTATTTAATATATGCATACATATAAGCATGCATATATATATATGTATATATTTATAAACATATATATATATTAAGTTGGCGGGCGCAACAAGCAGCGTATTTTTTTGTGTTGTATTTTGTTATTTCTATTGATTTTTGTCTCTTATTTTTTGCGGGGGGCGAATGATAAAAATTGAATTTGTGCGCGGATTTTGCACTGCTGCTGCCGCTTCTTCTTCTTTCTGTTGCTGCTGCTGCTGCTGCATCGTCGTCGTCAATTGGGTGGGGGTTGAAAAGCGCGCGCAGAACACGGTGCGACCCCAACGGCAAAAGTTTGGCTCGCGCACACGCACGCTCACACATACATATATAAAAATATATATTTATATATATATATGTATATGTATCTATGCATGTTTGTATGTACACCGTATGTGTGCGTGTGTTTTGTTTCCCCCTCCCTGCCACCAACTACTGCGGCCGTTTATTTTTAGCCAAGTCAGCCAAAGTTGCTCAAGCCGCCAACTTGAAAACAAAAAAAAATATTTATATAGATGTATGTACATATGTATGTCGAAAAATAATAATATTTTTACATTTCGTTTGTGCGCTGCTTTTCATTTTGACTCCTTTTCAACAAGAGCACAGAACGAAATAATATAAAATAAAACAAAATGACAAAAATTCCGCTAAGGGGGCAGCGGCGTGCACAGAAGGGGTCCCAGCTCATTGGGGGTAAAGTGGGGTAGCGATCATTACAGCCAAAGCCAAGCTTTAAGGTGCTGTAGAACTCTCGCTCGCACACAACATGTGCACACAGACCTATATGCACAAATTCGACGATCTCCCGCACCATTTGTTGCTATAAGCGTAGCTTTGTGACGTCACATTTCTAAGACCCCGTGCAACGACGCCACTGTTCGTTCGCAGCAAAACAAAACAAAAACGAAAGAATAACAACGCTGTAGAGGGGGAAAAAAAAACATGAAATGAAAACAACAAACCGTCGTTGCCGTCGCCAGTGTTGTTGTTGTTGTAGTTGTTATTGTTTGGTGCTGGCATTTCGGTGCGCACGTGTGTGTGTGTATATATGTACACATATATATATACATATGAGTGCGAGAGCTCCTTGGTTGTTATTATTAGGAGATGACGAGTAGGGGGAGCTGTGGAGTCTGCCTCAAAAAAAGAAAAAAAAAAAACGCGTTATGTATCTTTTTTATAGATTTTAATACCAACAAACTTTCTTTTTTGGTTTCAACCTTGCACGCCAATTTGAGTCTAATTTGTAATGATCTCTTTTTTTCTCTCTTTGTTGCTCTAATTACAGCTATTTCAAGTGCCCGGCTATAGCATACCCACGTGCGTGCGCTGCTCGGAACAGTTGACAAACAATTCGAACTTCCATCAAGCGGTGCGTGTGCAGGACGGTGCAGCAGCTTCTGTGGCGGCGGCTGCAGTAGCCGCTGCTGCTGCTGCATCCACAGCGGCCAGTGAGGGCGACGCGGTGGCGGCACAGCTGACAAACGGCAGCGCTGTTGCTGCTGTGCTGCAGTTGCAGCAGCAGCAGCAACAACAGCAGCAGCAGCAACAACAGCAGCAGCAGCAGCAACAACAACAGTTGCAATCATCAAGTTCTTCCGAGAATCTACAATCGCAGGACGATTCTGAAGATGTAAGTGTAAGCGAGCGAGCGAGTGTGAGAGAGAGTGAGTATAGTCGCACTAATAGAATCTTACAGCGGCAACAGTGTTGGCTTACGGCATAGACACGCACACATACAAGCTCAGAATAACTGCAATATTCCTGCCGCTGCACTTGTCCATTGCTGTCTTGTTATTTCTTTTTTTCTTCCCCTATACATAACTGCAGATTACACTGGCAGTAAATACATGTGTATATACATAAATATATACATATGTACTAATGTACATTCATAGTTCGTTTCCTTCTTCTTTTGCCTGCTTCTTTACGCTTTGCTTATGCCTTTGCCTTTCTTTTTCACACCGCTGCACTGAGAATATTGGCAACAGCAGCAACAACAACACTGATGCCCTACATAATTTCTGTCTGCGTATACGGGCATAACAACACGCTAGACGGCACACAGTACAACTTGTATGAAATATAAAGGACTTTTGTGTTCTTTTTTTAATTAATATAAATAAAAAACCCATATGTGCCCATAAATGTAATGCCTAAAGTGCTTTTAGAGTGGGTAGGAATTCATTTTCGTACATGGCTATAAAGTAGATGTGCGATTGCAGGGTATGTGCACGTCGCCTTCACCGGCTCTTGTTGCCCAGTTTCTTCTTTTTTTTGTGTTGCCTTTATTTTATTTTGTTTTGTTTTTTTTTTATTATTTTTTTTTTATTTTCATTAATATCTGCGCTGTTTGCTTGCCTTTTTCTTGCTTTGCTTTTCACGACGGCAGCAGCAGAAGCAAAAACAACAACAGCAACAACAAAGACAGCAGCGTCAGAGGCAACTGCGACGTCGACGCCGACGTCGACTGCACGACGTTTTTGTGCGCTGTGTAAAGCGAAAAAAATTCATTTTCAGTTGACGCTTTTGTGTGGGTGTGCGTGGCACGCAAAAAAAAAACGCAATACAGAATTTAGAAAAAAATTAATACATCTGCAATAAACAAACATAAGTCGCAAGGAATTTGCGCATAGAATTAAATTTGCAACAATTTTGACCGCCAGCTTGTTGAGCGTAAGTGTGTGTGTGTGTGTGTGTGTGTTTGTGTGTGTGTGGGTGCGTGCGTGCGTGAGTGTGACACTTGCAATTAGCAAAGCTCCGAAGCTCTCTATCAAAATGCAACTCTAACCGTTTCGCTAACGCTCTCGCTCTCTTTCAACGCAGGTGGATCTGATATTCAACGAGGAGGGCTCCTGCCCGCTGTGCAACAAGACCTTCTCGCGCAAATCCTCGCTCATGACGCACATACGCAATCATTCGGCTGAGCGTAAATTTGTGTGCACCTACTGCCACAAAGGTGGGTATATTAAAAAAAATAAAAAACTAATGGAGGCGTGCTTGTTATGCCTAGGCAAAGCTGCTCAATACAAAACATACAGTGCACACTCGATATGGTGAATTGTCGGTAGAATTACAGAGCAAAGCAATGAGTCTAATTAGAACATTTTAAATAATATGTGCTTTAAATAATAAAATAGCTACTCGCAAATTCTACTGATTGTGATAATTTTATTTTTATCAATCAGTTTTAAATGTCTATTTGTTTCTTGAAATATGTAAGTTACATATAAAAAGTAATCAAAAAACTTACAAAAAAATCGAGAGAGTGAATAAATACACTATTTGAAGGGAATTTCGTAAATACATTTTAGACTCAATTTTCAAAATGCAATTTGTTACAAATGATTTTGACAGAAATATCGAAGGATTTTTGATTCCCCATTAGCGAGTGGCAACTGTGTGCAAAGGGTAGACTGCAGGTGAAGGGAAGCAGGTGAAGGGAAGCAGCTCGGACACCATTAAGCATGTCATGAGTTAACCTAGCCATGACTATATATATAAATCCGTCGATCTTAGAAGCTAGAAGCAGGGTATCTCCCAGCCGGGCGAGCACTCTTACCCGTTTATCGATGCTTCAAGCATCTGCTGACAAGCATCGAATGGGGCTCATATAGCATATGTGCACTGTATTTCTTGTATATTTAGCAACAATTATTAATTGCCCTCCCCAAATTGCAGGCTTTACGCAGGCGGCCAATTTGCGGAATCACGAGCGCATACACACAAATGATCGGCCGTATCAGTGCGTGGACTGCGGCAAGACCTTCACTCAAATCACAAACCTTAACAATCATCGGCGTCTCCATACCGGCGAGCGTCCCTTTGTGTGCAATGAGCCGGAATGCGGGCGCAGCTTTGCCCAGGTAAGTACTGTGTCTACGCTGCCGGCAAAATTCAATTAAAATGCTCAAATGTTCATGTTACGTTTGCAGGTGACCAATCTGAACAATCACATGAAGTCGCACCATAAGGTGCAGCAGTATTGCTGCAACGTGTGCAGCAAGAAGTTTACGCAGGTCACCTCATTGAATCAACATCTGCAGGCGCATGCCGGCGTCACCGGCTACTATTGTCCGCGCTGTCCGGAAAAGAATTTCAAGCTGCAGTCGCAGCTGCATACGCACATGAAGACACACGGACTGGCCTTTCCGTATGAGTGCAGCAAATGCGATGAGAAATTCTTGCAGCAATCGCATCTCGATCAGCATCTGAAGATGCACGATGAGTTCAAATTCAAATGCGATATATGCCCGAGCAGCTTCAATCAGGAATCGCTGCTCAAGAAGCATGTGCAGCGCCACGTCGAGGGACGCTACCTCAACTGCCCGGTGGCCAACTGTGCCGAATCCTTCGCAGTCCGACAGCATCTATCCAAACATTTGCTCACCAATCACTCGCATCACGAGCTGCCGCCACCGAAACGATCCAAAAAGACGATCACGCTGCAGTCGCCACAACAGCCGCTTGCCATGATCGGGCAGCCGCTGTCGCTGCAGCATACGACGGGGCAGCGTAAGTGCCAGCCAGAGATTGGGCCACAGCTCCAATTTAAACAACAATCTGACAAATCTAGTTATTAGATACCCTGTAGCTATGTGCTAAGAGAGGCAGGTCACAATTAAGTAGAGAATTAAGTAAGAGTGTTAGGTATATATACATTTGTAAAGTTGGGGAACTTGTGAACATGGTTTTAACTTCTTAATGGAAAATGAGCATAATTTGTATTTTACGTTCCTTACATATCTAAGCAACTTTTTGTAGCATTCAGATAATTGTGGTGCTATTAGGTTTTGCTATTATATTAGGGATATTACTGGATATATATATAAACATATATCAATACGATAGATATCAGTAAACTAGGCACAGCAAATTTTGATGTAATAGTTCCAGTTTATCATATCATTTCATGTGAAGCAAATGATTGTTTTGTCATTTTGTAACGCATCTCGACCTTATATATATATTAGAGGATATGTCTGTCTCTTTCTCTACTAGCTAGTCTCTCTGTCAAATCGGATCAATATATTATAGAAATAATCGGCTAAAAACTAAGTTTTTGTATGAACAATCTGTTTGTTATTCATGTTCTACCAAAGAACAACATTCTATCAATAGCGGAGTACTATATCATATAGTTCCATAGGAAGCATCGATCGAAAAATGCGTTCTTGTATGGAAAACTTTTTTGTTTTTCAAGATATCGTGTCGAAACTTTGGCTTTAACAAGCTTCACTATTCGCCTAACATAATTGCAAAATGCATTTCTAAGCCAAATATCTAAAAGCGTATTAGATTACCTTTTGTTTATCTATAATCGACAATTTGTGTACTAAACTAGTTAAGATTATATTATATATATTTTGAGGTCTTAGCCTGTTTCTCTTATCTGTGTACGGGGCATATCAGCTAGTCGACTGATTTGAGTTTATTTGAGCTTTGGCACATATGCAAATCTTCAATGTTTACGTACATATATTAAATTTGTAACTTTTTTTCAGGTGGCAGACCGCCCAAAAACAAGAACAAGACCTCACTGGCAGCCACGGCCATTAAAATAGAAATCAATGAGCCGTTGCATAGTCAGCACATCATCAGCAGTGCCAGCGGCCTTTCCATACAGCAGCAGCTCAACCAGCATATGCAGCAGCAGGCGGCCGCGCAGCAGCAGCAACAGCAGCAGCAGCAGCAGCAGCAACAGCAGCAGCAGCAGCAACATCTTCATTTGCCCATGGGGCAGGCGGTCAAGGCGCGCTTTATACCCACTAAATAGAAGTTAGTTAGTCGCGAGAGCGAAAAAGATAGCAAGTTAGAGCGAGCGAGAGAGTTAGAGCGCGTGAATGAGAGCGATGTGGCTGCTCAGTAGCGTTTGCGATCGATCTGGCGTGGCGTGTTTACCCGCTACCCGCTACCCCCCCCTCCCTCCCCAACCACAACTCACTCCATTCAACAGTAGCAATAGTTAACAGAAAAAGTTTTGAACAAAATGCATCACATATCCTTCGAGCACATACACATAGACATATATACATGCATACATACATACATTCATTCATACATACAATATGCAAATTACGATAGCCGATAGCCAATAACCGATAACTGATAAACCGATAACCGTTAATTGATTGCACAAGTGATGGCAGCCCGCACAGACGCCAACTGGCGGCGGCGGCGCATCGGCTGAGGCTGCTGGTTCGGTTACTCGGCTCCTCGCGCATGACGTGACGGACGCCGCAGCTCTTGCGCCATTCGCGGCTGCCAGCTGGACGCCTGCGCCTGCGCCAGCGCCAGCGCCAGCGCCTGCTCCGTCACTTAAACAAAAACCATAAGCAAACCAAAAAAGCAACAACAATATTCAATATATACAGCTTTTAAACAAACAAACAAGAAATTATATATAAAAAAAGGAAAATACATCCAGCAGCAATTTCATAGGGCAGTACCAGACGAGCGAAAACGTAACGTATTGTCACGTCACGTCACGTCACGTCACTTAACGTAACGTAACGTTAAGCAACTACAAACAATTGTAACTTAAATCGAATTAAATTGTAACAATTAAGTGTAAAGTTGTAATAAGCCAGGCAAAATGCATAAAAACAGTTTTACAAAAGTAAACCAACAAAAAACAAAAAGAAATACTTACAATTGCAAGTAATTATATATATATATATATATAAATAAATCCATTTAATTTGATATCTATTTTAAGTAATTAGTTTAAGTGTTTTTAATTTTTTTTTTTTTTTTTTAATAAAACTTAAAGCAAGTATGAAAAGTCAGTAGTTGTTTGTTACTAATTTACATCCACCAACATACTCGCAAGTGCAAAACATTTTTTTAATCAATCCAAGTCCGAGCTGGTATTTTTAAATTCGTGATTGTGCGCGGGTTAACTTTAACAGCATCAGGTTATGTTAATGATATGTTATGGCAACTTAACAGCTTATGTTAAAGTAACATAGGTCTGGAGTGGGTTGCTGTTATTGCTCTCAGTCTGCTTCGACCTGTCGTGGTGAGCAGACCTATTTTTTTTTGTTGCTGCTAATTATTCATTTAATTTTTTTGGATGCTCTGCAGTTTACTGATTTACGTTAACTTAGCAACAACTTTTTTTACAACATTTTTTTTTAATACTTGCTTGCTATATTTCTCGCAAAGTACTCGACGACAATGTGTGAAAACCCGAAAGAGAATTAATTTTTTTAATTAAAAATGATGCCAAATTTTTAATGCGAACTTAAAACATATTTTCAAATATCTGTATAAAGTATCACTTAGACGTGTACATAAGATTATATGCATAGATTTATATATATATATAATAAATTTATGTAAAAATATTTTGGTCACAATCTAAATCATAATCAAAAATAAGTCTTGTATGCAAAGATTTTTATTTTTCCAAAATATTTTAATCTAACTTAAAATTATTTAAATGAGCAAAAACTAAACATTGGACCACCATATTATATTATATACATAGCTGTCAAAGGGCGGATCGGTCTAAAAATTAAGTTATTGTATGATAACATTTTGAGTTTTTCCGGACATATAGACTATATATATATATAGGAAGCATCGGTCGAAAAATTCAATTTCATATCGAAAAATGTTCTGTTTACAACTCTGAAAATGAACATCGGACAGCTTTAAAGCTTTTTCAAGTCTTATTTGTTTATCTTGTTGTTTTTCTGACCAAACTCTCGTATAATGCTCGTATAATTTCTAAGACATGTGTCTGCAAGGGTATTGAATATTCGGTGTATAAGCAAAAACATAAATGAATAGTAATTTTGATTGTACAAAATGTTTAATTACAGGCGGAGAATGTACACGGATCGTGTGCGTGGCACATGCCCCAAGGACCTAAGGACAGTTCGGCATATGCGACTGGAGCAAGCATTTGGTAACACAGAGCGTAAGTCTAAGGCAGTATTATTATATATAGTATATATGTTATAGGCTTTACACAGTTTGTTTTTTCTCTTGAATCTTCAGTCAGTTGGGCGATTAACTTGCTTGGCGCAAGACTAGGTTGCCCGAAAGCTGGCCAGGCGCACATCGAACTCGACCTTGTGCTCGTTCTTCAGATAGCGTCGCATGCCATGCAGCAGATAGCGCAGCTGGGGTGCGCCCAGCACGTCCAGTAGGAGCACCATGAGCGTCTCAAAGCAATTATCGCCGCCGGTTTTATAGGCCAGCAGCGCCTTGCCAAAGCTGCGAAACTGATCGCAATCGATGACGCTGCGCACCTGTTTGGAAACGATTAGAGGAGTTAAAGGAATTTGTGCAAATGCTGTGTGGTGGCCAGACAAACAAACCTCACGCAGAAAATCGGCACGCGATTCGGGCGCTTCTTTAAGCTGCGACTGCGAGGGAGTTGGGCAGAGACTGCTGCTGCTGCTGCTGCTGGGCTCAGTCTTGAGCGGATCGTTGCCGATGAGCTTGTAGCGCTTCTTGGTGGTCATCAAAGATTCGCTGGCCGTGGGCGAGCTGCGCTCACGCTTGTGTATCTTCACCAGATCCTGACCACTATCCGTGCCATTGAAGTCGATGCTCTGTCAAAAGGCAAAAGGTCACAGTTGAGGACATCATTTGAGCGCAAACAAACTTACCGTCACATTGGCATTGAGCCGACTCATAAAGTCCATGGCATCGGGCGCTCTGCGGCCCAGTCCTGTGCTGCGTCCCGCTGCGTTCGCATAATCCGCCGGCGTCCACGTCTTAATCGAGTTGGCCATTTCAGCTTGTCTGCAAAATGTACATTGAACATATATCAAAAGCTATTCAGCATTATTTAAGGCCTTCAGGCACTCACGCAGCCAGTTCGCTGGCCAGCTGAAATTTGCTGCCGGGTTCACGTTTGATTTGGCCCAAGCTGCTGCCGCTGCTGGGCGCCAGCTCCTCCTTGCAAACGGTTTGCAGCAGCGGCTCCACGACGCGCTCCTCCGGCTGTGCCATCTGTGGGAATTGGTTAGGTTAGTTGGCATAACAAATACAGATACGGAAATGAATGTGGACTAACCGTCTGTTCGGCATGCTTGAAGAATTGCCGCAGCTCGCGGACAATGGGGCCAAAGGGCGAGCTTTGCGGCCGTGCGCCCAGATGGCCGCGTATCCATTTGGATAGCTGCTGCAGCTGCGACATGTCCTGGAAGCGTGCATCGCACAGCAATATGGCGCCATAGTCGTTGCGATGCCGGATGACACGGCCGATCGCCTGATTGACGGCACGTGTCGCGTCCAAATTGTACCATTCCTGGCCGCTGAGCAGCTGATTCTCTTTGGTGCGATTCGTTTCCAGATAGCGACGCTTCAGCACAACCTTGGGATCTTTGAGCGGGGGAAAGGGCAGGCCCGTTATGATCACCGCCCGGCCGTTGCGATCGGCAAAGTCGAGGCCCTCGGACACCTTGCCGCGACACACGGCCATAAAGCAGGCGCCCTTCGAATCGCGTATCGCCTGATAGAACTCCTCCATGGTGCTGGTAAATTGATCCTTGCCGCGCGGCTCCAAAAATATTGGCTTGCGACACGATATATCCGCCCACAGGCCGCTCGCCTGCCAAGCGTCGACGCACTGATTCAACATCGGATACGACGGAAAGAATACCAACAAACCATCCGGCACAATGCGCGACACATTCAAAATCGTTTGGCCCAGCGAGCTGATGTACTTCGGATTGTCCCTGTGAATAGAATACAAATAGATAATAAATCTCCCCCAGCTTAGTCGCTTGCATTTGCTTTTTTCCCATACCGATTCTTGTAGTTGGATATGAGCTGCTCGCGATCCGGGCCGGTGCCAATGATCTTGACATAGACCTGCGACTGGCTGACTATGTGCGGATTCTCCAGATGATGGGCCACGGGTATGGCCAGCTCGGCAATCAGCGGCTTGAGCGGCGCCAGTGTGCCGCTGGTGAGAATGACGCTGCGCACATGTGCATTGAGCAGCTGTTCCATGCCAAAGCCCGGATTGAAGCACCAGAAATTAATGATCTTGGCCGACTTGGAGACGCTGCTGCTGCTCGCTGCTGCAGCATTGTTGTTGTTGCCCTTGCCCAGCCAGCCGGTTTGCGGCTTGGCGCCGCTCGCTGCATATTTCGTCTGTTTGTTGTCCTCAATCTCGACGTGCACCTTGAAGCTGCGATGCACCTTGGCCATGACATCCTCCTTGTTGGCAAACACAATGTTCAGCAGATCGGCCAGCAGCATAAAGCTGCCGCCCTTGCGCAGCATCGTCGAGTGCTGCGAGGCGACCATGAGGTACTGCACCAGTTTGTCCAGCAGGGCGACAATTGTCGCACAATTGCCATAGGTGAACTGCATCGGAGTGGGCCATATGGATTAGCTTTATATTTATATATTTGATGACCTAACTCACGTTCGCTTTGCCGAGCAGCTCGTAGATATGTGCAGCTGGATAGGTGGCGCCGTCGGCTTTGTTGTCCACGACAACGCCATCGATGGCCTTCTCCAGCTCGAGCAGCATCTCCTTGAGCAGCGTCAGATCGTCGAGCGTGAAGTCTTTGGGCTCTTCGGGACCGCCGGTGTCCTGTGCATCGCCGCTGGTGAAAATTTTCATAATGTGCGTGATATCGTCAATGGCCATGGCCACATCGGAGGAGCGTATCTGCACCGAGGCGGACTCCTCGCAGATTTTCTCGATATTGTGCGCCTCGTCCAATATGACAATCGTGTTGCTCAGCTCAATCTTGTTCGCCTTGCGCGCCTTCGGATCCAACAGATAATTGTACGGCATAAATGTGATGTCCGCACCGTTGACCAGCTCCTTGGAGGCAAAGTATGGGCACATTTTGAGCCGCTGTCCGACCTTAACCAGATCCTCAATATCCATAATGCTGGGGCCACGAAAATCGGGATGATCCTTTTTCGACTCGACGCGCAACTGAAACGAACACGTCTTTGCGTGCACCTTCAGCTTGCACATGTTCACCTTGTTCGAATTGCCCTGCTCCCGCATAACGTCTGGATGTATGCAGAGCTGATCTCTCGAACCGAGTACCACAGATCTCATATTGGCATAGGCGGTCCGTTTCAGCTCACGCATCGCCTGACTCAGCTGGGAATGGGTGCGCGAGGCGTATATCACCTTGGGCACACCCCAATTATTGGCCTTGCCCATGACGGCGGTTAATTCGGCAATGCCAGCGCCAGCTCCACCTGCACCTGCACCTGCACCTGCAGCTGTTGCCTGCTTCTGTTGGTCCAGTTGTATCTTCTGCATGTACAGCTGCTGCTCCGATTGACGTGTCCGTATCCAGGCGAGCGAGGCGCAGAGCAGACTCAGCGTTTTGCCCGTGCCGGTGGGTGATTCCAAGACGCCGTTGGTGCCATCGCGCAGGCACATAATCACCTTCTCCATGTAGGCGCGCTGCACCTCGTATGGCTCAAAGGGAAAATGCACCGGAATGCCGGCAATAATATTCTCCGGCATTGCACTGAAATAGCACGTATTATGTTCAGCACTTGCAAGCACACAAACAAACGTTGACACGCCGATGCACACACCCTTATCCTAATATTGATCCGGGGGAAATGCTGTTTGTTGTCGTTCCTGTTATCCGTTGTCGTCTGTCGAGTTCGCGCGCCAAAACAATAATAACATGTGTTATATGGACAAACGACCCTGTTTTAGAACCGATTAGAATATACAGGCTAGTCGCCTGTGTTGTGTACGGCAAAACAAATAAACACATAATTTGTGCCACATTTTGCTAATGTATTAGCAAATCAGATTTATTATTAGATTTATTGTTAATTTAATTCGACAATTAAACAGTGCTCAGTTGTGAAATTAATAAAATAAACAAAAAACAAACCAAACCAACTCTGTGCCAGTTTGATAACTAACAGCCCTGTCCATTTATCGATTTATCGATATACACCAAAAATAACAACAATCGCAGCGGCTCAGTTAGTTTTTTACTTTTGAACAGAGAGGTTGGTTGGCCAGCGGCGCCAAAGTAGATGAAACAGATGCAATAGCAATAGAAAAGGCAGAGGCGACAACTCGGGACGCAACGAGAGTGACGGCCTCAGTGTGTGTGTGAAACAAACTTACCCGCCTGCTGAGATACTACAAGTAAACATACAAATTGCTACATACATACATACATGCCACCACTGGTCGTGTCGTGGTCGTGTCGCTTCGGCGGTTCGGCAGTCGGTCGGTCGTTTGCGCCATCGCCATCGCCGTCGTTGCCGTTGCCGTTGTCGTCGTCGTCGCCGTCGTCGTCATCGCAGTCGACAGTCAGTCAGTCAGTCAGTCAGTCAGTTGGCGAGTGGATTGGTTGGTTGGATGTTAGGTTCGGTTGCGCGGTCGGGTGGCGGGGGCGGCTGCTTGGATGAGCGAGCGCCAAAAGAGAGGAGCAGTGAGCGTGAGAGCGTGCGTATAAAAGTTGTTGTTTGTGTGCTATGGGCTATGCACCTTAATACAGCCGCACACATACACACCATATGTGTATGTGCATGTGCCTTATTTAACTGTGTGTGAGTGCGTGGCTATGGTCGTTGGTTTGAACGCGCGCGGCGGAGGTGGTGATAAATTTTTGTTGGCACAAAGTAAAATATAACAGAATAAAAAATTGCTCAAAACAACACTGCGCGCTACCTACCCCACCCCTCCACTCCTCAGTCAGTCCAACACTGTTCGTCTTAACGCAGATACAGCAACTGTAACTGAATATTCCCGATTAATAACAATAATATGAATATTTGTTTAGTTAATTGCCAACAACATATTAAACGGCTAAGGCTGCGCCCCGCTCTTTTGGGCTGCAGGCGCCGTGTAGCGTTAGCCAGTCTAGTCCGAGTAGTAGTAAATAGTTCAGCTTATGTTTAGTGCTTCTTTTTTTTTTTTTTACCACTCGACTCTCACTGATGATGATAAAGATGCTGTGCTTGTGTTTGTGAAAGAAATAGTGTGTACGTGAATGCTTGTAACGTTGCGAACCAAGTTGTAATAATTCTTCTTTTAGTGTTATTAACGCAGCAATAATTATTGCACTCACAATCAGCTGCAAATAATAGACACGATAACATTTGAAATCTTGGCGCGTTCTACACAATCGGTTGCATTGTTGCATTGCGTGTATCGTCGATCGATAGACGATAAACGCATTAGCCAGCCCCACTGCCACATGCAAATAAGTTCTTGTTCGTGTTCATGTCGCATTTAATATTAAGGTCACTCTAATCATGCTGTTTGTCAAATAATGTGCGACTCTAACCATCTACCCCTCTCCCAGCTCTCACTCACACTACAACAAAACGCAGAAACAATTGGCGATCCTGTACGGCAAGGTCGGTCGGTTAAATCAAGGTGTTTTTGTTCCTGTGTTGCTTTACAAGCTCTTAGCAGTAAATTTGAAAGACGTAGCGTGTTCAGTTGCGGCTTCAAAAAGAAAAAATTGCAGGAGTATGTTCAACCCCCTCCCTACCCGCATTGTTGTGTTACCTTGCTGTTGTGGCAGCGTTGCCACCAGCGGCAAATGCTAATGTTATTGTGTGCTAAACAATTCTGTTTTGAGTTTGTGTTTCTTATTAATAATGTATTAAATAATTCGACGTGACCGTTTGATAATAATATCCACGTGCTTGTTATTGGTTACCTGCAAGCATCTGCTTACCTAGTCTATTGTGCATTCTGTTTGATGTCTGGCAACACTGGGCTGCGTCGTTGAGCGTGAATGTAGTACACGCATGTAATACGCTTGCATGTGTGCGCGCGTGTGTGTGTATGTGTGTGAATGAGTGCTCCTATTCAAATAGAAATTGAGTGCTTTGTACTCGAAACTCAGTCAATTAGTCGCCAGAAGGCGGCGGCACCGATGACAACGACAAATGCAGGCGCGTCGATAAGAATTTTTCAGTTTTTTTTTTTTGTTTGCCGCGCGTCATTTTACATTCCTTCGAAATACATTGTATGTACGTTGACTTGGACTTAAATCGTGTCCGAAGCAAGGGGAGGGCTTTTTTTTAATTTTTTCGCCAGTAAGTGCGGAAATTTTAGATAATATCCGAATATTTTTCATCTTTGCATTTGGCCAGTTGTTGCTGCCAATTAGAGATGCGTACGTGAGAGTGACGTGAGCCGATCGTTAGAGATGATAGTGAAAAAAACTGCACACGTGCTTCTAAACTAATATGCACGGGCATCTGTGTGTCTGCGACTCTATATATTTATACTTGTGTGCATGTAATAAATATATATAAATATTTATATATATGTATGAGAATTCATTGTGTTTCCAAAAGAAGGCCTTGATAATACATTTCGATATGGGTGTAAATTGTGAAAGCAACAGAAATATGAGCATTCATAGGTAGACGCATACAAAAAAATATATATTTGCATAAATATATGTATATATACACACACACTTATCAGCATGATCGTGCATGTGGATCTCGTGAACTGATCAATGTGCTCACGCTCACGCTCATCTCTAATGCCAACAGAGCGATCGCAATCCCAATCGCGATCGCATACTAGCCAAGTGTAGAGTAAATGAATGACTTTTGTAGAGCAGCCGAAATAACTAACTGGCTGTGGCAGAGGGCGTCTCGGAGTCGATTGTCTGCTGTTTGGCCTGAATTTGTGTCAAACCTTTTTTTTTTTTTTGTTTTTTGTTTTTGTTTCCAGAACCCAGAGCGCTGGGGATGCGCATATAAGACGACAACTTGAGAGAGGGAGAGAGAAGAAAAATGAAAAAAAAAGAGAGCGAGCGATCGAGCTTTAAAGTCGCAGTCAGAAGCTCTTCAGGCAAAATTAGCACATTTATTGTCCAAATTGTGCGTGTTCTTGTTTGTGTGTCTGTATATGTATGTGTTTGAGTTCCGTTGGCTTGAGCATTATCAGTGATTGCGAAGGTGATAGATGCATACATACATATGCATATATGAATGTATATGCATATGCGTATCTATCTGTTGTGCGTTCGTGTATGTGTGTGTGTGTGTTCGTGTGTATTACAAAACTTAGCTAAAATCGACTTCGTTTGTGTTTGCTTAATTTCACTGTCGCACCACAGTGCGTATGCGCCACATACGAATTGTAATTGACTGATATTTTTTTCCATTCTCTTTCCATCAATTTTTTTTTGTCTCTCGTTTCATTGCAGAGTTTGTTGGTACTTTTCAAATCCAAATGTCAGCTGTTTCACGCAACATGTACTATAAAAGCGGCACAGTGAAACGAAGAAAAAGAGCAAATCGCTTAAGTCCAGGACATCAGGAGAAAGAAGCACGCTGCTAGCAATCACTGAGAAAGAGCAGCAGCAGCAGCAGCAGCAGCAACAAAGTCAAGAGAGCTGTAAAAAAAAACAACAACAACAACATACATACAACAACACACACAAAAACACACCAAAAAGAAAAAAAAAACACCAACTGCTGCAACAGAGACGACAACAACAAGTAACGGATAAGTGTTGCAGAAGAGCTATATGCAACAGTCAGTAGTTAAAAGAGAAGAAGAAGAAGAAGAAGAAGACGACGACGACTCTGCACAACACACCCACAACTCTCAACAATTACACAGACAATACCTACCTACGCTCTCCTCTCGCTCGCTTGCTTGCTCGCTCACTCACTCACAAAAAGTGCGGCTGCATTGCGCTCAAATAGACTCTCCGCAAGCGCAAGAAACGGTAATTTAAGTTTGCATTTAATGCGCTCTCTAATCACAGCGTGTCTACGCATTTGTGTGTGTGTATCAAATTATTTGTTTTTAACTCATGCGGTTATTTTTTTTGTTTATGCATTTTTTTTTCTTTTTGTATTTAAAACAAAAAAAATGTGTATTTTTTTGTAGGTAGACCAAAGAGTGCAGAGCAACGGCATAGGCGTGAGTGCGTAGAGTCGGGCATTGGCAGCCATGACAATCATACTCTTCCTGGTGGACACCTCGTCGTCCATGTGCCAGAAGGCGTATGTGAATGGTGTGCAAAAAACGTATCTGGACATAGCCAAAGGTGCCGTCGAGACGTTTCTCAAATATCGTCAACGGACCCAGGATTGTCTCGGTGATCGTTATATGCTGCTCACGTTCGAGGAGCCGCCGGCGAATGTGAAGGCCGGCTGGAAGGAGAATCATGCCACATTTATGAATGAATTGAAAAATCTGCAAAGTCACGGCCTCACCTCAATGGGCGAATCGCTGCGCAACGCCTTCGACTTGCTCAACCTGAATCGGATGCAGTCGGGCATCGATACATACGGCCAGGGACGATGTCCGTTCTATTTGGAGCCATCGGTCATTATTGTGATCACCGACGGTGGTCGCTACTCCTATCGCAATGGCGTCCATCAGGAGATCATCTTACCGCTGAGCAATCAAATACCGGGCACCAAATTCACCAAAGAGCCCTTCCGCTGGGATCAGCGTCTGTTCTCGCTAGTATTGCGCATGCCCGGCAATAAAATCGACGAACGTGTCGACGGGAAGGTGCCACACGACGATTCGCCCATTGAGCGCATGTGCGAGGTAACCGGCGGTCGGTCCTATCGCGTGCGCAGCCATTATGTGCTCAATCAGTGCATCGAGAGTCTGGTGCAGAAGGTGCAGCCCGGCGTTGTGCTGCAGTTCGAGCCCATGCTGCCCAAGGAGTCGAGCGGGGGCAGCGGCAACAGCAGCAACAGCAACAACAACGCCAACAGCAGCAGCGCCAGCAACAGCAGCAGCAACAGCAGCAGCAACAACAACAACAGCAACAACAACAGCAGCAACAACAACAACAACAATAATAATAATAGCAGCAGCAACAATAATAATAACAGCGGCGGCGGCGCCAGCAGCTCGACAGCTGGCACATCCGCATCGAACGAGCCGGCGCCGGACATTGTCTTCCAGCCGATCAAGAAGATGATCTATGTGCAGAAGCATATCACACAAAAGACTTTCCCCATCGGCTATTGGCCGCTGCCGGAGCCCTATTGGCCGGACTCGAAGGCCATCACGTTGCCGCCGCGTGATGCCCATCCGAAGCTGAAGATTTTAACGCCCGCCGTCGATGAGCCGCAGCTGGTGCGCAGCTTTCCGGTGGACAAGTATGAGATCGAGGGCTGCCCCCTAACGCTGCAGATACTCAACAAGCGGGAGATGAACAAATGCTGGCAGGTGATCGTCACCAATGGTATGCACGGATTCGAGCTGCCGTTCGGCTATCTGAAGGCATCGCCGAACTTTACGCAGGTGCATCTCTATGTGCTGGCGTACAACTATCCGGCGCTGTTGCCGCTGCTGCACGACCTCATCCACAAGTACAACATGAGTCCGCCCAACGATCTCATGTACAAGTTCAATGCCTATGTGCGCTCCATACCGCCGTATTATTGTCCGTTTCTGCGCAAGGCGCTGGTCAACATCAATGTGCCGTACCAGCTGCTGCAGTTCCTGCTGCCGGAGAATGTGGACAACTATTTGTCGCCGACAATAGCGAATCAATTGAAGCACATCAAGAACACGGCCAAACAGGATCAGGAGAATCTCTGTCTGAAGGTCTACAAGCAGCTAAAGCAGCCAAAGCCGCCCTATCGCCAGGTGGAGACGGCCAAACTGTGCACGGGCGCTGCACTGCGTCGCGATCTTGTCCGGCATCCGCTGTTGCGCGACACGTTCGCCAAGCTCCATGCCGAAATCGAGCCCGTCGAAAACTATACGATCGTTGTGCCCCAGCTGACGCATCAGTCGTCGGCGAAAACGTATCGCAATCCGTTCGATATACCACGTCGCGATCTGGTCGATGAGATTGCTCGGATGCGTGAGACATTTCTGCGACCCGCCAGCCTGGTGGCCAAGGATTCGGGCCATTGTCTGCCCATCGCCGAAATGGGCAACTATCAGGAGTATCTCAAGAACAAGGACAATCCGTTGCGCGAAATCGAGCCAACGAATGTCCGCCAGCACATGTTCGGCAATCCCTACAAGAAGGACAAGCACATGGTCATGGTCGACGAGGCCGATCTCAGCGATGTGGCGCCCATGAAGCAGAGCTCCAATGGCGGCAACGGCAACCACTCGCCCACATCCGGCGGCAGCGGCGGCGGCGGCGGCTCCGGCAATTCTGGCGGCGGCATGGGTCCAATTGGTGGCGGCATGTCCGGCCTAATGCTCGGCGGCGGCGGCGGCAACGGCAACAACAGCAACAACAACGGCGGCGGCGGCGGCAGCAGCAGCAGCAACAGCATTGGCCTGGGCGGTCCAATGGGCGGTTTCAGCTCCAAGAAACTGGAGACTACAACACGCGGTCGCAAACGCAAGGCGGGTCCCTTGCCGCGCGCCTTCGAGTTCCGGCGCATGTCCATGGACTCATTGCGCAGCGGCAGCGCCAGCCCCAGCTCCGCGGTCAGCAGCAGCGACTCCGAGCTGCTGCTGCTCGACGAGGACAGCAACGGCAGCTATGCATCCGAGGCGTCCATCAGCAGCAGCAGCAGCAGCATCAACAGCATCAACAGCAGCAGCAGCAGCGGCGGCGGCGGCGGCGGCGGCGGCAGCAGCGGCAACAATGACTCGGGCAACATTGACGCCAGCAACAATGACTCCGGCTTGTCGCTGGGTCCGCATACGCCGGAACGCATGAGCTTTGATTTTAGCGAGGAGGAGACCGGCGAGCAGGAGATGCCGCTCAATGGTTATGTGCACAACTTTATCAACGGCATCAGCGACGAGGAGCGTGCCAACGAACTGGACAACAACAACAGCAGCAGCAGCCCCACCAGCAGCAGCAGCAGCAGCAGCAGCAATGTTAGCAGCAGCGGGAGCGGCAGCAGCAGCAGCAGCAGCGCTGGCAACAGCAGCAGCAGCATCGGAGCAGCAGCAACTGCCACGACGGAAGCGCTGGCGGCAACAGCCAGCAGCAGCAGCAGCAGCAGCAGCCTGGCAGCAATTGCAGCCGTCAGCAACGGCGCGCCCGAGCCGAGCAGCAGCAGCAGTAGCACCAGCAGCAGCAGCAGCAGCAGCAGCAGCAGCATCATAAGCTATGCCAGCAATCACAGCAGCAGCAGCAGCGCCTGCAACAGCAGCAGCGGCGTCTTTTATGTGCCGCTCAACGGGCTGACCATGCAGCATCATCCGGCGTACAGCAGCAATGTGGGCGCAACGCACGTGCCCCTCGACAATGCCATGAACATGCTGGAGGCGACAACGGCAATGCATAAGGTTGGCGCGGGCGCAGCAGCAATGCCGCCGCTGTTGCTGGTGGCCAACGGCTATACGAGTCAGCATGCGGCTATGCTGTCGCCGCCGGCCGTGACCGCACCAGCTGCCACAGCAGCAGCGGCGCCAGCAACCGCAGCAGCAGCAGCAGCAACGACCAACAGCAGCAGCAGCAGCAGCTCAACAACAGCAGCAACAGCAGCAGCAGCAGCAGCAACAACAACACCTACCTATTATAGTCATAATGATATCAATGATGCCTCCGAGATCTCGCGCATATTGCAAACCTGCCACAACGGCAACAGCGGCAGCAGCAGCAGCCACAACAGCAGCAGCAGCAGCAGCAGTGGCAGCAACAACAACAGCAGCAGCAGCAACAACAACAGCATCGGCAGCGGCAGCAACACTTTAAACGGCAATGCCAGCGAGGGCAATGGCCATGATCCTGACGTGGACAACATAGCTGTTAACTGCTTTGACGCACTGAAGCGCACAGCCGGCGGCAGCAGTGCAACAACTGCCAGCAATCCGCATTTCTACTGGGGCAGCGGCCTGAGCCACTACAACAGCAACATCAACAGCAGCAGCAGCAGCAGCTTTCATAGCAGAACTTACGGCAACAGCAGCCCCAAGCTGGAGCCAAAAGCATCGCCGACGCACGTCAGCAACAGCAGCAGCAACAGCAGCAGCAACAACAACACCAGCAACAGCAACAACAGCAACAACAACACCAGCAACAGTAACAACAGCAACAACAACACCAACAACAACAGCAACAGCAGCAACAACAGTAGCAATAACAACAACACCAACAGCAACAGCAACAATAATAATGATAGCAATATTAACAACAATAACAATAATAATAATAGCAATAACAACAACAACAACAGCAACAACAACAGCAACGATAATGATAACGATAACGATAACGATAATAACGGCGAAATCGCAAGCTCGCCGGAACGCATCCTCCTCAGCGAGGATCAGCGCGAAGCGGCGCGCAAACATAATGTGGATTTGCGTTTGCAAATTTTTCGTGATATACGACGACCAGGTCGGGATTACAGCCAACTGCTGGAGCATTTGAATTTGATGAAGGGCGACCAGGAGATGAAGTCCGATTTCATAGACATGTGCATCACGGAATCGATGCGCTTCCGGCGACACCAAATGGTCAACAGCATACAGGAGTGGTGGGAGCGGAATCAGCAGCAGCTCGAGATAACAAAGAGTTAACGTTGGCTGCTATGGAACTGAGCGTGCAACAAGTAGCAACAACAGCAGCAACAACAGCAACAACAGCAACAACAACAGCAACAACAACAACAACAACATGCAACATGTCTGTGATGTCAACAACAACCAACAACCAACAACAACAGCAGCCGTTAACTCAACCGCAGTGTTAGGTTTAGCTACACATATATATATATATATACATCATACATGTGTATCCAATTTATATATATATATATATATGTGTGTGTAGCCCATATAAAGTCTATTATGAAAGCTTAAGCTTAAGCAGGAAGCAGCGCGCCTGGCCCAACCGGAAATGATCTAATATATATATATATAAATATATATATATATATTTAGTGTGTCAATTGTCAAATTCGAGTGCAAACAGCAAAATACACACACCACAACACACACAACCACAACACAACAACACATTTGTATATAGTGAAATTGTCGTGAGCAAATTATCTGTGTCGTGGGGTTTACATAATTACCGATTTCTATATAGATATATATTATATTTTTTTTCTTAGGGTTTGTATAGGGGCTGTATTTATGTAGTTGTTAAGCATAAAAACAAACAACAACAACAACAACAACAACAAAAAACAAAACTTAATTCTAAGCATAAAAAAAATAATACCTAACTTTAAGTCAACTAAAACAAAAGGAAAAAAAAATTAAAATTAAAATTAAAATAAACGAAAATTAGTTACATTACGTGTAAAGTTAAAGCAAATGTATGCAAGAATTAAAAACAATTTGTAGCGCATTAGATTATGTAATTAGTTGTTAGTCGATTTAGTCTATAGCCTAATAACTGTATTAGCCAAGTAAGCATAAAAACCAATTCAGTTCGTAAAAGCCTGCTAACAACAAAACAACAAAACAAATCAAACAAATCAAACAAATCATATATCTTATATATTATTATAAAGGCTTTAGGCTTAAGCGAAAAACATAAAAAAAAAACAACAAAAAAAAGAAAATCACATTTAATGTTTATTTTAAAATTAAAACACACACTTTTTCTATTCTAATACCGCGTTCGACTTTTAAACGTTTGAGCTGTACAATATAATTCATAAAAAATGTATTTCCTTCTTTTTTTTTATTTTTTATTTTTAAGCGATCAGCTCGATTTATTCGTCAGGTTTTTAAATTATTCAAATTATTATAAAAAATTTGTTTTTCGTAAGTGATTTTTTATTGTTGTATTTAGCAGGAGTTGACTTAATTATTGATCTATATATCTTTATATATATTTATACATAAATCTGTTCTAGGCGAAAAGTTTTTTTTTTGTTCATAACGTTTTTTTTTTTTTAACACTAAGTTTTATTTTAGATTTTAGTTTTTATGCAGCAATTTCAACGTAGATGTGTACATACATACAAACACACACACACACACACACACATACATATATACACACTTATACTTTTAACAAATTGCAATGCAGTTACATACATACATTACATATACCATACATATATATATATATATATAAACAAAATGAGAAAACGAAAAAGAAAATCTGTTTTTTAAACGCAAACATTTGTTATCGATATATTTGTTTATTTCAATTTGCGCGTTTTTGCACACTGTTCATAGGCGAGAGACGAGAGGCGAGAGTTACCGTTAGAAAGACGCGAGTGTGACTGTGTGCGTGCGTGTGCGTGTGCCTGTTTTTGTGACGTTCAAAGAGCATTAATTATTTTTAATAAAATAGCATATTTAACAAATTTCATAGGCAACAACAACAACAAACAGCAGCTCGACATTTGGCTGCAAATTAAATAAAAAGTATTGCTTACAATTTATTTTCTGTGTGCCATTTGGCGTTTTCTTCTAATCAAATTTGTCTAACTATTTATTGTTTATTTTTGCCCTCTGTCCCCAACATCCCGCCCCCCCCCCACCCCCCTCAAAACGACAAGACATGCTACAGCAGCCTCCACTCGGTGGGCTGCGCCGCGGCAGTGAAGCCCATGTATGATATGAATGCGCCCCTGTGTAAACACAGTCCCCACCTCCCCCCACCCCCCGCCCACCTGACTCGAATAACCTAATTATATGGAGGATAATCTTGGTTTACTATTAAAATAACTGTATTATTAATTCTGTAGCACAGCTGAATGAAAAATGTTAGATGATAAACTCAAGCCAAAATTGCAATATCTTTGACGAAATAACATTAATAATAGGCCTATATATATCTTTAACAATCTATAAAATCAATATGATCATGCAAAGATTGTACATTTTTATTTTTTCGGCATTTTTGGAAAAAAAATCCAGTAGCCCCTAAAGCCAGACTTTTTCTTTCATATTGGTATTTGTAATATTATAAGACACACAAACAGTTTTACCTCAATTGCAGCTTTCAGGTCTTAAGAATCTGCATTTTTTAGGTTATATTCGCAATATGTTCAAAAACCTCAGGCATATGTTATCGAATAATTGGCGGGCGTTTTGTATTTTAATAAAACTTGCTGCATTGTTTAATATGCAGCTGCAAAGTGTGATATGGAATTTCAAAAATCAAAATGCATAGCTGGGCACAATTTATAACAGAAATCGCCGCTACAATTCACAAAAGTTGGCAACCAAATGCCAGCTGACTGCAATCGATAGCTAGTTCATCGGATCAATAATTGTCAGCCAAACTATCGAGTTAGTATTAATTTTGTAATAGAAATCAGCAATATTATGATTAAGATAATAAATTACATATGCTTTTCAAAAAAAAACTTGCGAAATTATATTAAATATACCATTTTTTATGTCAACTTTTTCGCACCGTCACATGGCGTTGCCATTCTGTCGTGTTAAACACTGACTCGCAGTTCACGCCAAAAAAGAACCAGCCAAGAATGAGGCAGCTCATTTGCACAGACTAGTTCATCAAACAGTCACCTAATGGACAAACCCAACACTAGCGGCTGACAGTTGTTGGGCGAGTGGCAAAGGCAAAGGCAAAGGCAAAGGCAAAAGCAAAAGTGAATTAAGGAAAGCAGAAGCAATATGCAAAATTAATGTGCACTACGCACGTTGTTTGCTGTTAACATTTAACGCAATGCAAACCATATCCAATTGCAGTCGCTAGCCCCATAACACTCACACACACACACACACACACACACACTCACATAGATTCACTCATCAAACGGCGTGTGATACCAATTTCTGTTGCAGTTGCGAGTTGCTGCGATTTGCGAGTTTCCGTGTTATTTATTATTATTATTATTATTTTTTTTTTTTTGTATGGTTTGCGGAAAGTAAAAGTGGCTGCCGTCGCTGTCGCCGTCGCCGTCGCCGCCTGCCTTTGCCTGTATGTGTATTTGTATTTGTGTTTTTGTATTTATATTCATGTACGTTCGGTTACGTTGAGCGTGTGCGCGCGCGAATGTTTGTGTGTAAAAAGAAGTTGCAAAAATACAAAAGTTACGCAAAAACATAGCAAAATTGTGTAAAATAACAACACCACCAGCAGCAGCAGCCTCGTGTCACTGTGTGTGTGTGAGTGAGCGTGCGTGCGTGTGCGTGTGCGTGTGTGTTGTTTGTTGTTTGTGCTCTTCTTGGAGCTTACCGGCGGCACAGCAATGAGCGAAAACAACGGCAGCAGCAGCACCACCATCACAGCCGCCAATGGACCGCGCGTCGTTACCATCTACAAGACGGAAACTGGCTTCGGTTTCAATGTGCGCGGACAGGTGTCCGAGGGCGGACAATTGCGTTCCATTAACGGTGAACTGTACGCTCCGCTGCAGCATGTTAGCGCTGTGCTGGAGAATGGCGCCGCCGAGAAGGCTGGCATCAAAAAAGGCGATCGCATACTCGAGGTGTAAGTATGGCACTCTTGTAGCCTAGTTTAAGTGCTAAAACAAAAAGCAAGAAAAAAAAAAAATGAAAAAAAAACGAAGCTTCCTTCATGTTTGACCTGTTTGCCGTGCCCCGCCCTGCCCCGCAACGACAGCGACAACGAAACACGAGAGCGAGTGAGAGCGTGCGACGAGTTGTCTAGCCCACCCACAAAACGGCTCCACTCGAAATGGAAAAGAAACTTAAAACTGAGGCTTGGGAGTCCTGCAATCAATAAACGTTGTGTATGTGCATGTGTGTGTATGTGTGTGAGAGGGTTGTTACTGAACTTTGTCGTCGTCGTCATATCTGGCAACTGTTTGCTCCTTATACTTCTTGCTGTTGTTGTTGTTGTTATGGCGTAATATTTATGCCATTGTTTGGCCACACTTACATGCACACTCACGCTCGCACCTACACACACACACACACACACACGCACACGCCCACAGAGCAAGCTAATTAAAATGTCGCGCCCGCTCCGTCTTTCGCTCTATGTCACTCCACTCTGTCGCTCACTTTGTATGCTCTCGCTCTCTCGCACTCTCGCTCTCTCTCTCAGACAAAACTTGCTCCGACTCTACGCTAAGCTTTTGTTTTGCATCTTTGACATTTTGTGTTATCGGCGCGCAGCCAAATGTTGCTCCCGCCCCTCGCCGCTCGCCGCTTATGCTATCAATCAAAACACGTTGCATATAATTGAGTTTTGTGGACGCCCGTGCTGTGATAACCTTTCCGGGCATCCTCCCCGCCTCTCTCTCTCTCTCTCTCTCTCTCTCTCTCTCTCTCTCTCTCTCTGTCTGTCAGATTGTCTCTATCTGACTCGCTGTGTGGCAACTGGGAAAACCTGCGAAAACCTGCGCACAAATTCAATTAATAAATTTAGCAGCAGTTTTGTTGCGCGGCGGATAACAACTTAATTATCGTTGGCAGCGTTCACCCCCGCCCACTCCCCACTGCAGCACCATGGCGCAGCAGCGTACCCCGCGCAGGCACACGCCGCAAATTGGCAATGTTTACTTTTCATACATATATACACATATATATATACACATATATATATATATATATATATATATATATATTACTTATATTTTCGCACTTCCCTCTGGGGCGCAGCTGTCAGTTTGCGGTTGTTGTTGTAGCGCCCATCATTTGATTATCCATTCTAACGGGAGAACAATAATAACAGTTATGATTTGGGTGCACGTGTGCAACAAAGCAACGGTAATAAAAGCTTGACAAACAGTTTTCGATTTAAATGCGTGCATAATTTCTGTCTCATTTGACACTAGGCGCAGCTCTGAACTGAACCGGTTCAAATTGGTTGAATTCGTTAATTGAATAAATAAATAATCGAATTGGTAAATCATGAAAACGATATGCACTTTAATTGCGGTAACTGTTTGTTGCTAAACAACAGTTTTGCTTGAAATAAGTGGGAGGTTTTCTGATCGAGTATGTTCAACTTGGATATACCCTGGAAGTAGCGCACAGCACGCCGCCTGATGGCCAGCATGGGAAATTCTTGAGTACTCGGAGCTTATATTCCGATTTTTTTTGTGTATTTTCTGAGGCATTAATGTGGCAGCCAAATAAAGTTGAGTAAATTGGAAGTTATTCAAAAATTGAAATATTTTCAATTATGTAAAAGTAGCTCTCTGCTTAAGAAAACAAGTTTCAAAATGGTTGTGGGACGTTATCGAATAAAATTATAAACTCGTTCTGCGTAGGGTATATATATGGGAATATAATATATTTAAGATTTCAAGACTTTCGATTTTGTGTAGTTCCCGAGATCGAACGCGTTCTCACAGACGGACATGGTTAGAGACCTGATCAAGAATATATCTACTTTATAAAGTTGAAGATACAAAGACATACACTTTTACCCATACGCATAATAGAAGAAAAGTACTACACCAAAACTATACTGAAGTAGCACTTTCTCTTCTTGTAAATACAGAGGATATAGGATAAATATGTCGTAATACTGGATATTGATATAAGTAGTTATAGAGATATGGTTATAGGTTATGTGTTAAGACAAGACTACCTCCATACACAAGCTTGGGGATTCGAACCCAGAACCTTGTTATTCCAGTTCCCCGAACGACTGGTTCACTTAGACAGCTCAGCTAACGAGGAGACATTTAAATAATTTCCTGATCAGGAATATATATATATAGTTGTTGGAATGGGAAAATCTTTGAATATAATTTATTGCATTTATGTTTGTTTACAAATTGTGAACCGTGAATAGTTCGCATCGATATGTGAGTGTTGTATACATTGTGTATTCCGTTTTACTATCAAATAACTCGGCTTTTAAGCTGTACCTTGATAAAGCAAAGTCTGCTTATCTCTCAACATTTTTGTATGTATATTTACAAATATAAATTTATTTATTTATAAATAACAGTAGCGTCCAGAACAATTGAGAACGAAATTGAGAATTTCTTGTCACCATTTGCATTTATTTTTGTTTATTTATTATATTTTCAACTGTAATTTGAGTCTCTTCCGTTCTCAAACATAGATTCAGTCAAATGTGCCAAACAGAATTAATACGGTTCATTTGTGTTTTTGGTTCGCTTTTTTTTTTTTCTTTCGGTATTTAAAGTATTTAATGTCGCAAATTACCAGGAAACTCGTTACAAATGTTTGATATGTGCGTGGAATGTTTGATTCTGTGGAATTTGTCATCCATATGATCATTTGGATAATATATATTTATTTATTTTACACTGTACTGCAGAGCATGACACGTCAATTCTTTTTAGATCATAAATCCGTTTGATCTAGTTCAATTCGTGTATATACATGCTGCCAGTGTTGTCAACTGCAGATTTAAAAAAATTGTATTATAGATGAATGCAATTTTAAAAATAGCTGACTTAGCTTTTTGAGCACAAATTGGCAACGTCTTGAGACGCAAAAAAATAGCTAAGTTTGTTTAAACATTTCTGAACTGTTTTCTACTAAGGACAATGACAAATTTAGCTAGCAAATTTCTTAACTGGCAACACTGCATTTTTATGCAATTGATTCACGAATGCAGCTAATTGCTGCTAGGCGTCGAGCTCGTTCAAATGAACCAGTTCACTTAATACATTAAAATGTACAATAAATATATTAATATATTAACATGGTTAACATCAAAATTACTTATGTATTATTATAAATATTATTATTTGTATTATCATTCATGATTAATATCTAAATTGTTCAGTTATTTGAATGAATATCTTACTTTAAACATTAGTTAACTTATAGATGCTCTAAAATACTTTTAAAGATTAAGATTTATCTTTAGTGTTGGTTTTGGAAATCTTTTCATTTTTTATTTAAATAGTTTAATCTTTCAACTTTTTTTAGTGTGAAAAATGTGTTCGAATATATACATATATTTAAATAATAAATAATATTTAAATATTTTTAATTCCTCAATAATTAGAAATGTTTAAGCAAAGACCAGTTCGCTGCAACCTTTCAAATGGCAGCTACTTGCCCAGCCCTGTTTTGCCCAGCCCTGTTCTTATTGAGTGCCTCCCTCCCGCTCCACCCGCTCTCTTGCTCTCTTGCAGCGCCCGCTCTCTTTGTGTCTTTGTCTCTCTTTCGCTGTCGAGGGGCGTTTTTGTGCCGGTTGACAACCGCCAACGCCGCCTCCTCACATCCTCCACATCCGTCCGTTCGGCCAGCGTTCGGCTTATCAACATTTCTGCTTTATTTGCCTGCGGGGCGAAGAGATGTTGGGGGGGGGCTGTTGGGGGTGGTTGGGCGGCATGTTATTTAGTTGGAGCTTAAATTTTTGTCGCTCATTGTTTATTCATCTAAATGCTTTCAAATAATTGCTTTGTTGTGGCTAATTACTCATAGATTCTGCCACAGCTGCTCGAGCACGCCCCCAGCTGAATCCCCCGCTCCCTTCTCTGTCAGCCGCAGCTGCTGCTGGCCCGTGGCCCATTTGGTGGGCGCATTGTTGCACAGACTGCCATTGCAGCGCACACAGTAGGGATCATTGGCGCTGCACTCGGGCACCTCGCCCGCACAGCCCCGCACCGTGTAGACCAACTGCAGCCGGCTGATCACCGTGCTGACGCACAGCTCGGCCGGCCTGCTGCAGTTGCTCAATGTCATCCGCATCGGCTGCTCCATGGCAGCGCAGTCGTCGCCCTGCTCCTGCGAATTGCACCGATAGCAACTGCGCACCGACCAACGGTTGCATCCATCGCCGCTGCGGCACAGCTGGCATGCCTCACCTGCGCCGGCCACGAAATTCGCATCGGCGCAGCCGCGACGCAGCAGCGTATCTGCGAATGGAAAAAATCAAATCAAATTGTTTACAAAGTTCGTTCAACAATTGGATTTAAGCAGCTCACATTCAAGTGTGCTAAGTTTATGCTAACAAAATGTCGATCTGGCAGCACCAAATGATGATGTGTGTGTTAAGTTGGCTGCGGTTCGCTTTGGCTACAAAAATGACGATCTGGCAGCATTAAGATCTGTGTGTTAAGTTGGCTGCGGCTGGTTATATTGTGAAATACAACTGAGTTGAGTGCCCAATAAGTATTACAAAATATATAAGTTTAGTAGTCGCTTGCTTATGCTACAAAAATGACGATCTGGCAGAATCAGATTATGATATGTGTGTTGAGTTGGCTGCGGTTGGTTTATTTTGTGAAATTAAACTGAGTTCGGAGCCAATTACAAGCTGGAGAATGTATGAAATAAGTATAAATAAACGCAGTTCATCAACTTCATTCTTTAATTGAGGTCCAATAAAATGTTGTCTTATTTAAATCAGGAATATACTGAAGCAACTTAAATATATATTCATCAATTACTTGATGTTTGATACAGTTTTGTGAACCTCATTTTAAAACCTCAAGATAATAATTGAGAAACTGTTTGGCTCACAATTGGAGCAAGTTCTTTTAACTTTAATTTATTTAACTTCTTCTTCAACTTGAAGAATGTTTTTTAACAAGACAACTTGTTAAATTGAAAAGATTAAACAAAGGAAAGACAAAAAACAGTTTGCTTCGTAATTGGAACTGGTTCATTTTACTTGAAATCATTAAGCTTAAGAGTAGCTTAAGGAATCTTTCTTAACTTGACAAATTGATAACTTAATAAGCTCAAAAAAGGAAAAAATAAGAAAAATTTGGTTCACAACTGGAACTAGTTCATTTAACTTTAACTCATTAATATTGAAAGCAGCGATTCTTAACTCGGCAATTTGTAATCTTGACAAGCTCATTTTGTTTCACAATTGGAACTGGTTCATTTAACTTTAACTTATTCAGCTCAACAGAAACTAGAAGAATGTAACTTAAATTGACAATTTGTTTTACTTGAAAAGCTCAAAGGAATGACATTAAAAAGTTGGGTTCCTAATTGGAAATGGTTGATTTCGCTTTAACTAAATAATATTAGGAGAAAGGAAAGGAACGTTTCTCAACTGGGCTTAATTTGGTTCACAATTGGAACTAGTTCATTTAACTGACTCAGCGACTGTACCAGCGCCGGACTCACCCTAACCTCGCTCGCACGAATAGCAGGCAGTGGTGCCCGCTGCACACGGTTCACTCTTGAGGGCGTGTCCAGTGCGGCAATTGGGATCGCTGGTCGAGTTGCAAGCGGCACAGGCAATGTCCTGGCACTGGGCATTGCAATTGTCGCCAAAGCATTGATGCAGCTCGCCGGTGGGAAAGAAGCCCATCGTGGTGGAGCAGCCGCGCTGCAGCACCTCCGTTTGGCTGTTGCGATGCGTATAGCAGCGTTCCCGATGGCCCAGCATCACCTTGTTGACGCACTGCGTCAACACCGTCGCATTGCTCAGCGCACACTTGTCCGCCTCGGCGGGCAACTGTTCGCGCTGACAGTCCGCATTCGGCGACAGCCGATTCGAGGTGCACTGCAGACAGTGGCTCTCGGTGACGGTGCGTTCCGCATTGCAGCCGTTATAGTTGCACTTGAGGCAGACGTGCGGACACGTGCCAACGGGCAGATTTGTGTGCTCGCAGCCGCGTTGCGTGTTGCTCAAATGCAAAATGTTCGTATAGCAGCGATCCTCCGTACTGTAAACGGGACACGGCAGCAACAGTTCCGGCCGATCGCTGACATCAATGCAGTCGGCGCCGCTGCACTGATAGCAGCGCAGTCGATCCGTGGGATAGACATGCCGATTGCAGAGACTCGCGTTGCAGCGATCGCAGGGCTCGGCACAGTAGCCGTTCGGATAGAGGCGTCGGAGGCAGCCGCGTCGCGTTACGCCCGCCGCAATGGAAATGACGCACTCGTCGTCGCTCGGTTGGCTGCACTCCTCCACCTCCAGCTGTTGGCCGGGTCGTGTGGCGCACTCCGCATCCTCGGCCGAATCGCAGGCATAGCATTCCAAACCAGCGCACGCAACGAGCACCTGCAGCAGCGTCAAACCGGCCAGCAATCGCCTGGAGCACAACATCTTCTCGCGACGGTGGCAACTTTTCAACTGCCCAACTTCGACGACAAAGAACTGACTTTTGGCTTAGGTTCGCTTGCAGATTAGATTAGGCCAAGTGGATTGTCCAAAATTGTCATTGTTCCATTGTTTGCTTCGATTCCATTTATGCATTCGCCTATCTGACTGATCGGACTGATAGAGACAGCGCAGTCCATCAAAACAATTCAATAATCTGGCTGCCAAGAATAAGCCTTGCACTAAGCTGTCCCAACGTGGAGATACCCTACATACATACACTTTGCACGTACATACATATATACATATATACTTAATCTGGATGAAGATCTAAGTCCATTTGTTCGTGCGTGTGAAATTTGTCAATCTCGAAAGGTACAATAGCTAGAAACTAAATTTGAATTGTTCTATCTTCTCGAGTTTATCTTTTCTTTTCTCGATGCCTTTCCTAATTTTAATTTTTTTAAGATTTCTCTTCACAATGTGGGCAAAAACTTTTTTTTATAGATAGAGGCTTGTGCTATGGTATATATACGCTTAGGTGTGCTATCATAAAATCCCCTAAATTTCATAAAGATCGTGCTATAAATGCCCGAGTTAATCAAGAATGCATTTCCTATATATTATGTGGTGCAAAGGAAAGAAGAAGCATAGCTAAATAAAAATTAATTTAATAAAATAAATAATTATTAAAATAAAAAAAAAAAAATAAAACAAATGAATATATATAGAAACAAGTTAGAGGCTCTAATCGGGAGTTCCCGTCTAGGGGATACCCTGAAACCTGCGATAGCCTTAAAATGAAAGATACTTGATATATGTATACTATTCTAGAAGCTACATGTCAAATTTGGTGACTCGAGCTCTGAAAACAATGAGAAAAAACATAAACAGAATTTAGATATCGATTTTTATCGATTACTTGGACAAGTTATCGATTATCGGAAACCAACCCGTAGTGCGCAGTTACTAGGAGCACCCACAACCTCAAAATCAAGTCTCTAGCTCTAGATCGACTCTGCTATTGATCCTGATCAAAAATATATGTATATACTTCATGGGGTCGGAGATGCTTTCTTCTGCCAGTTACAAATACATTAAACCCATTTTTTAACCCTTTTCGATGGGTTCAGGGTATAAAAATATAAATTAGTATTACAATTAAATAGGTAAATCAAAAAATAAATAAAGTAACTTGCAAAAAATATAAATTAATATAAGAATTAAATAAGTAAATCAAAGATAAATAAAAAATAAGTTGCAAAAATATTTTGGACATTTGTTACATATACTTAGAAAAAAACATTTCAAGAAATGTAAAGTGAAAGCTTTTAAATGGATGATATGTAGAGTGTGTGTGTGTGTTGTTGGTGTGTGTGTGTGTTGTTGGTGTGTGTGTGTGTGGGTTGTTGGTGTGTGTGTCTGTTGTTGTTGGTGTGTGTGTGTTGTTGTTGGTGTGTGTGTGTGTTGTTGTTGGTGTGTGTGTGTGTGTGTTGTTGGTGTGTGTGTGTGTGTGTTGTTGGTGTGACATTCAAGATTGAACTTGGTTTTTGCTGAGCTTCTGCTTTTTCCGCTGTTGCCGCCGCTGCTGGTGCTGTTATTGTTGTTGTTGTTGTTATTGTTGTTGTTGCTGCTGCACTTGCCACTTAGCATTGCATTGTTTGAAAGTAGGCGTGTGTGTGTGTGTTTGTGTGTGTGTGTGGTGTCTGCGCTGCAATCAATGGGGATTATGAACTATTTTCATTTCTTGTTATTCGACGTGTGGCTCGTTTAAACATTTACGACAACAATGCCAGCAACAACAACAACAACCACAACAACAACAACAGCAACAACAATGCTTATACTATTCTGCCCCAGCGGCAAGAGCAACGCGGCAATAACAACAATAAGAACGTTCAACACTAAAATCCACATCTAATAGTTTAGCTTAAGGGTTGAACTTTGTTGCTTGTCTTGCGTATGCCCTAGCCGAGAATATTTTCGTTCTTCTTCTTTCCAAACTATAGAAGTCAAGAGTGTTCTGGTCGGGCTTGCCCGACTAGCTAAGTACCTTAATCCAAACATTCTACACATAAGCTATTTGCTTCTTCTCTCCCTCGTTCCACACCTTGCAAATGACAATTGCATTCGGTGCTTGAAGTCCGATCTATATAAAATATTCAGTGCTCTAATATAGCATACAAAAGTGTGCATATGATTCAGTCTAAGACTCTAACCTAGAAAATGATTGAAATATCGATTCTTTGTGGAAAAATATATTATATATATTTGTAATCTGTGTATACTACACGATAGCCTAAATACCAAGTTTGATGTATCTAGCTCTTAAATTTTTCGAGTTATGCTGAAAAGAACATTGTCTCCAAATCGAATGTTATCGATATTATTTAAGCAAAAGACATATCTATAAAAAGAAGATTAGAATAACTCTACATATGGCTTAGGGGAATATATATTTAAAATTGCAAATATAGCTCTTAAATTTTTCGAGTTATGCTGAAAAGAACATTGTCTCCAAATCGATTGTTATAGATATTATTTAAGCAAAAGACGTATCTATAAAAAGAAGATTAAAATAACTTTGCATATGGCTTAGGGGAATATATATTTAAAATATAGCTCTTGTTGTTTCGGGTTATGTTGAAGCAAGAGCATGCCCCAAAATCGATTATTATCGATATTAATAGGGGAATACATATTTCAAATTTCAAATATAGTTAAAGCTAGTTAAATATGGCATAGCTCGGCTTTATGGGCTCGGAGATGCCTTCCGCCTGTTGTTCGTTCGCTTTGCACAAATACATTATACCCATGCTGGCCGCTTTGAATGGCTTCAGGGTATAAAAACTTTGTGCGCTCTGAGGGCTGCTCACGGCTGGTGCTTAACTGGCTTAACTGCTTAAAGTTGTTTAGTTTGTTTGCCTGTGTCAGCAATCATTGTTGCTCTTTCTCCATGGCAAACAATTAGGAACTATTGCAAGAGCCGAAAGAGTTACTTAAAAGTTACAGGTTTATCGATTGTAAATGGATTTAGGCTCTTCGATTATTCTTTTTATTATAATGCATTTAAGAACTGTTAGTTGTGTAAACTGTGTGCTTTGAGCCAGCGCCCTGCTTTTAGATTCAAAACGTGAACTATTGCAAAAGCTGCAAGAGTTTCTTAAAAGTTATCGATTATTAAATGATTAAAGCTCTTCGATTATTATTATATTATTACTATTTATTTAAGAAGTGTAATAAGTAGAGTACACTGAAAAAAAAACCGATAGTTTGGTATGTGCTTTGAACCAGCGCCCTACGTTAACTGTTGGAAAAGCTGATAGAATAAGTTGAAAATACTTTTAAAATTCTTTAATCTGTTCGATTAATATTATGGTTTTTAATAGTATGCTTTTAAGAAGTATAGGATGTGTACTCTGAGAAAACAAAAAAACAGTTGTGTAGTTTGTGCTTTGAACCAGCGCTCAGCTTTTCGATTCAAAATGTTAAGAGATGCAGAGCTTTTCGCATTATTATTAATGGGCATCCACCAAATATATTCAGACAAGTGCAATGATTGGATCGGCGTCTTTCTCAAAAGTATTTTTCTATTTTCACTTAAAGCATTTCTGTTAAAAATATGATTTGGTTCGAGTTTCGGTTCGATTGGATAACTTGTATAACTGCTTTGATTGAAGTTCGATTCATCGTAAAATGTGATCCTGAATTGCGGCTTCGAACCGGTTCGTTTCAAACTTGGCTATTAGCTCAAGCTGATTGTTATTAAATTTAATCAAATTTGAATACTTTCGTATTATATTCCAGTATTAAATACATGTTTACTTGGAATACTTGACCAGGTCTCTAAGCGTATCGAGTTCTCGACCAATTTCTATATTTTGTTGTCGTGTTTTATTTGAATTTATTTAATGCTACCACCAAATTTGTGCATGTGGTTATGTGTTGATGTTCTGTTGTTATTCCATGCTCCAAATTATTGTTGCTGTTGTTGTTGTTGCTCTGTGGCATATGCCCCAGAATAATCAATAGATTTGCGTCACTTTATGGTTGGGCAGGAAAAGTGGCAGCGCTCGCTTCGTTGCTTCTCAAATCCGCCCACATTTGGGCTTAGTTGATGAGTTTGTGGTTTCCGGGCTTGAATTTGGGGCTTTGGGTTAAGGTTTTTATTATTATTATTTTTTTTTTTTTTTTGGGAGTTTTGTGCTAGGAAATAGTCCGCAAATAGACACAATGTGCAACATTTGCCGCACAACGGACACAACATAAAAATAAAATAACAAATTTGCCCAAAAATACTTAATGAGCTGTGTGCGAGAGGGGGGAAGGCGAGTAAGATTGCGGTCAGGTGGCAACGCTGTAGCGCATGAAGAAGAGGACCAAGGGGGCAGAGGGGGGGGGGGCGTGTGTGTCGCAAGGTAGTTAGAGTCGAGCTATAGAGAGCGTGGCCTTTAAAACAAAATGGATTAGTTTCTTCTTCTTATATGTTAATTCTTAAACTTTAAAGTTTACATTTTAAATCTTTTGGTATTTGTCGGAGACACCTCCAGCTCCATATAGAATACGTATTCCAGATCCTCGATATAGCCCTGTTTATCCATCTGTTTCTCTGACCAATTAGTTTCTTTCTTTTCCAAGTGAAAAATAAATACTAAAAATATACTAAGCATATCGAGAGAAAGTTATCTTGTTAAAGAAAAAAGTTTTTGTAGTATAAGTTATATATATTTAAAATAGGTACTTAAACAGACATCGCTCTAATTGATTTCCGAATTCTTGAAAAGCAAAAGCTATACAATTTGGTACATAAAATACCCTAGTATCTACTAGAACAAATTTTTACTTTGCACTTCTTGATTAATGCAAAATATTTCAAAAATCTGTATACCATATACCAAATGTATAATAGCTGCATAACTTATCGAATTCCCCATATATTTATATATAGATATATATATATATATAGTATGTATGTTTATTATACTCTGAACCCATAGATAATGGGTAATAGGGGTATAATGTACTTGTGCAAATGTATGTAACAGGCAGAAGGAAGCATCTCCGACCCCATAAAATATATATATTCTTGATCAGCATCAACAGCCGAATCGATCTAACCATTTCAGTCTGTCTGTCCGTCTGTCTGTCTGTCTGTCTGTCCGTCCGTCCGTCCGTCCGTGTGTATGAACGCAAGGATCTCAGAACCTATAAGAGCTAGAGACTTGAAATTTTAGCTGAAGGTCCTCCTAGTGCCCGCGCAGATCGTGTTTGTTTCCGATATTCGATAACTAGCCCCGTTTCCAAGTAATCGATAAAAATCGATATCGAAATCCTGTTTTTTTTTTAGCAATTTCGGCAAATAATAAGAGCTAAAAACCCAAACTTGACATGTAGCTTCTAGAATAGTATATATATATATCAAGTATCTTTCATTTTATACCTATCGCTTGTCGGAAGAAAAGGGTTCAGGGTATCCCCTAGTTGGGAACTCCCGACTAGAATCTCTCACTCGTTTTTTTTTTAATTTATATGCTCATACTTGGATTTATTTTGTAGCATGCAAAATATTTTGGTGTTGATTGAAAATATTTGCAAATAGAAGCTATAAAATGTTGCAAAAATGAATAAACAATAAATATTTAGACTGGCTGCAATCAAGAAATCTGCTAGTTCTTGTGCAAATATTTAGGCATTCTTTTGATTTCAAGATACTCGAATTTTATTGAGATAAGCAATTAAATTAAATAATATCATTTAAGAGCAGGCGTCCACTAGTTAATCCAGACACAAACACACACGCACACACACACACTCAGGTCACAGGCAACAAAGACAAATAAAAGAAATTGCGGGTAAAAGTAACGTCAATCAAATTTATGTACTTTAACAATGGGTCAGGCAAATTTTCCGCTCAATGGTCTCAAGTAAACAACACACTTTAATGGCCATTCGCACACAACAGAGTATATCATTACCTCCAATACCCTGTTTTTGGGGCCAAGCTGAGCATGGGCGAAGGCGTCTTAGTTGCTTAGTTGTGTATGCGACTTGGAAATACCCTGCAACTAGCTAGTCCTACTCATGAAAAGGGCATTTTCTTTTGGCATGCGTGAAGTTATCCAAAAAGTGAATTAGTTTTTATACAAGAACTCACATATCAAGTTTGGCGAGTCTAGTTCTTCTAATAAACGAGTTATGCATAAATAAACATGTCCCAAAATCGATATTTATCGATATATTAAAAAAAAACTGCAGATATTGAAAGGATAATTATAAGATCCCGCTGCGTATGTCATGGAATGCAATATATACATATATTAATTTTCAGAACTCTAGATCTTGTAGCTTTCGAGATCCGCGCCCTCAAAATTTCCGGAATTGTGACGTCACAAGTCCAATACAGAAGCATTCGATGGCTCTCTCAGGCTTGTAAGAGACAGCCTGTGGGCGGAGAAATTTGTGGGCAGGGGAGGGGGGCAGGGAAGGGGGCATGTTCTTAGGGAGGTGGAGCTGTCAAGCGAAGTGTGAGCGAAAGTCAAGAAGTGCGCGAGGCAACAACAGAGCAAAGCAGAATGCAAAACAGAATTGCGATTACTTGACGCAATAAACAAAATAGAAACAATTAGCGACGACTCGACTGGTAAATACCCTGTTTGTTCAGTTGGGATCGTACGATAAGATGCAAACATGAATTTGTAAATTTAAAAAATAATCATTTGTTTAATATGATTTGCCCATGTCTGAAAGAGTTGTGTTTACTTTCAACATTTGTTTATCATAATTTTTACAGTCTCTGAGAATGTTCATAATATCGAATACATATATATTATAGCTTGCGTTTACAGGGTATATTTATTATTGTATTCAAATAGATTATGCCCGCATAATTACGTTAACATTCAAGGTTTTTGGTATATAATAAAATTTTTTGGATTGGCTATTTAGATAGGGAACTTTTTTAAGTCGGGATTTGAACAACTTTTTTTACGTGCTAGAAGGCTAGAAAAAAAAAAACAAACAAAGTTATTTAATTAAACAATTAAATTGCAAATAAGTGCCATAACTTAAAGAATTCTACGAATCCAGTAAGAAATTAAATCAAAAAAGTCATAAAAATAAAAAATAGAAATGATTTATTGCAAAACATATGTTTCCCTTTCAAATCATATTTATCTTTTAAAACTTAATCGAAAGAGTTAACCCAAAAAAAGATGCATAAATGTAAAGAATCCGGCTCACGAACCGTATCTAAAAGCAAAGAACTGGTTCGTGAACCGAACCACAGCCAACTTTGCTTGCGTGCGCAGCCCTGGCCAAAATATATGCTGAATGCGAACCAAAGCCACACTGAATTCATTTTCATATTTCACAAAAGGCATTTCCTGGAATCGAACCATATTTTTCTTTCTGAAGAGTTCAAGCTCTTAAAATGTTCAGCAGCGCAGCGCCCTCTGCAGTCGAAAAGTGTTGTCGCTATCTTTTGAGCTTCTTTGCGCTCCTTGTCTAGTAGATGTCTTCTCTAGACGTTGGCTGCTGAAACTGGTTTCGTGTCTGCGTTTTTTGTCCTAATCTCAGCCAGCGCTTGTCTCTTGCACTTTTATTTCTTTACATTTTATTTTTTGTTCGCTTGGGTAGCGTGACTTGGTCCACATGAAAGGCATATTAGCTTTGGTGTCGCAGCAAACAGATACCTTAAATAGTTTTACAATTGCGTTGCAAATTCAATTAGCTCTTGTTAATGTCAAAGTTAACTTAGTTAACTTAATCATTGAAAGCAGTTGCCTGTCGTTCATTGTTGGGCTCGCTTTGTGCATATATGCATGTTATTGTCAAAGTTGACAGCTGCCTTTTTGTCCATTGTCAAACTTGCAATGCATTTGATTAAATTCTGAGCTGTCGTTTAAAATTGTACAGTCAGTTTATCAGTCTGTTAAATGGGCATATAATTGATATGATTGCAGTGTGACCAGTTTGGCAATGCAGTGCGCAATGTGACCAGTTTGGCCATGCATTGTGCATCTGGCAACGCCGTACAGACGATAACAGTTGTATATCGATACAGTCTGCTAATTTGCATATTGAGCTATTGTCAAGGTTTGAGCTAGATAAGGGTTAAAGAAGGCTGCAAACTTGCTTTGAACCGAACCTTCTATCCAATTTTCAGTCAAATTTTGACTTGAAGCACCAAGACTTGAACCAACTGCTGGGTTCATAGTGTTGATAAACCCGGCTTACGAGCCGCATGTCAAGGCAAGGTAGCTGCTGGTTCGAACCCTGTACTGTACCATACTGTACCATACTGTACTGTACCATACTGTACCTGTACCATAACTGTTGTAACTCTTTTAATGAAGCGCAGTTAAAGCTCTTGTTAAGTTGTTTAAATGAACTTTGAAGTGTTAACAAGTACAGAGTATCTAGGCAGTCGAGCATAGGGCTAATGTCGATGTACGTGTAGTTATTACACACACACACACATACGTTAACTATGTATGTATGTATGTTAGGCATGCTTGAATGTGAGTCATGTCATTTTGTTTGCTGTTGTTGTTGTTGTCCCTGTGCGTCAGCAGCGACACGACAACAAACGATAGCTGCGATTTATTTATTTGTGCTGCGGTGGCAAAAGTTAAACCGGAAAGACACACACATACACACACAGAAGGAGAGAGCGATATACAACAACAACAACAACAATGTCTAAGAAGTGTCTCTAGCCTGGCCGCAGACCTCGACGCGTCCAAAGTTGGCCCCAAAAGGTGGCCAGGAAGCCAACAACAAGCTACAAGCAACAAGCCACAAGCCACAAGCAGCCGCCCTGACAGCTCCTCCAGCCAATGCAATTGGCAATTGAATTTGCTAAAAGCATTTACCCGATCAAAACTAATGCGAAATGGGGGCAAATGGCAGCAGGCAGCAGCAGCAGCAGCAGCAGCAGCAGACGCCGCAAATTATTCAATAAATATACCATAATATTATTGAGTGCCAAATGCCTCTGAATGTGATAATAAAATCAATTACATTATTGTTACGCATTTGCTGCTTTGTCAACTCGTTTGTGTTTTACCCTTGTAGGGGAGGGTATTCTTATTTTGTCATGAAATGTGCAAAGCATAGAAGATATGCCCGACTAAATAGAGTCTATTCTAGATCAGCATGAACTAGGCTATTGGATATAGCCTGTCCTTCTATCGTCTTGTAACTGTGCCTAGGTCCGGCTTTCTGTTTCAGGCTTATGTCGGAACTGGCCGCATCACATAGCTTCCATAGGAAAGATTCGTCGAAAATTAGGTTCTTGTATGGAAAACTGTTTTGTGTATCAAGATATCTTGAGCAAACTTTCTCGTCATCTACCATTTTCATATGATCGATATTTCGATATAAACTTGTCATGCAGGTCCTTGTATTTAAAGGTAGAGCCCTTGTTTTATTTGTATATGCATAGTTTTCTTTGCCATTTTTAAACACTGAAAATTGTTAACAGATCGGACCTTAAGCACTGAGGTTTCGTGTATTAATCAGTAGAAGAAAGCTGGAATGTTTGCAACGCCAGCTTGGCATTGAGTTTAGGGTATCTCCTAGTTCTACATACCAGACAACAATATTTCCAAAAAAGAAATTCAATCCTTGCCTAGAACATCTATTTTCTCTGCTCAGTCGGTAAATCCCCCATCATTCACACATAAGTAAGTGTAAGATCAGACACACAAACATATTTATGCCAAAAATGATGAATCCCCTCATGGCTTTTAAAATCAAATGTGATTAAGTATTCGTGAGAACTGACAGGCCTTATGATCAGTGTTCTACGTAAAATCTCTTTTGAGAAAACGAATAATATGTTTTGGCGACTAAAAAGTATTTATTTCATGTTTTGGCAGCTCTCTTCGGTCTGCTGCAAACTAAAACCAAAATAATTTTTAAAGTAGCACCTTTCTTTGCGATTCTCAGGAACTCAAGTAGAGACTTAAGATTCTTAGTCAGTCTTTTTAAGTCATTTTAAAAGCGGTAATTTCATACAATTTTATTTTTGCCACCATCTTCTCTCTTTTTACTTTTGCGCTCACACACTAAAACTCTCTCAATTACTCTCCCTTTAACTCTCTCCCTTTCTCATCTTTCTCTCTCGCTTACTTTAACTCCCATTCACTTTCTCATTTTGTATATTTCTTTCTCTCTTACGTCTCTCTTTGTTTTTCTCTTTCTTTCACATACCCTATCTCTCTCTCTCTCTCTTTCTCCATCGCACTTACACTCTCTCTGTCTTAATCTCTCTCGTTTTTAACATCTATTTGTCTTTTATTGTCACGCTCTTTTCCTCATTCTCTTTCTCTCTTTCACATATCCTCTCACCTTCATTCTCTCGCTCTCTCTATATCAATAATTCCTTCTCTCTTTCTTTCTTCAGTTTTATTCTTTCACTCTCTTTCCCCCTCTCACTTAATTGATCTAGCTTCTAAATATCGCCCTTCCATGCGATTTTCAAAGAAATATAATTTTCAAACGATTTTCTTCAATTTCACTCTTATTTCAATCTTTCTCGTCCACTTTCATTATAAAACATATTTTAAATGTAACCTAATTTTGGTTACTTTAACCTATATAACATATATAGTATTTGGAGATCTTTTTGAAGGATTTGCCAGGATTACACTCATTTGTTATACAAGTGCAATATTTTATTTTCGAGTAGATGCGCTCCATTGAAAAGTTCAACAATTGCAAATGCTCGAGTTTATCGTAAAAACAAATTCAACTTGACCCGAATCGTATGTCTGGGTACTGCGGCTCGTTATCAGTGCGCCAAGTGCCAGCCACAAGGTGTTCCAAGCGATCAATCGGATCAGACTCTCTCACTCTCTCTCTCTCTCTCTCTCTCCCTGTCTCCGTTTCGCTTGGGCTCTTAAATTGATTGGCGAGCAGCAAGCAGCAGCTCATTTGAAGATTGGCAATCGAGCCGGCAACTGTGATGCACTAGCTCAGATATATAGATTATATAGATTCCTCCGAAATGTTGCCCTTCCATGGCGTGCATTTTGCCCAGCTCAGCGCCATGGAGCGTCGCTGCCGGCGGTACGTGTGGACGGGCATTATCCGGGGATTATCCAATAATAACGCATATACTCATCTTCTCAAATCTGTCAAATCTGTTTGTTGCAGCAACGGCGTCAGCGTGGAGGGTGCCACACACAAACAGGTGGTGGATCTGATCAAATCTGGCGGGGATTGCCTAACACTGACGGTGATATCTGTGACACAGCAGGAGGCCGACAGACTGGAGCCGCAGGAGGATCAAACCGGCTACTCCTACATAGACTACTCCGACAAGCGCTCCTTGCCCATCAGGTGAGTAGAACCCAATACAATAGAGGGCCTCACTAGACTAGACTAAATCCCGTCTCTTCCAGCATACCCGACTACAGCATTGTGAATCGGAATGGTGAACGCTATATTGTCTTCAATATCCATATGGCCGGACGGCAGCTGTGCTCCCGTCGGTATCGCGAGTTCGCCAATTTGCATTCGCTGCTGCGCAAGGAGTTCAGCGGCTTCAACTTTCCGAAGCTGCCCGGCAAATGGCCATTCCAGCTGAGCGAACAGCAGCTGGACACACGCCGGCGCGGACTCGAACAGTATCTGGAGAAGGTGTGCGCGGTGCGCGTAATTGCCGAAAGTGATGCTGTGCAGGATTTTCTAACCGATACCGAGGATGATATATCCGCATCGCCGGTGGACATTAAGGTTATGCTGCCCGATCATGAGGTGACCAGCGTTTCGGTTAAGAAATCATCCAGCGCTCAGGTCGTTTGGGAGATACTCGTGCAGCGCGCCAATCTGACAGCCTATACGCAACAATATTTCTATCTGTTCGAGATTGTCGAGTACAATTTCGAGCGCAAGCTGCAGCCGAACGAGATACCCCATCAGCTCTATGTGCAGAACTATAGCACCGCCTCGTCGACATGCCTCTGTGTGCGACGTTGGCTCTTCTCCGTCAACAAGGAGCTGAAGCTGCCCGTTGGCGAGCAGGCGGCGCGTTTCATCTTCTATCAGGCCGTCGATGAGGTCAATCGCGGCAATATACGCGCCGATGGCCGGCTCTATGAGCTGAAAGCCTTGCAGGATGCCAAAAAGGCCAACGATTATTTGACACTGGCCCGCACACTGCCCGGTTACGGTGATGTCGTCTTTCCGCACTGCTCCTGTGATAGTCGCAAGGAGGGACATGTTGTGCCCGCCGTGGGTGAGTCACAAATCCAATGCAGATAAAAAAAAAAACACACTTAGTTTCATTTGTACAAATGCTGAGCAATTAGCTAAGAATTTCATTAATAGCCAATTCCATTGAATCAAACATTTACTTCGGTTCCCATTTCGCTTGCTCCAGCCTTGAGAGTTCTTCAGATGATTCCCAATTCGTAGTGATATATTTAGTATATATTAGTATGGTTTTAAATTAGCACCTTTCTTTGCGATTCTCATGAACTCAATTAAGGGCCACAGATACAAAACTTGAATTGTTAGACATTTTAGTCATTTTTTTCGTTACCATTTTCTCTCTTTCTGACTCTCTCTCTTTCCTACACTCTCTCTGTAAGTCTCATTTTTCCTATCTCAATCTCTCGTCCTTCATCTCCGTCGCTTATTTTTCCTCCCTCCAATATACCCGTTTTCAATTTGTCGACGAGTGTAAAGAGAACTCAAACGATTCGAACTAATCTATTTGCTTATTGGATTTTGCAGGAATGAAAAGCTTTCGCCTCCACGCCTGCCGCGATGATGGCTCCCTGGAGGCGCAAATGGTGGAGCTAACATGGGATAGCATAACGCGCTCCGAGAGCGATGAGGAGTCCATGTCATTTTGCTTTCAGTACAATCGTCCAGATAAGCCGGCACGTTGGGTCAAAGTCTATACGCCATATGTAATTATACTTGATATACCGTTAACTGTTATACATAATCCGTTCTAACTGTTATAAATCATTGCTTGTAGCACGCATTTCTTGCGGACTGCTTTGATCGAATTATGGAGGAGCGCAAATGGGAGGATAGCGGCGATTAGGAAGGAACAAAGATTATATATACACATATTAGTATATACATATAATATATACACGTATATATATTGCAGCGTAATCATCTCAACAACATCACAGCGAGCGGCTCAATGCAATCTTAGTCACACACATACATACACACACACACACACACACACACACACACGAGCACACACTCACCTGCACACATACACACACTGAGACTTGAAAATTTGCAGGTTACGTTTTTTTCTATTCAATCGAAATTTGGTGTATTATCTAAAAAGCTTATGTAGCTCTCAATTGTGTGTCGTTGTGTATATATATATATATAGATATTGTCGTGTGCCTGTTCTTGTTTTCGTTTCTGTTTCCGTTTCCGTTTCCGTTTTGAGTTGAGTTTAAGCAGAAAGTGAGACAAATAGACCAGGACCAAGAATGCCTCCGCCAACATAGCCACAGTCACAGTCACAGTCCAGAGCTCTATAAATGAGAAATAGATAATCTTATGTTGTAAGTGCTATATCTTATGTATATTGTAAAGAATATATATAGTAACTATGATATTTGTAAATTATGCGATGGGTTTAAACAAGCAACATTCAAATAAACAAAAGCAAACAACTAATGTTAACAGCGGCAACAAAATGTTTCAAGATTATTAACAGCACTTTAGCACATAGAGATAGAGATAGACAGTTTAGTGTTAGAAGAGAAGAGAAGTGTTCGAAAACACACACAAAAATACACACACACACAAACACACACACACACACATACACACAAAGCAAAGCACCAATTAAGCAAATATTAGAAAAAAACTAAAAGAATTCTCATTAAAAAATAATTATAAAAATCACACACAAAAATTATTTATAGAAATAATAAATTCTAATTCTATACACATGAAATGAATACACACACACACACACATATGCATATATATATGCCTATATACATATATATATAACTTTTTTTTAGTAGTCGCAGAAAAAACTAAATAGCTGCTAAATAATGTAAAAAGTCAATTTTAATTATACAGAAGAAAAAAACCACAAAAAAATGCATATTAAATAGAACTTTATATAGAAAATACAAGCAAATATATATATATATATATATATATATAGTATATATAATAAAAACTGTACGAATTGTCTGAAGTATCATTTGTATGTAGCAAAAACAAGAAACAAAATAACAACAAAACTAAACAAACGAAACATGTTGAAATTATGTACTCAATTTTAATTTTTTTTAGTAGCAAAAAAATGTTAGTTATACTTAAGAGCTGTTTATAACTAGTTATTGAAACAAAATATGCGAATACAAAAAAAAATATATATATAAATATATAAACAATCAAACAATTTTGGTTAAATTGAGATAAATGTAAAACAAATGTGTGGGTGTGCGTGTGTGTGTGTGAAAGTTAACAGAAAATGTTGTTCAAAATAAAGCTTTATTGTAACAAGCGGCAAATGTAACAAAAATCGGTTAATTTAAGCAATGAATGTAGTACACACAGGCACACACACACACACACATACACACACGCATACTAACACACACACACACACAATTGTATGGAAAACAAGAACGAACACTTTAGAAAGCAGTACAACAAAAACACACACACACACACATAAACACACACAACTATATTTACACACACTCACATGCATAAACAATTATACACACATATTTACATATAAACAAATATTTGTGTATATATATATTTTTATATACACATATATACTATATATTGAAATATATATATAATATATATACGTATATATCATATATATATACATATATATTTATCAACGATGCAAGTGACGTCTGCTTGTGATATTTACAATTTACACAATTATTATTATGCTTATGCTTATATATTACCAATATGATTATTATTATGTATGTATGTATGTCTATTTTTCTCTTTTTTTTTTTTGTCTAATTGTTTTGTCATAATTATATTTATTCAATGTATGTAATTTAATATAACGCGCTATATTGTCTCATATATATATATATATATATATATATATAAATATCTATATATAATCATATATATATATATATATATATATATATTAACTAGCTAATATATGCCGGCTTTGCCCGGTTCAAGTTTTTTTGCTTCAAACTGTAGACTTCGATTTTCCACCCATTTTCCATCCGCTCATTAAAAGTTTAAATCAGAGTCTTCTCTACGTCTCAAGTCACATTTTATGTAGATATTTGAAAATGAGCTTGAAGTCCATTGAACTTAGAACTAAAAGTTGCCTTTTCACAAATTTCTCTGAAAATTAGTTGGAATCCAGTCGAATGGCAAATGCCAATCCACGACATGACGTGGTTTTTGAAAATTTCACCCAAAAATGTGGAAAGTTGGCGGAAAGTGGTTGTATATCAAAATTCACAGAAGTGAGAATGGATGGAAAACGAATATTTTGGGGAATGCATAAATATATGTATACATATGTTTGTATATGTATACGTATATCTGAACAATGTCTCAAAACCACAGCAAATAATTTGTCACTTATTTTGATGTGCGTATCCGAGAGATACACGAAAAAAGCGTCGCTGGTTGAATGTTTAAATAAAATCGATAAACAAGAAATATATTTAGTAAAAAAATAAAAATATGATCAAATACAGTAAACACTCTTGTAGACGCATTGCTCTTTGGCCATTTACCTATAGCAAACGTTTTACGTTTTTTAGTTTGTACAATTAACTATGTATATTCCATAATTATTATATATATATATCTATATGTATATGTTTATTATATTGCTCCATAAATTATATAATTATGTATAACTGCTCTGCTATTCTATTCTATATACACATATACATATTTGTTGCCTTTGTATTTGTTTTGTTTGTTTTCCTTTTCCTTTACTTTCCTTGATTTTTTTTGTGCAGGAAACAAATTTGATGAGCCGCAACAATTGAACAAAAAACATAGACAAAATGTTAACATATTTAATTAATAAGCAAATCATTTGTACAATTTAAATAGCAACAAAAGCAACAGCAACAACAACATAATTATTTCAAAATTAATTATTTGAAGAATTAAAAGCCGAAACATTCCTTGAAAACGTAAACAATTAAAATTGAATATCAATGTTTTCTTACATATTAAATATACATAACGCAAATAAATAAATAAATTTAAAAAACATTTACAACAAATATGCGCCTAATTCAACAACTTTATCATAAAACGAAAAATATATATATTAAAAAACGCAAATAAAACGTGCGCTTCATATAGCGAGTAACTACTGTACAGGCAGTAACAATGCAGCGCACGCGTGCCCAATGTAAAAAAAAAAAAACGAAAGAAATCAAAAAAAAAAAAAAAATATTTAAATCAAATTACAAAGAAGCGCAAAAGAGAAACCAACTAAAAACAAAATAAAAAAAATGAAAAGAATACCAATTTATTACAAATAAAAATTGCATTTTTTCCCCTTTTCAAAAAAAAAAGAGATTATCAACTGTTTCATTTTGGGTTATCTTGTGCTGCTTGCGCATTTCTTCCATTCCCCTTTGTCGCTCATTCGTAAACGTTTTCGCTGTCTAAATGTGCATTTTAATACCCATTGAAAGAAGGTGGAAAGTTCATCTGCCTGTCGATTCATAGAATCGATAAGAAAATGATTTTGATATTTGTTTTCTTTTCAACACAACTCGAAAATTAAAAAGTAAGCGAAATAAAGCAAAATTCATATGCTGGTTATCGTATAGAAAATATAGATTGAAAGTATTTTACTTTCTGAATACCTCCCCCTATGCCCCTTTGAATTAAAAGGAACTCACTTTTATAGGTAAACTCTTGTCCTTTGGTATATGTATATAATTGGCAATCATATTCGATCCCTGAATAATTCATAACGTTTGAACTGTCAGCACCCAAGTTATTCAAGTTACCATTTATATATATATATCAGATAAATCTTAATATTATTTTTGTATTCTTTATGTTCTTCCATTCGTAAACATTCTACTAGAATGTTTGCGACTAGAACGCTCTTGCTGTTATTTTTGTTTTCTCTATTTTCTTGCATTTAAAAACATTCTACTAGAATATTTGTTTACTTCTGTATCCTTTATGTTCTTCCATTCGTGAACTTTCTGCTGCCTGTTTTCCTGGTTAGTTGAGATCTTAAGTTGTTGAATGGAATAAGCAAAGATTTCTAGGGTATGCATATTTTGGCATTTGTTTTAACGTTAACACATGCATAAATCAATTAACTGGGCCAAATTAAATGCCGTAAACAGTCGCCAACAGCTGCGTGCAATTGGAAATTTCGTGCACGACTTGTGGTTGACCCCCATAAAAAAAAGAGAGAGAGAGAGTGAGAGTAGATAGAGAGGGAGGTAGAGAGAGAGAGAGAGACAGCGAGAGTTAGCCAGTGAAAGAGAAAGCGTTGCATCACAATTTACCAACAGTTTTGTGGCTTTGGCTGAGCGCGTGTCGTGTTTACTCTCGTGCCTTTCGTGCCGCCTCACGCCTCACTCGACACGACTTGCTCGTGTTCGAATTAACGCATTGCGTACTGACCCGCGCCCATCACGCATCCACGTACTGGGCCCTCATTTCGTATTCGCGAATCGATTTCCAATCCAATTCATTTCAGTTGGCAGTGTGAAGAGCTGATTCAAAATTTATGGGCATAATATTGCGAATGAGTTTTATTGGGGCCCTCGATTGGCCTATAGAGCTAATCAACTTATCGTCGGCTGGTTGACTCGTCGTGGCTGAGCAGAGGGGTGTGCAGAGGGGTACGGGCCGCTCTCGTGCTGCCATGATGTTGGCCTATGGGCAACACAAGTTTCTTGGCTTAATATATGTACATACATATGTCCAATTGATTGTATTTTGGAAATTAGTCGCACTTTGCATACCCTTTAAATCTAAACTAAATGATATGAGCCCGAACCGCACTAGTTTGGAATTGGATTTTCAATTTGTTATCAACCATTAATCGAATGTTTAAATATCAAATAAATCCAGCTTTTGCTTGCTTTGCCTTGTTCATGGTTTGACGCTTGTGATTCACAACCAGTTATAGCTTTGAAAAGGGAACATGCTGTATGCAAAGTCTAGCAAAGTTTGCTTAAATTGGAACCGGCATGTTCTTTTAATAGCTATGCTGGCAACCTGCTAATTTGTTTGGTATTTTTATTTGATTGTTGTTTTTAATTGGTAATAATAAAAGAACACATCAACATTACTTAATATGAGTTTAATTAAGTATTTGATTAATTGGTAATCAAAGCACAGTCCTAACCGTAATAGCTAGAAAGGTGTTCTTTTTTTTAGCTGTAGTTATTTAACATACTTCAAGTAAGAGCATGCAGCATAGTCTACTTTTGCATGCATATATGTATGCACATATGTTTTTATGTATGTATGTAAGTATGTGTGTATGCATGTATGTGTCTACAAATGTTCCTTTGAGAACTCAACCCGCTGCGCTTAAAATTACATCAAACGTAACTCGCCGTACTATGCGATTCTCAAGAATTCAAGTAGGTCCTACAGAGTTTCATGCTTGGATTATAAGTGTTGGTAAAAAAATTGTGTTGGCAAATTTATAAACTTACTTCTCTGTAATTACGTAAGTATGGGCATATATGTATGTATGTGTGAATGTATGTATGTATGTGTGAATGTATGTATGTATGTATGCGTATATGTATGAATGTATGTATTAATGTATGTATGTATATATGTATTTATGTATATGTGTATGTATGTATATGTGTATGTATATATGTATGTATGTAAGTTTCTATGTATGTATGTGTGAGTGCTTGTATGCATATGTGTATGACAAACGAACGTGGTCTGTTCCTGCTGTGCAGCAAGACTTAAAAACGTATTTTTAAAGGCTCTTCTATGCGATTCTCATGAATTCAAGTAAGAGCTAGATACTTTCATTTTTTGATTGTTATAAATTAGGAATTTCGAGTTGAAAACCTACCAAACTTTATCGCTGCTCACACTCGAACTCCAATTGACTCTCTTGCATTATCTTCCTCCCTTCTAGAAATGCAATATATGCAAAAATATCGTATGCCTAGATGTAACCTGTATAGGGTATCGATTGTAAAGAGAAGAAAACCAATACGCTTTTGACGCTTGTTACCAATATTTGATCAATTGTTGCGATTAGCTAGACGTTGATTAAGCGCTTTATAGCCACTGATAGCAGACCAGACCCGAGACGCAAATTGAGAGAAAGAGAGAGAGAGAAAGTGTGCGGACAATACAAGAGAGAGAGAGAGAGCGAGCGAGATAGCGAGCGAGAGATATTGTCAACTAATTAGCTGTGCAAATTCTGAAAGGAAAAAGCGATCAGCACATGTTTATTTTTTGAGTGGCCAAAAAACAAAAGAAATAGCGGAATTTAATTAACTGAATCAATATGAACATGGCAAATAAACAGATTATTAAACACGGTTCGGCCCAGTTAAAAGCGATGCGTACAACGCGTCGTATGCGTAATCAGTGCCAATGCCGATAATCGCCACAGCGAATGCGATGATAATGTTCATGATAATGATGATGATAAGCACAGCAGCGAGCGTTGATTAAAGTCAAACACACGCTGCGACACAATCGACGGCGGCTTTATGGCCCCTTCCCCCTCCTCCTCACCAATCACCCCTCACCCCTCACACCTAGACCAGAGACAACTCCCTTCTGCTCAGCTGCTGAGCTCAACGTCGCGCTCTCAACGCTTGCGAGGAAGGCAGGGGGAGGGGGAGGGGAGACTAGCATGCGATTTGGCCGCGAGTCGCAACCTGGACGCGTTCGCGTGCACACGTACATAAGCCCCGTGTTCGACGTGCGCATCTATATATATATATATAAGTATATATCGCGCGTGTGAACCTGGTTAAGGAGCATGCCACAGACGCCGCTGCGTGCCGCGCAGGCGCTCAACGGGCAGGCTCAGGCGCTGCCCTATGCGGACGAGCAGGACGAGGCGGAGGAGGAGAAGGATGCGCAGGAGGCGCAGGCAAAGCTGCTGCCCGTGCGCAAACAATCGCTGGGACAGCGACGCAATGTGGAGCTGCCGCATCTGCTGGTGCTCAATGAGCGGCCCGCTCAGCCGGAGATATGTTCCCTAAACTCGGGCACGCCCACGCCGCCAACGGAAAGGGAACGGGATCGGGATCGGGATCACTTTGGACCGGGACTGCGTCGCAATTCCATATCGCTGCCGCAGGGCATTAATTCGCTGGATTTGGAGGCGTTGCGTTTGCGGCATCAGATGCAGGCGCAGGAGGCGCTGCACGAGGAGAGCCAAACGGAGAGTGTGAGTAGTAGCAGGGGCAGGGGCAGGGGAGGGGGGGGGCCGAGTGTGAAGCTAAAGACTCATTTTCGAGTCTGGAAACGAGTTTTGCACTCAAAAACAGCAAGAAAAAAAAACCAAATAAATAACAATAAAAAGCTCATTAAGCGAACTGTTATCTCTGCAGTGTGTGTGTGTGTGTGCGTGTGTGTGTGTGTGTGCAAATTACACGCTTATTAACATAAACTAAAAAACTTAATAAACACTCAACTGCTTCAGAGTGCTGTCAAATAATTCAGCTGAGATCGGTTTGCTGTCAAAGTTTTGGTTTTTTTTTTTCCTCCGACCGTCAAAAAAGTCCCTAAACATCGCATATCATATGCCATCATCATCATCGTCATCATCTTCGTCATCATTCTCCTCATCATTGTCATCATTATCATTCTCCCCCTCGTCATCGCCATCATCGTCATCGTCATCGTCATCATTTCTTATCGCCATCATCGATCTATTCTAATATGATTATTGCGGTTGTGCTTCTCTCATCCGTTTTCTTTGCCATTTTATTTCTCATGTTTACACTTCAAATGTAATTAATGTGAATTGCAAATATTCTGCGGTTCGGACATCTGGTCAGTTATACGACTTGCTAGATACCCAGTGTTTGGCAGCGCTTCATATTAAGACTGATATTCAATTTATTTAACGTTAACTAAACTTTAAGCCTTCGAAATATCACAATAAATAGTATGGCGGCCCTGGTTGGGAGTGCCCGACTGGCAGATACCCTGCACCCAGCGCCAAGTTGTCTAAACTTCTCATTTTTGTCGTGCTTCTTCTTGTCTTTCTCCCCTCGACTTTGGCAAATGCCGTGTTGGTTAACTTCGGTGTCTATAGTCCGATCTGTTTGAAACTTTCTATAGCAAGAGTCTACTTATAAAGATGATATATTCTCAATTATGCGGGGAATAGGTGGAGTTATCCATAAAGTGAAATAGTTGGGGGCTTATATTTTGCATATTTGCTAGAAATTCCTTAACAATTTTGAGACTATTAAATTTGCATGCAAATAAATAAAATGTAATAAATATAACAAATTGAAATGTTATATTTGCAAATGTGTCAAGGAGCGGAATCCACATACATAAACATGTTCGATTTTCAGGCTTTCTTTTTATAGCATATGCAATAAATGTTTATTTATTTTCTGTAAATAAACCTTGACTGTTATTCATACAAATTCGTATAAGCTGGAACATTTCTGTCTTTATCTAAGCGTATTTATTCCAACTCCATTTATTGTATTCAATGCTAGGAATCGGGTTTGAACCAGCGTGCTTTATGTGTGTTATTACGAGCCTAACCTTGAACTGGGCCAGTTTCATAAGTCTTAACAGAACCAGGGACAAGGAAACTCTTAAGAAATCTCTCCGAATTGATCTTTAATATTTGGCGCCAGAAAAATGAAATGAAAGGAAATGGGTTACTAAAAAACTTTGCCCTCTCTTAAAATACTTAAATATATATTCATGTATCTATCGAAAAGATCGATTTCTCTATATATATTCTTATCTGTTAGCTTTGTACTTTAAGCTGTTTTTGCATTGTGAACAAAATTGAAGAACTTTAAAAACCTAGGTTCAAGGATATAGAAAACCGAAATGTGAAATTTTGATATGAACAAAAAACAGCGTTAATTTTTTCCTTGATTGTAAAGTTTATTTGCATTCAAATACACAACACTTGTCACATATGAATACCGCAGTCGCACATACCCGCTATACAAGTCTGCAGCAGGGTATATGTACACACTGGCTGGCATATTGCATTACGCTAATAACACTGTGCAACACGGCAAACAGAACCAAAAACCAGGTCGAAACTGCGCGTTGTATCCATAAAAAAAAAATACTGCCTTTATCATTTCGAGATTGCAATAAATAAAAACATTTATTATTCATAAAGATTCTAAACTTGGCATAGAAAGTCGTGTGTATTCCCAGTTGGATATTTAAGCGGCAAATTGGGAATATAAATATGTATATATCTGCCACAGCTGAGGAGCTGGAAATGAACAAATCTGGATCTACTTAGACTATTGATCCATCTTCTTTGGACTGATCCAAAAATACATTGCCTGCGCCCACTATAGAGGGCGTGGCAAATCGAGAAAGGGGATAAAGGGGATCTAAATGTACTCAGCAAATTCTATTACTTTTTTAGATCTTTCTTTTAAGATATATATCTATCTATATATCTGCTTATATCGTCTATATATCGAACTCTATTCGCTTCAAATTCTTTCTTTTGCTTTTCCTTCTGCTTCTCTTTCTGCTTAACTTTTTAGGCAATTTTTGATACCCAATCGTAGTACTTCGCATACTTGCACTAACAATAAAAGTTATCTTCTTTTCACTTAAACTGTTCGATTTTAAATTGGTTCAGCCCTAAAGTAAACACCATATTTGTTGTATTGCGAATCGCGCCTAAAGCAACTGCAATACTTTTGTGTAGAACTGAAGCCCAGTTTCTTTATCTACAGACCTTAAAAAGTTGAGTAGCTGTTCCACTTTACATATATATTTTACTTAGAAAAAGAAAAGGGAAAATGAGAAATATTCCAGACCGAGTCTTTCTACTTAGTCAACACAGTGTTGAAAAGGGAAAAGAAAAATGACAAGTATTGAAATACAGAAAATATTTATAACAATAATTTTGTAAAATAATCTTTTAAAGATATATTCTCTTTCGAGTATGCACATTTTCATAGAGTACGTTGAGAGAATTATATAATTAAACAAATAAAACATATATATATATATTATTTTTCGATTTATCGCACATTTTCAAAACAGTCTTCAAAAGGAAAGAAAATGTAAGAAATATTGCAATATAGCAAATATTTAAAATAATCAAACGAGCTTCGTAGTATTTTCATATTTATAATTTGTCATTGAGTACTTCTAGAGAATTATTGCAATACGATAAATATATTTAATAAAAATAACAGTATATCCTTCGCATTCATTCGCACTTAGTCAAGTCACAGTGTTGGAAAAGAAAAGGGGAAATGAAAAGTATTGCAATGCGGCAAATATCTAATAAGTATATTCCTTTGCAAGTTTTCGTACACAATTTTACAAAATAATATATTCTCTTTCGCGCTCTCACACATTGTCATCCAGCACTTTGGTAGATGCATTGCAAAACGAAAAATATTTAAAAAATAATCGTATGTACCCCAACGAGCACATTGTCATCGAGTATTTTATAAAAATATGTCGTAGTTAAGTAAGAAATATCTAAAATCTTACTTAAACACCAAACGTGCTGACTAAACTGTTGAGAATTATAAGCGGGAACGCGAAAATAGGCAAATCTAGTAAAAATTAAAAAAAAATATGGTATATTCTTTATAAAGAGCTTTTACACATTGTCTTCGAGCACTTTGAGAGAAATATAATAAAAGAAATAGTTAAAAATAAAATAACATAAAACAAAGCAGATCGACATTCGACTGCGCATGGAAGCCACCGAAATTAACGACGATCAACGTTTTTTACATTTGAATTTTTAGACCTTAAAAAAAGTTTAGGATGATCAAAACATTTCGATTTCAATTTTTTAAGCCTTAAAAGGAAATATTTTAAAAGACAGTTGAATTGTTGACGAAAAATTAAATAATGGTAAAACATTGTTCAAATAAATTGTTTGCATGGAGAACACTTTTATACCAAGGGCTACTCTAAGGCTTTAAAGTAGTTAGCTTGAAGTTTAGGCTAATCAAACCAGTTCTATTCCAAATATCCAACCCTGAACCTAAGCACAACACTATTTGGTAAACACAGTGTTGAAAAGGGCAAGGGGAAAGTAAATATTATACAACGGTAAATATTAAAAAAAAAAATCTGTTTATTCTTTTACGAGTCAAAGCCACCGAAATGTATGCCTATCAAAGCGTTTTGAATTTCAATTTACAAGCCCTTAACGTAAACTTGTCACGATCTGGGTGACCAGTGTTGCAAAAGACAAGGGAAAAGAAATGTTGCGAAACGATAAATTAAAAAGAAAAATTCACATTATCGCATGACTTCTCTCTCATGGTCGTCGCATCAAAATACCTTAAAAAGAGTCTTGATTATTATATAATTATCGAGTGAACAAAAATTCAGCAAAAAACAAAATTAAATTGATATCATATAGACTAAAGCTTTTCAGCAATCCGCAGCGCATTTAACATTCATTGAAGAAGGCTTCTTCGAAGACTTCAAAGCAAATCGCTACGGATGGATGTTGTTAAAAATTTGAGCGAATCAAAGCCTTTAGAACCCATTTTAGATTCCAATTTTCAAACGCTGAATAAAATAAGCCTCGATTTGGTCAACCCAGTGTTGAGTAAAGAAAAAATATTTTAAAAAAAATATTATGTTCTTTTGCGAATTTTCGAACATGGTCGCCGAGGTACTTTGAAAGAAATACTGCAATATAATAGACTGAAATCTCCAATTCAAACAAAAATTTCAACGCAAAATAAAATGGGCAAAAAAAAGCTGGTCTGCTCAGGACGAGACGTCAAAGCAGACTGAGAAGAGAAGCAGCTGCACAGCACAGTTAGACCTAGAGGGGAGCAAAGCCTACTAGGATGAAAGTGATGGGAGTTCCGCATAAACATCGATTACTTTTATCGTATAGAAGCGCAAAGAAACAATTAAATGGCTTGATATATCGGAATATTCCAAATCGATATTTTCCTGAAATATGCTTATAAAAAAGAAATATAGAAATAAATCCACTAAGCCTATAAAATAGCCTAAGGAATCGGCTCCAATTCGTTCGTGAGTCGGGAACGGTTGTATGAAAGTTTTTTGTTTACCGTCCGATCGGTTTAAAACTCATTTTTAAAGATCTTCGAGAGAATTCACTTTAAACGTGCAACGGGCGAGGCCGGGGTATACCCGCTATATAGACACAAGTCAAAATTTTCCACCCCTATAACTAGCTCAAAACTCAACCTATTTTCATAAGGTTAGGCTTTATGTTCTTGGTTTGACCTATAAATCAATTTGCCGTCTAAATCTTGCAATATTATTTTCGGTAGAAATTCATGTACAAATTGTACCCTCAAATATCCTCTTTAGACATAAGTAAAAATTTCCCAACCCCATAACTCGGTCAAATCTCATCCGATTTTAGGTTCAGGTTTAGGTTTAGCTAGTTGTTTATTCCTTGACCTCCAGATCAATTTGGCATCTTAATCTAGCATTATTATTTTTGGTAGAAATTCATGTACAAATTGTACCCTCAAATATCCTCTTTAGACATAAGTAAAAATTTCCCAACTCCATAACTCGGCCCAAACTCAACCGATTTTCATAAGGTCTGACTTTTTGTTCATGGCTTGGCCTCTAGATCAATTTGGCATCTAAATCTGGCAGCATTATTTTATTTATATATTTTGTGATATATAATGTTTGCTATAATATTCTTAAAATAATGCTCTCTGAGGATTTTTCTCGCTGGCTCAGTGATCAGTTTCGTAAAGTCTTCGAGTCGTGTCCATGGCTGGGGGCCAATATGATTTATGTGTATGGGACAGCCGGGCAAACAAGGGGAGACCCAAAGCCGATAGACTGTAATTTATGGGAAGTAGTTAAGATTAAATGCTAAATCTAGTCGGCCATAATTATGAAGCATGCCGCCTTGACTAATTTACGAGTCTGTCACGGCAATTTCTCGGCACATATCAAAACCAAAATTGAGTCGCCATTCTATCAGAGCTGCGAGGGTGGTCAAAGAAGTATTGATATATATGGATATACAAACTTAAATCGAATCTAAACCTAGACCCTTAATAGTTGTGAATAGCGCTTGTCTGTTTGTCTCAGGCTGACTTGAAGGCCGTATCGCTTTTAAGTCCAGCAAAAATTAATTCGAATAGTTTTGTCGACGCCCAAGGCAAAGCCAGTAAAACGTTTACGAATGCGTCACAAAGTAAACATGGAAATAAAGTAATCGATTCTGCAAGACCTAAGCTAAAATAGTAGATGGAAGATATGTTTAACCAGCATGCGACGAAAAATTAGTTATTTAACGTATTATTTAAAGCTAGAGCTCACTTTTATTTAGCCTATTCAAACAGGGCTTACCAATAGCCTCATTCCAATATTAGGTATACTAATAGGCCTATCTGGTTGCCGGCTCTGTTATTATGTCTGTATTGATCAAATCGGTAAACTATAGTTTCTCAGTGACATAGAGAAAAAATTTATAAACAAATTAAAAATAATTTACAAAGAGAGCTTCATTTATTCATGTACGCAGCGGTTGTGCGTCTTTCATAAGCCCTAGGGTATAGGGAAATATATTCTTTAATAGCTTCGGTGCTTATGATCCGAGCATTATGAAAATTCAGGGCATAAACTTAGCATGCATATGGAGAGATAACCAAAAAGTAAAATATTCTCTAGCTGTGTATACTCTCACGACAAAGAAAGACGCAAAATCGATTTTGAGCGATATATTGTAGTTTGGAGAAGATATCAAATAAGTAAACGCATGTATATTAGAGTTAGTATGTACATACATATGTATGTATTCATGTGTGTATGCATGTATGTAAGTATGTCTGTATGTATGTATGGAAGTATGTGTCTACAAGTGTGTATGTATGTTATTCCTTTGATAACTCTACCCGCTGCGCTGAGAATGACTTCAAACGTAAATCGCCCTACTATGCGATTTTCAAGAATTCAAGGAAGTCCTACAGATTTTCATGCTTTGATTATAAGTCTTGTGTAAAAAAAGTGGGTTGTCAAATTTATTAACTTCCTTCTCTGCTTTTATGTTAGTATGAATGTGTTTGTACGCATTTGTATGTATGTATGTATGTATGTATGTATGTATGTATGTATGTATGTATGTATGTATGTATGTATGTATGTATGTATGTATGTATGTACCTGTTCACAAAGTGAAGGGCAAATTTTGTTTTGTGTGAACAGCTAAGTTTGCCAACGCCTATTGGGGGCGTGGAATATCTAAAATGTGGTTACTTCTTAATATACAATGAGAAGTTATTGTTCTGTAAAGGAAATCTGGCAATACAAGGTAGCAAGGCTCGAGCCCGAGCCTGACAGTTAATGTAGGGCGAACTGTTGGTACGAACCGATAACCGAAACACCAAAATATTTGAGCTTTTGTAGTTTCCAAGATTTGTTTACATAGACCTACAGAGTGGTTGTGACTCATCTGGTCGTTCGGTTAAAAATAAAAACCTTTTATGGAGTCGGAGTTGCTTTCTTCTGTCTGTTTAGTAAATGAAGACCATTTTAAGCTTATATCCCAACTTGTTTGGTATATAATGATAACAGAAATTTAACTAAATTTTGCTATAAATCTCGCTTAACTGCATCTGAAAAATCGTATTCGCGTAATTTATGGAACTGCCCTCGTAATGTGAGCGGCGTCGCAAGAGTCTCAATGAAATTGTGAGAAATGCGAAGCCGAAGCTTCGTAATTAATCACTCAGGAACGAGTGCTCGCAGTCGCCATGAAGCGCGACGTCGAGCGATTAAACAAGCACATACCAATGCACACACACACACACATATACACACGAACACGCACACACACACGCACACCCACAGATAGCAGATGGGAAGCAAAGCCCTCGTCATTTCTAATATTCGAGCAATTATCAAGCGGCCGGCAAAGGCAGCAGACGACGCTTCGAGCTCCGGACTCGCAGATCTGTTGGGCATCGCACTGGTCCGGGACCAGGAATTGTTGCTCTCCTTCCTGGCGATGAGCTCGCCCAGCCAGAGCGGCCGCTTCGCGCTGGCCAGCGTGCAGCAGGAGGCGCGCCAGGACGAGGAGGCGCAGCGGCTAATTGCGGTCAAGGCAGGTACTTATAATGGCCCGATGCCAGTCAGAGCCGAACTGAACTGAACTGAACCATAGGGGCTTACGGCTGGCCGAAACCAGTTTGCAGTCAGGAAACGGGCACACTGACTGCGTCTTATAAATATGCATTACAAATTGCGCATACGCCGCGTTGCGCCGCTGCCGCCAGCCGAGAACAAAACGAAAACGAAAAAGACAACAAAGCACACGAAACATCATCTTCAAATAAATACAAAAAACTATATAAATATCTTCGCTTAAATCGAACTTTGTGACTTATTTACAGATGGTCGACGATGCCTCAGCCTCCAGCATGGGCACGCCCACAACGATTATGGTGGTTCCCAAAGCGAATGACAATGCCAAGCAGGAGGACGATGACAGCAGCGATGAATTTGGGAATGCCAAGAAACCCGTCCATAGGTGAGTCCCCTTTCGAATATCATTCGCATAACCTATTTTCCATAAATATTTCCACAAATATTTCCATAAATATATCCATAAATATTTCCATAAGTATTTCCATATTATTTAACTGCGATCTCTGATCATTTTTGTCACCTGCTTTATGTTTTTTCAATAACAGTTCACAAGCTAGTGTTAATTGTTATGAACGCATTGTTATGAACGCATTAAGCAGTTGTTGCCACATGCTGGACTGCCAGATACCCTGTAACTGTATACTTTCACAGTTTGTTTGGCACGAGCTGATGTTTTTTGTACTGTTTCCCACTCACAATGTGAATACTGAATACTGTATAGTGAATTACAGGGTATATCTAACGCATTACCGGAAATCAAGGCCTTGTTGAGGGTATTATTGTGTTAAATACGCTCGGCACGCGCGTTGAATGTTGCTGTAAATATGCATTAAATAAAATGTGAAGCCAATTGCAGAGTATATTTGATAGATAGCTTAGCCAACAAAAGAGCACAGGGTATTTAAGATCCAAAAGCTTTTATAAAATAGCAAATGATTTGTACTTTAATATAACAATCAGCTGGATTGACAATTTAAGGTCACATAAGAGAGTAGATAAAACACTTTACAAAGTAAAAGACTTTTACAGGGTATCGTCAAGTCGCGCAAAGTGCAAAAGAAGTGTAAGCTTTGTGCGAACTGTAGATATATGTTTAACAACAGCTTAGGCATATCATATAACACACCTCATACAATTTGTACAGGGTATTTTTAAGTTGAACACTCTCGGTTGAAGTTGAAGAAATATTTGTCTATACGCATCGTATAAAAACCATTCACGAAATTCAACCAAACGATTTCAATATTGAAGTAGTCCGTACAGGGTATTTCAACCTCCATCAGTTGAGTTAAACGTAAATAGAATTTGGTTTTTGCATGTAATAGATAGATTAAGATACCATACGACTTCGTGCAGGGTATCTTACAGTTAATAATGCTCTGTAAAAGCAGTCGCTGAACAACTTCCACACTTGGCATACCCTGTAATAGAAATGTTCCCCATTTCAAAGTGTAACTATCTGGCAGCACTGAATTGCTGAATATGGCATCACGTACTCATTGCTTGTCTCATGCCAAAGTTCAGGCTGCAATTAAATTAATTAATTTGGATTTGACTTTTTTTGTATAACAACATTAACAGCACGCCATTTGCCAATCACATTTAATTGTGGGCAAGGGCATCGGAACGGGAACCGGGAAACGGAGAACGGGGAACGGGTAATTGGGAACGTGCCATTCCCAACATTCCAGCTTTGAAGCGTTTCCACATTTCAGCTTCAGTTGATCGCTTCACGGTTAAAAATTAAATTGCACGGATCTTTAGTTACAGTTAGGAACCAACTTTGGTTCGTTCGGCTTCAACTTTGTTTTGTCAATTATCGAAAATTGCTGTTTATAAACGTGCAATTAACTTTGGTAGTTTTTGGTGTTTGCTTTTTTTTTTGTTTAAGCCAAATTAATGCGTCGAGCCAGTTATTTATGGCTGAGAAAAGCTGCAATTAAATGTGAAACAGGTGACAACGCAGCCTTTAAGTGCTTAATGATTAGATACCCTGTACTCTGGTCGAAAATCGCAATGTGCAACAAAAGATTTAGCTGGGTAAATAGTGTCAGGAGACTGCTAACACAGACTGTTTGTTTATTTTAAGTTTTACTTTTAAATCTGTGAACTTTCTTCACCTTTTTAATAAGATATACTATCATTATAATAATGAAAATAATATTAATAATGATAATAATAATAATAACAAGTAAAGATAATGATAAAATATAAAGTTAATAATAATTGTAATAAGTGTAGCTGGGAATTACACAGTCTCGGCGGCGCATTCCATACTCAATCGCCGATCGATTAATTTATTTCATGTTTATCGATCACAACGATTGGCCGCCATTTTTGGTCTTGCGTTCCAAATGCATAGACCCACTGAAGCTAAATTTTTGAGGCTCTCAGTTTCTTATACACTTTAAAAAGCTTTCAATTTCATTCAGCCCTTTTTGCTATGCTGTCTACAGATGTTTTTTTTTAAAGTTTTTTAAACTTTAATTGTTTTGTTTTTTTGAAGCTTACCTAGAAGTCTAGCCATCAGAATATACACTCAGCGTATATTTCAAATTTCAAGTCTCCAGCTTTAAAAGCGGCGAAATCACATGTGCCAATATATTTGCGTAGCAGAGCATGAAAACGTTTAACATAATATGTTAAGCGAAATCAGTTAACAGCTCTGTTGACACACTGCGCCGTTAACAGAGCAAACGCTGCGCTTGCGCTTTCAACCCCTGCGCAGAGGCTGGCGACAGAGCTCAAGCTTTATCGGAGAAAAGCGTAGGTGTGTCTGTACGTGTGTGTGTGTGTGTGAGAGAGAGAGTAATTTTGCAGTTTAAGCGAATTAATGTAATTACAGAGGCGACGGGTGGAGGGTGAGGCAAAATCTTGCTTGTTGTTGATAAGTAAATCAAAAGGCAGATGCAAAGGCAGCAGAAATCATGACGACTTTTGTTGTTGTTGTTGTTGTCGTTTGTGAAAAGTCTGTTGATTGCCACAGCGACTGAGTGTATATATGTATTAGCATATCAACTCATTGTGTATACATATATATATGTACATATGTATCTGTAGCATCTGTTGTATCTGCTGCTCAGGCTGTAGCTGTTACTATAACTGTCTCTGTGCCTGTATCTGTATCTTTAAGTCTCGAAAGCTCAGTAGATAATTGTGATTAGAGGTGATAAGACGAACGCGCATAACTCGCCGCCCCAAAGTCAGGCAAATTGTCATTTTAGATATAGATACAGGTAATATATTGCATATGAAATGCATATTTATGCATATAGATGCCATGTATCTACGTATCTATGTGTGCGCTCAGGTATCTACATCTTTGAGCTGTAATTCGTGCTAATTTTGTGCTGAAACAAAGTTCATTAATGGCCCCCAGAGGCGGCCTTATCGCACCGAAAGCGGCGCCTATAAAAATTGTATAAATAAATATATGTATTTTATAACATATTTATATATACTTACATACTTGAATAGTACGAGTCATATTTTATACTGCGAGTCATACTACTGTCTTGGCTCTAGATAGGCCGCAAGCAGCATTTATAACAACTCATTAAATGGGTCAGACAATTGTCACAAGTCTTCCAACTCTCGTACACCCGTCCCATATACTTGGTACGAGTTCTTTTTCGGCCTTCGGGCTTTATGTACGCGTGCCAGATAAGCGATACAAATATATTCCCAACCATCGCTAATCATATTCTTAATCGCAAGGCGTCGCAACCAATTCCTGGTATACAGGAAGTATTTGATTAGAACGACGAGCTGCTTGGTTCGCCTGTCGGTGTAAAACTTATCGTTTTTATCGATAGCTCCTCTAAAGTTCGCAATATCGATAAATATCGATTGTGAGGTTTGGCTTTTCAAGCATAACTCGAAAACTATATGAGTTAGATACATCAAAATTGGTATGTAGGCTCTTGTGAAGTATCTACAGATTGATGACATTTCAATTTTTGGATACCTTCACCAACACTCCCAAAAAATTGGGAAATGGAACCCATTTTTAAAGTCAGAGCTTTGCTCTTTGGTATGTACACACTTTTGCATTCCATATTAACGCCCTGAAAATGTTATGAATATCGATCTGCAAGGTTCTTAGTTAGGTAAGAGTCGATATCCCAAAGAAAGTGTGGAACTAGGGTAAGAAGCAGCACAGCCGTTGCATATAATGCAGTGTATCTGCACTCTTGATTATAAATAAAAGGGTATCTTCCAGTCGACCAGCCAAACTCGTAGTTTATTACAACCAGATTAATCCATGGCTTAAGAGACCCAGAATCTCAGATATATATGTATATATATATATAGTAAATTGAAACGCACTTGTAGAATATGGATAAGTAAATATAAAAACTAAATTAAACAGAGGCAAACAAGTTATTTATGCCCTCAATAAATAAATAAATTAATATATAAGAACGCAAATATACGTATATAAAAATATCAGCTTACACCTAAAGTTGTTCCACCCAATGCTCGAAACTAACTCGTTCTCGACCGAAATATTTCTAATGCCGTTTAGCTGCCAATATATCAATTTATTTACTATGCAATAAATAAAGACATCTCAGATAGGAACGGAGACAAAAGCTTGTCAAAAGTGTCATAAATTTTAATTGCAAGGTATCCCAGCTTGTTGTCTTTTCGTATCTGTATCTGTATCTGTATCTGCGTAATTTATAGCCAGATATCACGAACACAATTGGACAGCTGAAGATCGATTGGTTGAGCACACAACGGTTATCGCGATCATAAACATTGAGCACTCACGCAGCTATCGATATATATATGTGACGTTATCGATAAATATGACTTTATCGATATATATGACTCTATCGTTAAATATGGCTCTAACGGTTCACTTTGTTTGTAACTTTTGACAGGGATCGCTTCCGTAGCCGCCGACGCGCCTCGATTGCCCCGCTGCCCGCCCTCCGACTGAACAGCAAGGAGATGTTGGCCAGCGATTTTGACACCCACAGCTTGGCCAGCAACCAGGCCTCGATAACGAGCGTCAACTCGTTGGCCAGTTTGCTGCGCGAGAAGATGCAGGTGAGAGAAAGAGAGAGGGAGAGAAAGAGAGAGGGAGAGAGAGAGATAGTGTGAGAAAGAGAGAGAGAGAGATAGTGTGAGAAAGAGGGAGAGAGAAGAGATGAAAGAGTGAAGAGATGAGGGATAGAAGAGATGAGAGAGATAAGGGATGAGAGAGATAAGGGATGAGACAGAGATGAGATGAGAGATAGAGATGAGATGAGAGGAGAAGAGATGAGATGAGAGAGAGAAAAGATGAGAGAGAGAGAGAGAGAGAGAGAGAGAGAGAGAAGAGATGATAGATAGAAGAGATGAGAGATCAAAGAAATGAAAGAGATAAGGGATGAGACAGAGATGAGATGAGAGAGAAAGAAAAGATAAGAGAGAGAGAAGAGATGAAATAGAGAAGCGAGGAGAGACAGGAGAGATGCGATAGAGATGAAATGAGAGAGATATCAAATCAGAGATAGAAGAGAGAGGTGAAAGAGAAGACAAGCGAAGAGTTCAAAAAAGCTGAGGAAAGAAGAAGAAAGAATACAGATTAAAAGAACAGAAGAATGGAAATTGTAGAAAAGAAAGATGAAAAAGAAAGATAATAATAGCATAGCCCAACCAAAAAGCTAAAGAACGCAAAGGAAGATGACAAGAAAAGGAAGGATACTCTTAAAAGAAAGGAAATGACAAGAGAAATTGAAGAAATTTAGAAGAAAAGTTAAAATGATTGAGAAGAATAAAGATGTCAGAGAAAATAGAGAAGAGAGAAGAGGAAAAGTAGAAAGAAGTTAAGTAAAACAGAGAATAATGCGCATAAATATAAATATAAATATAAATATAAATAAATATAAATAGTTGCGTTTCATTGCTTGCATTCGGAATGTGCCAACATTTATGATAAATGATTAATATTAATAAAATGTTGAGCAACATTTCGAATGACATGTGGAATGCAGCTAAAAGTCCGTTAGTTAATGATCATTTGCTGACAGGCCTTTCCACAGCTGATACGGAAAAAGAAGCGCGAGACGAAGGACTACAAGATCAAGATCTTTGTGATCATCATGTTCTTCATCATCATCTTTCTGGTAAGTGGTAATGATATAATGAAATCAAAAGCCGGAACTTCTTCGAACTCATAAAATGTCGTCCGCACAGATTGGCTATGCGTACATTGCGTACCATCATCAGGTGCTGACCAGAAGCTATTTCCAGAAGATCAAGTTCAATTCGAAGGATCGCATCTTTCGCATACTGAGCCACGAGGACAAGGAGGTGATATCCGGTCACCTGGGCGTGACCCTGGACAGCGACACGGCGCCGTTCCACTGCCTGGAGAATCATCGGCGCAGCGACGGCAGCGTCTGCATCGAATGGAACGGCATTGCCCGGCTCCATTTGAACTTCGAGGACAAGCAGGTCTTTCGCTGCTACACGCTGCAATGGCAGGCCCTGAGGCCGGGCCTGTTGCCGACCGACTGCTATGAGCTGAAGCGGGACAATGGCCTGTGGTTTGGCGGCGGCATCACCAAGGGCCAGGAGTGGTCCCTCAGCTATGCCAACTTCGACTTTATGCCCTACGCCAGCGGCGATCACAAGGTGCATCAGTTCGGCAACGCGGTCAAGCGCTACTTCATCAACTCGATCGGCGTCGCGATGCAGGTGAGCGAACGCACCCCGCTCCAGCTGGGCATCAATCGGACGGAGAACCAGTTCTGTCTGCGGGCGGCCAACGATGATTTCACGTTCGTCAATCGGCTGACGCCGCTGCCCCAGCTGGACTATAAGATCTGTACGACAGAGGATATGCGCAGCCTGCACATGCTGATGACACAGCAGAGCCTCTGGGATGGCCTCACCGAGCAGGATATTGCGGAGCTGCATTCGCTGCTGGAGGAGCCAGTCTGGCGTATACCCAATCAATCGCAGCGCGACAATCTGAACGAATCAATTATCTGTGACTATTCGGAAAATGCCATTGCCATGGGCCTGGGTCACATTGTGATCAATGAGTTCTGGCAGGAGAATATTGGCGATTTCACCGTGGATCGCGTGCGCTTTCCCACGCTCAAGGACACCATCGATGTGCTGCATCGGCGCGGCTTTAAGGTCGTCTTCACCATACAGCCGTTCATCAGCACGGACAGTCCGAACTTTAAGGATGCGGTCGCCCGGAAGCTGCTCATCTATGAGCGCTACTCGGAGCGCAGCATCCCGGCCCTGACGCGCTACAAGAGCAGCTCCAGCGCCGGCGTCCTGGACATTACGAACAATGCATCGGTGCCCTGGCTGCTTGAGAAGCTGCAGCGGCTCAAGGATGAATATGGCGTTAAGAGTTTCTATTTGGACCTGGGCACCGGCTACAATCTGCCGCATTACTATCAATGCCGCCAGCCGTTGGACAATCCGGACATGTATGCACGGATGCTGACCAGCAGCCTGGAGAGCGCCGGCCTGATGGCCGTCTCCACGGCCAGTGTGGTGCCAAAGCCGCCAACATTTGTGAGCACGCCGCCGGCGAATGCCACGTGGGAGGGTCTGCGGGATACACTGGCCGCGGTGCTCAATTATGGCGTCATCGGCTATCCGTTTGTGCTGGCCGGCCCCATTGGCGGCGACTATCTGCTGCAGCGTCCGCTCACCAAAATGGTCTCGTTCTATTCGCTGGCACAGCCGCCGCTGCCGGATGCCGAGCTCTTCATACGCTGGCTGCAGTTGGCCACATTCTTGCCAGCGATGCAGTTCAGCCATCTGCCGGATGAGTACCACAGCGAGCTGGTCACACGCGTCGCCCAGGAGCTGAAGGAGGTGCGCCAGACGGTGGTCATAGCGCTGCTCAAGAAATATCTCAGTCCATCGATGAACGAGGGCCTGCCGCTTGTGCGTCCACTCTGGATGCTCGATCCCCATGATCCCGCCTGTCTCATTGTCAGCGATGAGTTCTCCGTCGGCGAGGAGCTGATCGTGGCGCCCATTTTGGATGCCGGTCTCGAGGAGCGCGAGGGTAAGTTCCAGCAACCCTTTCAACAACCCCACAATGCTAGTCCAATTGATTCCTATCGCATTCTCGCTTTCAGTTTATTTGCCGCAGGGCGTCTGGAAGGATGGCATCGATGGCTCCCTGCGCAAGGGCAGCCGCTGGATGCACGGCTATCGTGTGCCCAAGGACAAGATTGCCTATTTTCGCAAAATGCCCGACAATACGCGCTTTTAGGCGTCCACAGTTCCGGTTCCAGTTCCAGTTCCAGTTCACACTCATCTCTTGTTATATTATATTTTAATTGCGTATTATTATTGTATTTTTTTTTTTTTTTGGTTCTTATCTCAATATACAATATATATATATATATATATATATACGCTCATAGATAATACTAAATACATCATATAAACAAATATTGCCCAAACTCTGGGCCTAGTTTCTAGAATCCTTTTTTTTTTTTTTAAATATTTTTTTTGTTTTCGATTTGTATTAAGTACATTATGTTATGCCCTGCATGCATTAGCATCGAATTAGTTATTTAAACTAAACATAAACACAGTTTATCGTCGCTTTAAACACGATATGCGCCTTCCCAAAGTTAGCTTAGCTTTGAAAATGTATTAAAAGTTAAATATTTGAATTGAAAAATGTATTTTGGAATATTTGAAAGTTAAATTTGAGTGCAATTAGAGGTGGGCATTAAATTCTTCTTTAAGAAATCGATACTCAAAGTCAAGAAGGCCGAGCGGAAAATAAAGACTTCCTATACGGCAGTTCTCCTTATTTTTTAAAAGAGGCTTTCCTTATATTCCGATATTTTCTATAAATCACAAAATTTATACATGAATAATAGACAATTTTTATTTATATTTCTCTGTTACTGGTTGCCTTTGAAAAATCGGAAAAAAAGATTGAGGTTAGCTTAGGAAAAATATCGCAATATGAAATACTGAAACGAAATCGATTTATCGAAAATATATTTATATTTGCACATCTCTAATTGCCTTAGATCAAAATCTTGTGCAGCATATGCGCCAGGTGGCGCCACTGCAATTTGTGTACTGCAACTGCAGGGCACACGCAAATTATGAATCGATAATTATTAATCGATAACATGGCTTATCGATAACTACACGTTTAATTCGAACTTGTTAAATAAATATGTAAAACTGTCTGGGTTTCAAAAGCAGCTCACTTAAATTAGCTTTCTCTTTAATTATTAGCAATAAATAGTTGCCGCCACCGGTTCCAGTTCCAGTTCCAATTCCAGTTCCAGTTCCAGTTCCGGTTCCGGTTCCTTAAGCTCGCTCACTGCTTGAGCCGGCACTCGGGCAGCGTTGACTCGCAGGGCTGCGTTTCAGGCGGCCTGGTCAGCAATCCGCACTGGGCATCCGCGACGACAACATCGTGCTGATCGAGGCAGACAATGGAGCGACGCCGCTGCGGCAGTGGCGCGCCCGGCTGCCGGCAGGTGAGCGGACAGAATTGCCAGGGACCCGGCCACCAGTGCGCCGGGCACTGCTGCTCGCCGCAGGCACGCGTCTGCCTCAAGGGTCGCCTGTTCTTGGCGTGCGTCCAGCAGGGCAGCGTGTCGCCGAGCACTGTGGCAATTGACGGGGCACATGTATTGGATATATATGTATATATGTATAAAGGAACATTTAAGATGGACTCACGCTTGCCGTTCTCCTGGCAGATGGGCTCCCGATGCTGCACACCGCCGCCGCAGCTGGCGGAGCAGGCGGTCCAGTTGCTCAATCGCCACTGATGCTGCCGTCCGCTGGTCACATTGAAGGCGGGCAGCGTGAACTCATAGTAGATGCCCGTGTTGCTCTCATTGCTGCGCACGATCGCCTGCAGATAGTCGGAATAATATACATAGACAGAGAGAGGGAGAGAGAGAGGGAGGATAAGCTCCTGGTACTTACATAGAGCGCTATGGCATGCTGTATGGGCTGAGGTATTTTGATGGTCTCCTGCTCGTCCAGCCGATCGTAAAGGCTCTCGGCGCCGGCGATCTCGAATTCGCCGGGCATGGAGATCAGACTGTCGCCATTCAAATAAAACTTATCGCCCTGCGCCCGTCCGATGGCCAGAAAGTGCGCCGAATTGGCCAGCTCCTTGATCAGTATGCGACGCGCTCGTGCCGGTATGTTAACGATCTGTACATAAACGCCGTCGCTCACATTGAAGGGCTCACTGTAGATCTCCTTTATGGGCTTGCATTGATCACCAGCACCGCCGCAGACACCGCAACGATCGTCCTGCATGTCCGAGTCAACGATCCAATCGCAACCAACTTTCTGAATGAAACGCTCGTTTAATTGATCTCGCCGACCAGCTGTGCTCCAATAGACGCGTTGCCCGAACTTACCTTGCAGATGCCATCGATGCACATGTTGTTCGTGCCCAGCGTGCAGGGCGTCCCGTCGAGCACCGTTTCGCCCCAGTTGGCGATTATCGTGTCGTCCACATCACTGCAGAACAGGCGACACGGATTGTCTAAAAGTATAACGTGTAGACTCGTTTATGACATATAAATTGAAATAATCTTTGTTTTTCACCCATTTTCCGCTTGTGGAAGTGGATTTTGCATTGGTTTGGTATTGGAATCAGCTATTGCTATGCAGAAATTTAGGTATGGCTTGGAATCAGAATTTATTTTTTGCTAATGAAAGCTTTAATCCGCTCAGGTAGGTGGATTTTGAAAATATAAGGCGAAATGCGTATAAAGTGAATTCATGGAGCGATCTTTGAGAGTGATGTAAATTATTTCAAATTCAAATCAAATTAAAATGCAAATTCAAATAAGTTTAATGAAATTTTTTTTTTTTTAAAAAAAATTTTTTCCGTCGGAAAAGGTGAATTTTGGATAACTTGTGGAAATACTACGTATAGATTAATATGTAAAAAAAATGATTTTTTTGAGGCGTTTAGTCTTAAAACTGATCGGAAATACATTTAAATGTCGCCCATTGAACCTAGAGCTGTATTCATTAATGAATTTATGCATGAATTTAATTTCCACCCAGTTTCCACGCTCGTAGGTGACATATGTTGTTTGCTTTATATTGTATATAAAGTTTTTTTTTTACCAGGCTAACTGCGGACTTACTCTTGTCGAAGAAGGGCAACCACTTGTAGGTGGCGCCCTGGTAGCTGACATTGTCGTAGCGTGCACACTGCTGCGCCCGGAAGCTGGGCTCGTGCTCCGGACAGGGCTTCTTGCGGCAGATCTTGTAGCGCTTGCGCTCACCAATGCAGAAGACGCCGCCATTGGCCGGCACCGGTGAGTCGCATTCGCGCTGCTGTATGGAAACGCCGCCGCCGCAGCTGCGCGAGCATTCGCTCCAGTCGCTCCAATTGCCCCAGCCGCCATGTATGGGCGTCAGCTCCTCCATGCGCACGCATTTGCCATTCTGGCACCATTTGTTCTTGCCGCAGGCGGTGCCCGGCGCCGTCGGGCGCATATTGGTCACGCACTCGCCATTCACGCGACACCACAGCGTCGAGCAGAACTCGTGCGGTGCGGAGCAGGCGCCCACATCGCTGTCCGTGGTCAGATTGAACTGCATGCGGCATTGTCGCTTCGCATTGTACCGCTCGCCCGGCAGCACCTCCGGATAGTTGTACTCGTCCGGCGGAGTTGGTGAATCGTTCAGGCATTCGCCCAGTCCCTGGCTGCAGCAATCAATCGATTATTATCACTGAATCGTGGCCAACTCTAGCCGCTACTTACTCCAGAAAGTGGGTTATGTATTTCCGGCTGCAGTTTGACCAGCAAACCTGCAGCGTATCCGCCCCAAATGTTGGCGTCATGATGTGCACAATGGAGCCCACTCGCGGATGGCAGCCTATCTTGGCCGTGTCGTGGAACATTCCAAAGCTGTGCAAATAAAATATATACAACAGTTAACATTTGGGACAGGTAAAAACTCTACATTTGGCTGGTAAGTTACGTCGATTTTTAATCGATCGAATAATCGATATTGCTTATTTTTTTTATATAAAAGAAAATATTTGTGATAGCTAAAACTTATCTCAAGTCAGTCGTCTATCTCAGCCAAAAACAACAATTTTTGTGTAAATCGATTCGATTATTAATCGATGTACATTTTGGGATTAAAATTATAATCAGTTTTTTTAAGTCTAACATTTAATCAGAGTAGAAATTCGTAATCAATTTCTTATCGATAAGTTTTATTACGTTTTCTTCTCCCATATCTTGATAATTGGTTTTTAATCAATTTTTGTTATCGATAACCCGTTTCTGCGCGTTTCTGCGCGCACTTCAAAAGAACTAAAACCCCAAAAACGTAACGTAATGACGTAAGCAACTCAGCAGTAAGCAGTACTAACGTAAAGGACTAAGCAGACCCTTCAGTTTTCTGCAAACACGGAATTTCCTAAATGCTCTTCATAAAAAGGATATATAAGACATTTAATACGACATTTTACGCAAATGTCATTACGTAATGCAACTGAAGCTTACGCAAGCGTTAGTAGCGAGTCGCTCGACTCACACAGGGGTTAAACTCGATCAACATTGTTGCAATTGAACGACTCAGCGGCAGCTACCTACCTAACCAACACCCCCCCCCCCTCCTCCGCCTTCTCCTCCATTCCCCTCTCGTGATTGCTGCGCTCTACTATAGTTAATCTGTTGAGATTTATTATTCGCATTGTCTTTGAGAAACGACAAAAAACAAACAGAAAAGATCAACAACTAAAACGCGACAAGCAATTTATGCCACGCTCTGTGACTAGACTGCGGGCAAGTCAAAAACCTGATTATTAGAATAGTGCTTAAATCAGCACAGCACAAAATAAAAACAAAAACAAATTCACACACACACGCACACACACACACACACACACACACACACACACACAGAGAGATGGAAAATAAGCATATCGTTAGCCAGCGGCTGCCACCTGACGATGACCGGGCGACCCAGCGACAATCAAACGTAAATTGCACAACAACAAACAAGTCACAATTTATCGACCTGGGCTGTGCTCGACTTGCAGTTACCCTGCTTATCGATAGGCAAAAATGCTTTAATATCGATCATGTATATATACATATATCACGTATAATCAACAATTATCGATAAACATAAGCGATTAAGTATCTAAGAGCTATCGATAAGCATAAACGATTCGACAACTAACGACTATCGATAAGAAGTAACGATTTAATATCTATAGGTTATCGATAATCTTAAGCGAAATAATAACTAAAGGTTATCGATAAGCTTAAACGATTTACTATCGAAATAGCTTGTGTCTTATTTTGCTTATCGATAAAACTATAATCGATTGAAGGAAATCAAAAGTTTGTCTACAAAATAATAACAAAACCTTGCTGCTTTATCAGCCCAAGCTCTCACCATCTAGCGTCTAGAGAGTTTCTTCTTTCTATGAGAAATAAGCCCAAATATACGTGTACCAAATGTCGAGATTGTGGCTTTAAAAAAGAGATCTTTAATTTATAGAAACATGTTTACTAACTAAATGAGAGACCTTAGAGATATATCTCAAATGCATTGCATGTTAATCTAGCTCAGGAATAGTTATATGCCCAATAGTCCCTTCTCAACACTATGCCTGATTACAGGGTATAATGACGATTGTGGCCGCTGCAGCCACTGCAGCGGCTGCTGCTGCTGCTGCTGCTGGCTGATCCGCTGGCCGGTTGAGTCAATCGGAACACGCCAGACTGACGGGCACTTGCCTGCGCTTATAAGGCGTTTTACAAAAATCCACTTGGCACGAACACCAAACGAGATAAGCCTACGAAACCGGACAACTGCGACAGCCACCGGCTGTGCTACCAAATTGCTACGTGCCGCACTCGCCGTGTGTGTGTGTGTGTGTGTGCATTAGAGATGGACCAAAAAAATCAGAGTCTAAATGTTGAAAGATGACATAAACATTAAGCGAATTAATTGCTTGAGCTTAAGCTTTGGATTAATCTTGGCCAGACAAATGAGTGCATGAAAGCTCAGGTATTTTATAAGCATTTTATTGAAAGCTTAAGCCTTAGCTTTGGATTAGTATTGACCAGACAAATTAAAAGCTTTTCGCTTGACAGCTCAGCTATGTTATACAACATTAATTAAAAGTTTAAGCTTAAGTTTTTGTTTAATCCCGGTCAGGTAAAACCAAAGCTGAAGCTTTCAATAAAATACTCACAAAACAACAAGGCTTTCACGTGGAAGCTTTTAATGAACTAATGGAGCTTTAAGCTTGCATGAGCTTTCAAAGCTTTTGGTACATAAAATGCTTAAATAATAATCACATATCAGAATCGGTTCGTAATGCTCTTTGTTCCTCACCTAACCTAAGCCTGAAGCGAATTATATTTCTTAGAAAGCTAACAATATTTTCAGTACTTTAACACTAACATATATTCATAGAGCTTTGAAAATGTTCCTGAGAACGAAAATGAAACTTTTGCTGCCACAACCGTTGATCAGGCAGTTCTCACCCCCACGGGTGGAGTCTGCGAAATGCGTGAAACTCGTCTCAAATGGATTTTTACAAACAACTTTAAAAGGGGCGTTGAGGCCGAACGAATTGTAAATAAAAAGTTTTTTACGGCCATTTTTTCGCCAATTTTCCACAGTTGCGGGTGGAATTTTGAAAAATCACGTCTTCCAGTTTTTCGGAAGCTCAGTCTCGCATTTTGTGGTCAAGGCGAGCTTAAAAAAATGTTTATTCCACTTCCTTCGCATTTAATATGGTGTATAATTTATATAGAGTATACACCATAAATAACAAGAGATTTACGAGTCGATTAGTTGTCCATCTCTAGCTCTGAGTGCGCGTGTGTGTGTCTGTGTGTTTCTCGCTGGTTCTGCGACTAATTGAGCTTGAATAGCGCAAGGAGGGCGGCAACTGCGGAAGGGGCTGAAAGGGAGGTTGACAGTCGAGAAGAAGAGGGGAGCGAAGGGGCGTGTATCTGTGTGCGTGTGTGTGTGTGTGTGTGTGTGTGAACAACTATCGACTGTGGGCGTGCAACGCAGGCGATCATTGTCACAACACACGCAGGTGTCAAAGCATCCGTCGCGTCCACTTAGAGCAGCCATTCATGCGATTTGTTGTTGCTGGACCCATTGAAATTGAATTGAAAGGGTATCACGATTCGGTGACAATGTTTGTAACAGGCATATGGCAAACTATAATACATAAGCAAGAACGGAAAATTCAAGATATATAAATTCCCGTGTTTCATACGAATGTAAAATGACTTTTCCCATTATCGTAATATCGATAAATATCGATCTGTCCGTCTGCCTATCGTCTTAAAATATTGCATAGGTCCGTCTTTCTGTTGCAGGCACGACATATGTCGGAATCGTCCAAATCGGATTACTATATCCTATAGCTGCCATAGGAACGATGGGTTTAAAAGTAGGTTATTGTATGGAAAACATTTTTGTTTATCAAGATATGTTGACCAAACACGTCATTTATAAGTTTTACTATGCTTCTTAAATATATCCAAAATCTTGTTAACATCAGACTTCTATATCATATAGCTGCCATAGGAACAATCGGTCGAAAGATAGTTCTTGTATGGCAAAGTATTCTGTTTTCCAAGATATTTTCACTAAACTCAGCATTTGCGAGCTTGACTATGCTCACAAGCTGCATTTCGAATTTCAGAAAGATCGGACAATAAGCACCGAAGTTAGTTAAGAATGCATTTAACATGCAAGGCAAGGCAGCTTGGCGCGGGGTATTCAATAGTCGGGCACGCCCGACTGGCTGGCTGGCTGGCTGGCTGCTTGCTGCTTCGATTCATTCATTAAACGAATTGGGCTGCACATAAATCTCTTTCGGCTGGTTAAGCGACTCGAGCTGGACTGGAAGTGCATTTCGATGTTGGCCAACATGCAAATGCAAATGTGGCGCCGGGACAGCGGGGGTAGCGGGGGCAGCGGGGGCAGCATAGTAGTAACTGATACGGAAGTTGTTCGACTCACTTGTGGCCCAGTTCGTGCGTGATCGTGTGGGAGAGCATGATGCCGTTGTCCTCGTTGACGCTGCACGATTGCTTCGGCTTGCACATGCCGCCCACATTGGCCAGTCCCAAAGTCCTGCAACACGCATACATTAGCGGGAATTGAGGGGTGGGGTGGGGTGGGAGGGAGGTTGGCGAATACTCACATGCAATTGTTGCCGCATATATTTTTGCGTGTTATCAATATGGCGACATCATGATGATGCGGATCCTTCTCGTTGAGCGTGTTCAGCTTGTGCTGCCAGCTGCAAAATCGATCCAGATTCTTTTGGGCATTCTGCGTGAGATTGAGCTCCGGTTCCGTATCGTTCTCCTGCAGCTGAATGATGCGCACCACAACTATCTCGATGGCATTGCCAATGCTGGGATCCTTGTACAGGGCGGACACCATATTCATAATGGTCAGCAGATAGCTGACGACGTCCTTGTGAAACGCGGACATGGTCGCATCCGCCACAATGAGCGTCTCCACGTGCCTCGGACTGCTGATCGAGCGACGGCTGCGCTCCATATGCGGCCCCACCGGCTGTGTATCGTATTTGAATTTCGTGTGCGGATGCTTTTGCATGCGCCGATGAGGATACAGACGATGATGGAAAAGACGCTGCTGCTGTTGGAGCTGATGATGATGATGGCGTCGCACCTTGCGTCCGCCTTGTATTTTGAACTTGCCACGCGCCTGCCACTCCAGACGCGTCTCCATGCGGCGTCGCGGCTCCCGTGTCCCACAATTGCTAACCGGACTCGAGCTCTGGCTCTGACTGTGGCTGTGGCTCTGGTTGCCGCGCTGCTGACCCTTGTGGCGCTGCTCCTTGCGCTTGCGCTTGTGCTTGTGACGCCAGTGCGGATCCGCCTGCCGAATACGAACAGCAAATGGCAGCTAATTAGTATGTGGCAGCACCATCATTTGTTTGGCTCACCTTCTGCTTGGGCTTCACCGAGGAGCGCTGGAAGACCACGTGCGGATGGCCGTTGATTGGATGCGCCGCATGCTGCTTGGAGGGCTCTATGTAATACTCATTGCTGGCCGTCTTAATGTGGCCCACCTGGCAGAGAAAAATGAATGGCAGCACACGCCAAAAAGAAATCAATGTCAAGCAGAAAGACTTAGGCAACGAACTTGCGAAAAAAAAAAACAAATGACTTAGGCAACAAACTTGAAGCTCAAACGGAATTAGCTTGAGAGCTGTCAAAGAGGTCAAAATCTGTAGAACTGGCTAAATAAACATTTTAATATTATATACAACTTTCCTTCAAATATTAATTTGCTTGTATGTCAAAATATTCCGACCTGCATATTATGTATAAGTATTAAATTGAAGATTAGATAATCACTCACCAGACCGGAGCAGGTGGATATGGCCACGTTGGCCGAGGGCTGGCCGCGCACCTTGCCATGAAAATGGCAATTGAGCTGATGCGCTGGCGGCGGCGCACGTGTGCGCAAATCGCGACGATGTCGCTCCACAATTAGATGCGGCGCCAGAAAGTAGCTGTGCGGTCTGCAAAGCACAATGGGGCATGGTTAAGAGCTGCTGCTGCCGCAGATTGGCGGCCAAACGACAGAAAGACTTACGTCAGCTCCAGATGCAGCGTCTCGTCGCGCAGCGGCAGCTGTAAATGCAGCTCCGGCTGTGCCTCAGCGCTGCGACGCTGCCGTCGATGATCCCGCTGGTGGGCATAGTGGAGGCTGTGCGTCATGAACGCGCCGTCGGCGTGCACACGCCGCGGCACCACCAGCTGCCCCTCGCCCGCCACCAGCTCGTCCGTGTGCAGGCCATAAAGCGATTCGCAGCCGACGCAGCTCAGCCACAGGCAGAGCAGGCTGCTCACATAAAGGCGCTTCATAATTGAACGCTTAAGTACGCAAATTCTCACAACTTGTTCTCTCTCTCTCTTTCTCTCTCTTAGTGTCTCTTATGCTCCTTAATATTCGCACTCTGGGTGGCCGTTAGCCGTTGTCCATGCGTTTTAACAGCTTGGCAATTAGTGGGCACATGGCCGCAATTGCATTATATGCAGGCACCCAAGCCCAAGCCCAATCCCGAGTCCAATCCCAGCCCGGTCAGATTGTCGCGCAGCTGCAAGGCAAAGCATAAATAATAAGTTGATTAATTTCCAAAATATTCCAATTATATTTTAGCAAAAGTATTTTACTGCTTAAAATGGAGTCGGAATCGGGAAGAGAAATATAATTCAAGCATGTAAGTGTGCCCTAGTCGGGCTGACCGACTGGACGATACCCTGTATTAGGCTTACAAACATTATTGCTTCCTACTTTCTACATAAGAACACAAAACCAGGCATACACCCTTATATAACTCCTATTTCTTTCGTGCGATATTTATACAGTTTTCAGGAACGAAATAAGGCCACAAAATCTGTGTACATACCAAAGTTCGAGGTTGTACATTTGAAAATGAGTATTCTGTCAATTTGGAAAGAAATGGCAGAAGATGTCCAAAAAGTGAAATACATTTCAGCTGTGTGTGTTATACGAGCATCTACATACCAAATGTTGTGCATCTTGCTTTTGTAAACTTCGAGTTATGCTTAAAAAATCGAAGTCTCGTTATCGATATTTATCGATATTATGGAAAACGGAGTCGATAACGACAGACGGAAATGTCTCGATCGACTCAGCTCGTCTTTCTTTTCTTTGACAAGTATTTCAAAATGTCAACTCTTAACAAATGAAAAAACAAAAAAAAACACCTTCGTCTCTTGTGAAGATCACTTTAACACTTAATAATACTCATGGATAATTATTTTAAGTACACATTTTTTACAACATGTTCGTTGTTTGTCATACAAAACGAGAGAACCACAGCTGGTACACTACTTAACAAAAATCAATTTGTTCAAAATATATTCATGTTGGAGCACAAATCAGATTTACAGCTGAGTAAAGCGCCAAATGACACCAGGTGAATATTAAGTTCAGATTTAAGTTTAAGCGATTTTTAGGTTTACTTATTTTCATCAACTTATTCATGTAAATATATTTGGTTTTTGGAAGCTTGAACAAACTATTTTATACTCAGCTCAAGCTTTGGCTTTGAGCCTGAGTGTATTTAAAGAAAGCTCTAAGCTTTCCTTTTCTAATTACACAAAAGTTTCATACTTGCTTTATTCCTTTGCAGGACCGCCGGAAGCTTGCTTTAGCGAGAGATTTAAATGATAGCTTTTAGTTCGCTTTTTATTGGGTTACGCGTGGACTTTAAGTGCGCCTTTCATATTCAGCCAACGCTTTTATCTAGTGACAACTTTAAGCTATGTACCTATATTTGTATTCTCCAAAAGCTTTTAGAGAGCTTTTTTCATTTAGTTAAATAGTTTAATAGCTGAATTGCTTTGCAGGACCGCCGGAAGCTTACTTTATTGGATTATGCGAAAGAGTTAAGCGAGAGCTTTAAATGACAGCTTTAAGTTGGCTTTTTAGTGAGCTTTATCTAGCTTATTGCATTTAGCTACAACTTTAAGCTATGTTTCTATATTTGTATTCTGCAAAAGATTTTAGGGAGCTTTTTTTCATTTAGTTTAATAGCTTAATTGCTTTGAAGGACCGCCTGAAGCTTGCTTTATTGCGTTAGGCGAAAGCTTTAAGCGAGATTGTAGAACTTAGCGAGAGCTTTAAAGTACAGCTTTAGCTGTACCTTGCATTAGTCCAAAGCTTTAATCGAGCTTATCGCATTTAGTAAAAACTGTAAGCTATATAGCTAGGCAAAAGCTTTAAGTGAGCTTTTTGCATTTAGTTTAAGCGCACAAAGCGCATGCATCAGAGTTAACTTAAAGCTTAAAGCTTGATTAGAGTGCAACTATTTAATAGTTTTTGAGAGATTATCTTCATTAAATGAATTAGACTCATACTTTTTAGTAGAACGTTAGATTTTGAACCAAAAACATTAATTATAAGAATCTATTAGAGATATTTAAGACCTTATTCAACAGCTTGATGCATGTGTTTAATGTGTAAAAGGGTATTTACTAGTCGAGCACGTGCTGATCGCATATTTTTTTTTGCTGTTTCGTAATGCAATTAATCCAATAATCAAGTAGCTGCCAGTGGCAGCAAGTGTCATTGTGACCATAAGCACTTGGCTCAGTTGACAGCAACAACAACAAGTCAGAGTGCTCGACTAGAAAATACCCTAAGTGCAGCATCCTTCTGCGCAGCTGTGATAAATATGATATATATAAGTGAGCATATACCAAGGTATAAGGTTATATAAGGTATATAGAAAAAGAATTAGTTTTTTTCAATTTTTGGATAAATTTACCCTAATGCTAGTCCATGAAAGTGAAATGCCATGTGACTATACTACTATACCAAGTTTGCAGTATCTATCACTTGTATTTTACGAGTTGTGCTACAAAAAAAAAAACAAATCTCAAAATCGATACTTATCGATGATATCGACAAAAAATGCTATTAAGCAATAAAAATGTTTTAAAGTCGACTCAGCTTGTCGTTCTGATCGGGAAGATGCTTGTTCCTTTCTGTTACATGCATATGCACACAACAATTTACCCATTTCGCATAAGTACAGGGTATACAAAACAGCAACAACAACAACAACAAGGCACAACCGCAAGCCGCGTTGGTGTCGCTTCGGGCCACAATGCATTCGGATTGAATTACAATTGTGCGCATTTCATCAAAAGCTGCTGCTGCTGCTGCTGTTGTTGCTGCTGCTGTTGCGACTGGAAGTAGCAATTGTTGCTGCTGCGGCAGCAATTTTGTAGCTGCGCCCTGGCGCCAGCGCTTTGATTGGCAGCCAATGGCGGAGTTAGCCGACGGATACAGGACACTTGCGTTGCGGAGCGCCGCAATGAATGATGCAAACCCGATCGGGCCAGACAGACAATTATGGCATAAATTTCTACGAAAAAATGCAACAACAACAATGGCAACAACAAAAGTTGAAAGCAAAAAACTATTTCCAGCTAATAAATAAAAGCTGATTAGCTTTTAGCTTTTTAGCAAATGCTTGACAATAAAACTGAAGCTCGAGTTGCGGCAGGCGGCGAGGAAGGGTTACTCAGGTGTTTTTTTTTTGTTTTTTTTGGGTACTGCCCACAGCCAGACAATGGCTAACCAAATTTAAAGCCAAAAAAATGGGCAATAAAATTAAGCAAATCATTTGAATGCGGCGCTTCAAAGGCAAACACAAGAGAACAACAAAAGCGGCGGCACGTCGACGTTCAAATACCCTTTCAGAATTATGGCTGATATAGTTTAGCTCGTGGTTGCAGTTGTCTTGAAGAACAGACAACTTTTCCCCAGAGAATCCAATTTGGGATCTATGTAGCCATCTGCTTTAGTCAAACAATGTCTATGCAATCTATATACAGGGTAGATCGAGTATCGACCAAATGTACAAATTAAGTTGAACATTTGACGACAGATTCAACAAGATCAAGAATCAAGAAAACATATATAATAACTATATACATATATACTCCATGAGTTGGAGGTTTCATCATGCACCGCAAAATCATAATACCCTGCAGTAGGGCATAGAAACAGCGATATTGTGTGTCATTATCAAAGCAACACACGACAACTTAATTATTCAATAGATGAACAGATGACACGAAGTCGACGTCGACGTCGACGTCGCAGCTGACGCTGGAGAAGATCGCAAATCGCCAACTGGCAACTGGCAACTGGAGAGTCCCGTCTAGTCAGTCAATTGTTGTTGTTGTTGTTGTTGCTGTTGTTGGCGCTCTTATCACGATCACGATTTGTAATTTATGATAAATGTTGGCAATTCCATTAATAAAATTAAATAAAGCTCATTAGCTGGCAACACAAAACAAACTCTTTTGGCCAGTCGCAAAACGTGGCCAAAAACCAAATACAAATAAAGATAAAAACTTGAGATTAGAAAGCAAGCGAGAACGCACTTTGCATACCCTATGCTTGATTTCAAATGAATTTTATAAGAAATTTATCTGGAAATAAAATATTATATGACTTTTTGTAGATTTTCCATTTATTACATTAAGTATTCTACTTTTGTTAAGCTAAACATGAAAAGTATCTAAATTTATTTTCTCTGCAGTCGTCAATAGTTTCGATTAGCTCAGCTTTGATATAAGATATTAAAAAATTTATAAGAGATATAATTATATCATATGCAGAGCAGCAAAGTCAAAAAGAATCCTTTCACAGTTCGAACCAGCTTCCTGCCTTTTGTTTCGGTTCGTTTGGCTGACTTTTCACATGCTTCAAACCAGCTATTGGTTCAAACCCCGCCAAGATTTGTATGTCAGAGACTTTCCAAGCTAAATAAATCTGTATCTGACGTCAAACCTGATGTTCAAACTGGAAAGACTCGCAGCAGAAGTGTATTGAAAGACATTGATTTTGTGAGGCGCCTGAAGCAGGCGCCGTTTTAAATTATATTCAAATTGTATGAGAAAAACCCAATGTGACAATAAAATACTGGCCCAGTCACCAGTTCCAGTTCTCGGCTCTCAACTGTCGTCAGCAGTTCCCAGTTGCCAGTTGCCAGTTGCTAGTCGCTCGTCCAGAGTTTGGAGGCTTCTTTCGAAGCGTCTGCGGCGAAACTTGAAAGCGGCGCACAAAATTAGCAAGCGCCAGATTATCATAATGTTAAATGTAGCTAACTGCAGTTCTGCTTCATCTCTCCCTCTCTCATCTATCTCCCTCCCATCTCTCTCTCATCTCTCTCTCTCTCTCATCTCTCTCTCTCTCTCTCTCTTGGCGCAGCTACAAGTTGTCTGTCGCCATTTGGCGCTGTGCGTCGGCTTGCAGGCGCCACTTTTAATTATCAATCAATCAATCAATCACATTTGACGTCTCCCTCCATTAAATGTCAGCCAATTGATTGAATTTTCATTTGGACAACGACAACGAGGGGCATGCCCATACCCCATGCCGCATTGCTGTACGTCTGCCCAGGCGCCATGCCCCATGCCCCATGCCCCATGCCCCATGCCCCATTCATTGATTGATCAATGATGTTGTCTGGCTCGTTGCACTGATTGATGAACTGCAGTCGAGTGTGCTTGCCTTCTCAGCAAATCTCTGACATTGTTTCTCATCTCTAGAGTCTGACGAATAGAAATACCTTGGCGAAATTGCAAAAATGCTTAGCTTTGACTTTGCTATCGCCTTTTTAACTGCTCAGGCGACATTTAAGCGATAGCGGAGAATTATAGCTCAATATATCTAGTTTTGTTTCCTGGCAAAGGCAGCAGCCAAGACTAAGATTCTTTATACCCAGAAGTCCCCTTTTGCTTTTTTCGGCTGAAAGATAAGTTAGCTATAAAGACATAAACTAGGATAGTTCCACTCGTTCATGTTTTCCATTCGTTTCCCCAGGATCTCTTACAATAGACTTTACCTTAAGGCAGATAGAAAAGCGATAGAAAGGCGATACGCCTAGGAATAACTGATATTCCTTTCGCGGGCAATTTATTTATTTACACTTATAATAGTGAGCTTATATGGAAAAAAGTATATAATAATTAAGGTATTTTGTACGAGTGCATATAAGTATTATATATATGTATATATGTGTGTGTGTGTGTGGGCGTGTGTGTGTTAGTGTATACATGCATGTATGTATGCATTTATGAATATATGTATGCATGCATGTTTGTTTTCGTATACCAAACGCGGACCAAGCTTACTTTTCGCTGTGCTGCAAATTTAAATAATACGAATTTCTACCAAGTGCTCTTCTCCTCGATTCTCAAGAATTCAAGTAGGCTCTGCAGTTTGCATGCTTAGCTACTAGTGTAGTGCCTTTTTTTTTTGTATTTTTTTTTCTTTGTGTGTACGTATATATATTTATATGCATGTATGTATGTATACATGTATACATATGTATGTATGTATGCATGCATGCATGTATGTACGTATGTATGTATGTATGCATGTATGCATGTATGCATGTATGCATGTATGTATGTATGTATGTATGTATGTATGTATGTATGTTTGTATGTATGTATATATGTATATATGTATGTATGTATATATGTATATATGTATATATGTATATATGTATATATGTATATATGTATATATGTATATATGTATATATGTATATATGTATATATGTATATATGTATATATGTATATATGTATATATGTATATATGTATACATGTATGTATGTATGTATGTATGTATGTATGCATGTATGTATGTATGTATGTATGTATGTATGTATGCATGTATGTATGTACGTATGTATGTATGTATATATGTATGTATATATGTATGTATATATATATATGTATATATGTATATATGTATATATGTATGTATATATGTATGTATATATGTATGTATGTATGTATGTATGTATGTATGTATGTATGTATGTATGTACGTATGTATGCATGTATGTATGTACGTATGTATGTATGTATGTATGTATGTATGTATGCACGTATGTATGTAGGTGTCTGGACAGTCATTCATACATGTACGCATGCATGCATGTTTGCATATATATAGAAAACAAAAATGCATGCATGTATAAACAGGCATGCATATGCAAACTTTAAACATCGCCAATAAATCGTTTAATGTCATTTCCATCCAGGAAGCTTGGATTCTGCGAAAAGTGAGAAACACGTCTCAAATGATTTTTCATATGGATCCTTGGAAATGAATTTGAGCACGAAATCTTTCTATTTCCACCAAGGAAGTATGGATTTTCCAAAAACTGCGAAACACCCTTCAGATGAATTTTGACAAAGACCACTGAAAAAGTTTTTGAAGCCGATCGCATGGTAAGTAAAAAACTGTCATACAACCATTTTTTGGTAATTGAGAGCTTTCAAAATAACTTTTATGCAATTCGCACAAAACTTAAGACAGCCCAAAACATCTTTGAATCGCATTTTCCACCGTGTAAGCTTGGATTCTGCAAAAAGTGCGAAACACGTCATAAGTGATTTTTTGTATAGATCTTTGGAAATTGGAAATTTGAACACGAAACGTCAGCCACCCAAACTTTGGCCCCCATTTCCACCAAGGAGGAATGCATTTTTCGAGAAGTGTGCAACACCCCTCAAATTAATTTCAATAAAGATCTTTGAAAATGAGTTCGAGGCCGATCGGATGGTAAGCAAAAAAGTTTCATACAAAGGTTTTTCGCTATTTTTCCACCCGTGCGAGTGGAATTTTCCGAAACCCCTTCTTAACGTGCACCTTCAACACATAAGGTAACTACAGTGAAAACTTCAGCTTGCGAGCTCTTGCGGTTTGGGCTTTGATCACCAACCTGTCAGTCAGTCAGGACAACCAATTTTTTATATAGATAAATATTATATTCGTTGGCTGTTAAGAAAGCGATAGAATGGCGATACAGCAGCAACAAGGATGTGTCATCAAATCGCGCACATTTCCAGTGAATCATTGAAACACTTTGATGACCCACGCAACGAATGATCTCACATAGTTTCTCTTATTTAGGCTGTTTTCCTCGATTGCCAATTTCACTATAGACCAAATGTGATTTACACACACACACACACACGCACACACACACGCGCACGCACACTTCTTATGTGCTCGTAATAATAAATTTATTATTATGAGTATTTTTTCCCCATTTTTTATTTTAATAAAACAACAAATATATATAGATATATTTTTTTTTTCAATGACCGGCGTTGGCGTTCCAAAATTGACATTTGTCAACAGCTTTGTTGACGCTTCGCTTAATTTATTAGCCACGTTTTGTTGTCGCTTTACATTTGGCCTGGCAGCTCGATCACATCATCATCTCGCGCTAATGATCATCATTAATGATCATCATTTGGGGCATAGGCGACAAGCTGAGCTTTGTATGCAAATAATGCGACCAAAAGACGCGCACACAAAATACCAACAGAAAAATCCCAGAAAAAGCGAATAAATAAGAGTGCTCAAGTCGGAAGTGCCCGACTCGAAGATGCCCTAGCTAACTGCACACAATATCTAACTTCCTTCTTAGATACAGCTAAGGCGGCTGTGCTTCTTCTTTGCCTCACATTCTTGATGAAGTTCGGTGCTTGTAGTCCGATCTGATATGAAACTCGTACGAACGTGTTCCTATGCCAAATCGAAAAGCTCTTTATCTTTAAAATATCATATTTTTTTAATTTTGGGGTAATCGGGCGTAGCTAAATGAAATATTACTATTCTATATATATTATACGAGAGCTGATCTACCAAATTTGTTTTATCTAGCTTTAGAAACTTTCGAAATATTCATATCAAATCTTAAGTCGAAATCGATTTTTATCGATATTATGATAATGCTGGAAATATCGCAGGAAAACTTTATCTGCATTTGTTATATGACAATACATATTTGAATGACGAACAGACAGACCGACATCATGGTTAGATCGACTTAGCTCTTTGTCCTGAACCTGATCAGGATTATATATAATACCAGCAACATAAATAGTCACAAAAATATTATGCTCTTCTTACCCATTTTCAATAGGTTCAGGGTAAGCAAAACATATACTAATACAAATATATTTTATTTGTGAGAAATACCAATTTCAGTTTGAAAACTTTAAAAATGCCGGTTCTAATTTCTGGTTTTAATTTTCTCTAATTTATGATTTTTATTGGTATTTTTATAGTTATTGTTAACTATAAGCCAATTTATAATTCAAATTTAAGCAAAACTGTATTATAAATTAATTAGATGTTAATTAGGCAAATTCTTGACGCAGGCGAATCTAAGGAAATGCATTTCTTAGAAACTATTACGATAATCATTATTATTAGTATTAGTTTTATTATTGGTATTATTATTAGTAATGTTATTGTTATTGTTATTATTATTAGTTTTATAATTTGTATTATTATTATTATTATTATTATTATTATTATTATTATTTTTATTATTATTATTATTATTATTTTCATTATTATTATTATTATTATTAATATTAGAACTATTATTTTTATTATTATTATTATTGTTATTATTATTATTATTATTATTGTTATTATTATTATTATTATTATTATTATTATTATTATTATTATTATTATTATTATTATTATTTTTATTATTATTATTATTAATTTTATTATTGGCATGTTATTCGTACTGTTATTGTTATTATTATTATTATTATAATTATTTTTATTAGTATTATTATTATTATTATTATTATTATTATTATTATTATTATTATTATTATTATTATTATTATTATTATTATTATTATTATTATTATTATTATTATTATTATTATTATTATTATTATTTTTATTACGAATATTGACATTTTATTATTAATATATTTTCTTTGCTTAGAGAACCTTCGGGAAACACTAGAGACATGAGATTTGTTAGTGATATGATAAGAATACAGGGCATATTTCTGATATTTAATACCCCGGCTCTATATATTTGGGTTTCTATCAAGTTAGCTTGGATCAGTTATAATATATGTACTTCTCTTATTGATCGCCCCTGGAACAAACGCTATTTGCCCAAAGAACGTTTGAGAACTTCGCCGTCGTAACTTCGTTGGATAACATCTGCCCACCAGGCGTATGGCAAAATCGTTCAGAAAATGGCAAAAAGTGCGGCAAGGGGCGAGCTGTGGAGTTTATAGAAAGATTTCACTTGGATGCGAGGCAGAGACGAGACCAAAGCAATTTGTACGCCTACCAGGCAGCCGTAAGAGAGAGAGAGAGATAGGGAAAGGGAGAGAGGGGAGCCGGGCTGCGTGAGAGAGAGAGAGACTCCCATATTGCTGCGTGGCTTCATTCACATACGTATATGTATGTATATCTCTTCTTCTTTTTTCATTCATGCGTTGTAGTTTCATTGAGACACACACACGCACGCCCAATGCGAGACACACACGCACACTCACACACACACGCACACAGCTTTTATTTTTATGAATGAAATGAAACTTTTAACGTAGTAAAACGCGCAGCGACGGACGTGCGCAGAGGAGGGGCGCGCGCGCCGGGACCGGGGCCTCAGCTCTGTCCAGATCGCACGTAACTCCAACCAAAGGCGCATATGTGGATCTAATGTTGTTGTTGTTGTTGTTGTTGCTGCTGTGGTTGTTGTTGTTGTTGTTGCTGCTGTTACCGTCTCGAGGCATATTTTAATTTCTTTAGTGGCGGGCGTCTCCGCGTCGGTTCCATCGCATGTGGGCCGAAAATGTATTTTTTATGGCGACGTCGTTTGATTTTTTTATACCCTAGACCCATTGAAAATTGTTCAAAAGGGGTATTATGACAGAAGAAGACATTTACGATCACAGATGTATATATATATATATATTTGAACAGCTCGCCGAGCTGTTTCGATCTAGCCTATGTGAAATCTGGAGATTTCTATTATCTGTAATATCGATAGAACAATGGCAAGAAATGTGAAGAAATATTACCTATGCTCATTTCTTGCGATTGTGTTATCGATATCTTCCACTTTCATGACATCGATAAATATCGATTTTGAGAAATGGACTTATTGTAAAATGTTAAATTCCAGTTATTAGGTTTAAATATCACTCGATTTATATATGCAGGTTCATTATCATATTCATCGATAATAATCGAAATTATTGGAATACTAAATATGCTATTTACTTGGTGTAAATCGAACTCGATTTCATTACATATATAACATATGAAACCCCAATTTTGACAGGTACAGCCTTGCGCTCTGGGATATGCCCATAAATCTGTGCCATAAGTAGATCTTGAAAATTTCAAATGGATCGGATCATAAGATCCGAAGTTAAACAAGTCTAAATAGTGTGACCAAAGTGTGGAGCCTGAGTGAAGAAGTGAGTGTAGGGTATGTGCCAGTCGAGCAGTGTAATTTGCTTTTTGTTAAGTTTGTATCTCTCTTCAGCTTGTTGCAGGCCATAAATTTTGCACAGGCGTTGCTCGGGATGGCCACGGATCGTCAGCGCTCGGAGATTGTTGTTGGAGTTGGCGAGGGGAAGCGGGGTGTGTGTGTGTGTGTGTGAGTGTGTGTGTGTAGTGGGACGCACTGCAGCCCACAAAATAACAACAAAAAAAACAACAGCAACAAAAAGTTATAACAAATCATTTAATTTGCTTTTATCTGTGCTGTCTCATACAATGTTGTTGCTGCTTCTGGCCAAAAAAAAAAAAAAAAAAAACAGAAAAAAAAAACATGCGCGGCGCTTATTTTGACCATTTTTGGGTGCTGCTTGTGGCATTTATTTGGCTCGCCTGGCTCGCCGTGTATCTGACAGATACACATACTGTATCTGTATCTGTATCTGTGTATCTGTGTACCTGTATCTGTATACGAGTGTGAGATCACACAGGAAATTAGCTTAATATATGGCTACCGTTTTGCCCGAAACCAACAATAAAAAAAAAAACAACTGCAAACAGCAGCCGCAGCACGTTAATAGAAACAGAAAGAAAACAGAAGAAGAAATAAATCGAAAGAAACGTCGTTTTTTGTCTATCACACTCTTCCTCCGCAAAATAAATAATGAAACAAAGTAAAAATAAAAAAAAACCCTCGTGCATGCGCCCCCAAAAGCTGGCACTGGCGAGCAGCTATATCAGAAGACGTCAAAATTATGGATGCATGGGCGCAGTCGTAACTCTCTGAAAATGATTTGACCGCACAACCAAATGTACTACAGTGAAAGCTCCACAAAACGGACAGCTCCTTGAACGGATGTGAAACGTAGCCAGAGTTTTTGCTTTTTCTTTTAACTATTTTCTTCGTTTTTTTCCTGTTGAAACACAAAGAATCCAGAATATAGGAAATATTCTGGCAAAAACTTTAAATTTCACTTAAAATAAGCACAAAATAGCTTGAGACAAGCCTTAAATATATATGCATACCCTATAGAGTTGGAGATGTCTCCAGCTTTTTCATGACAAACTTATATATCGTATATAAGGGCTATATAAGGGCATAAAAATGTATGTTTTAAGACTTTTCTGTTTTGCTTCTAGCTATTTTGCGCTTGTTTTAAGTCGAATTTGCATAGAGCTTTTTTTTCACCATATTTCATTTGTTTACCCCAAAAAGGATTCTTTGAATACAAACTGGAAGAAACTAAGATAAAAGTTGATAATATGTATATGTATTTTTTTGCTATATATATGTATTCGTGTTCAGTATCAAGAATCGCGTGGATATAGCCAATTCCGTCTGTCTTAAAGATAACGTCCTGAAACTTTGCATAGTTCCCTCTTTCTGTGGTAGGCAGCAGAAACATCTAACTCGCAGCCTGCCGGATCGGACTACTATATCATCATAGCTCTAGATTTAGCTGTTCTTCAAGATATCTTGACAAAACTTAGCTTTACTTGTGGTTTTATCCACAAGGTTTTTGAATCTCCGACCTTCGAATTTACAATTGAATGAATTTTCACAAAATTAAATTTTCTTTTTAATAGATCTCCTCTCAGTAGCTTGTGTTAAAAATTTGAACATTTTCGCAAAATAATCCCTCCTAAGATTTCTTCCCAGCGATTTACCAGTTATGAACAAATGGAAAATTGTGTAAGAATTCGAGAGTTTTAATTCGAAAAAAGTATCATCAAGAAAAACATATTCAGGCAAAGAAAAAACCAAATCAAAATCCGAGATAAATCTTTCAGATGGAAATATGAGCTGAGAAAATATATGATCCTATATATGAGTTCAACATTTATATATATACTATTTATTTTTATTTATTTTATTCTTTTTATATTATTTTTTATACAAGTAAAGTTTGCCTTTTCTGTCTATTCTTGGGCTTCTTTAAATTAAAATTATGAATTTTTGATATGAGTAAAAATTAATTTCTAAGTATGAATAAAATATTATAATTTCTATACATCGTAGAGCACCAATAATTTACCTAATTTGAATACAAAACTTTTTTCCATTTTTTTTTTTAAAATTTTTCATTCTTAAAATTTCTAATTTGAGAAAAATGTGAACTTTTTTTTTAATGAAATTGAGGTTTTTTATTTTGAAATTTGAAATTAAATTGATCTGTCCGGGCAACTCGCCCCGTTTGTTTTTTTTGGGGACTCATTTTGAGTACAAATTGAAATTTGTTTTTAACATTCCATATAATATTTATAATAATGAATCTATGATTGTGATTGGAGGGCGTTCCGAGTACTCACCCCTGCTGAGATTGTTGTTGTTGTTGTTGTTGTTGTTGTTGTTGTTGCTTGTGTTTGTTTTTGCTCTGAATGAAGCCCGTAAAGATGTCAACCGCAAATACCGACGTGCTTGCTGATTATAATTATGATGATAATGCCCGATGATGATGATGATGATGTTGATGTTGATGTTGATGCTGGGATGATGTCAGGTAAATACTGCGGCCAACGACGGCGATTTGGGTCGTCGGCGGATTCTTCAGAATCGCAACAGGCACAAAAAAGTAAACAAACAAAAACAAAAAAAAAACCAACAAAAAAAAACTCCCAAAAAACAACAAGAGAGTTAATATGTTTGCGCCGGCGATGACTAAGCGATTTTCAATATTGAATTAGTTTCTGTTTCCGTTCTTTTGCTCACTTTTTGTTGTTGTTTTTTTTTTTTGTTGCGCATGCGCCACACGCGCTGATAAACAAACAATTAAAAAAAAACAAAATAAAATTGATGTGAGAACAAAATTGCACGAAATGAAATTAATTTCCGAAAAATCCATTTAAAAAAAATAGCGTTTGCGCGCGTTTTTTTTTTTGTTTTGCCGATCGCTTATCGATGCCAATTTCAATTTCAATTTCAATACAATGCGAGTCGATTCGTGCTTGGGCACACACTTGCACGCGCACGCGCGCACACTCTCTCACACACACACACACACGCACACGCACACACACGGACACGCCGGCGCAGTCGCCGTTCGGACTCAAACTAAGTGAAAATTGCAAGCGGGCACTGGTTTTATTGAAAGGAAAGATTGGGGAGCCAGCCCAAAGCCGCAGCCGCAGCGCCGGAGCCCAATGAGCCGAACCAGTGCCGGGCCGCACGAGCGCAACGAGCGAACCAGCAAAACGAACGAACGAACATGCGAGCGCAAACGAATGAACAAGCGCACACGAGCGATTGTTGCTGCGGCAGCGCCAGCGGCAGCGACAGCGCAGCTCCCGCTGATGCGCGCGCTCTCACTGAATGGAGTTAGCGGCGTCAACGGCTTCGGCGTCTTATTGCCGCGCCGCCAGCTGCATGTGACCCCCCAACGAACACCCCACCAAAAGGAAATGCGACTGCTGATGCTGCTGCTACTGCTGTCGCTGCCGCTGCCACCGTCGCTGCTGGCAGTGACCCTGTCGCTGTGGCCCATTATCAGCATTGTCATCATGCGAGTCTGTCTGGAGTTGTTGTTGTTGTTGTTGTTGCTATGCGTGGCGCTATCAGCAAGGCAACTGTTTGCAATATAATTATAATCATATCATGCATATCTCATGTTGTTGTAGTTCTCATTGTTTTTTTTTTCGTTTTTTTTGTTCTTTATGATGCGCAGAAATTGCTGCCTTATCTCGCTCCAGTTCCAGAAACTGCCACACAGCGACGAGGCGGCGCCGCGGCGCAGTCAAGGACGACACCGTTAAATGCACAAAAGCGCCAGCGGCGCAAAAAGGGGAGTAAATTGTTTAAAATTATCACATTGTAAACGAAGAAAAAGCAAAGCGGCAGACGGCGACTGCAGACGATCCGCGCTGGAGAAGATCATTAACAATGCGCCGTGGCGCGCAAAAATAGCCACGAGGAGAACAAATCACATTATTAGTCTACGTCGGCGTTGGCGTCGGCGTTGGCGTCGATGTCGGCGTCAGAGTCAGCGTTGACGTCGTTGCACGTTATTTTTAAAAATTTGTTATATGGCGCCCCGTTTGATTTTTAGGCGCCAAGCGCTGGCGGTGGCGGCGGCGTCGGCGTTTGGCGGCAAATTGTGGCGACACGTCTGCTGCTGGAACAGCGGCAGCGGCAGCAGCAGCAGATACAAATGCGATAATGTGAGGAGGAGGAACAACAGCAACAAAACATACGAAATGCTGCGATACAAGATACAAGATAAGAGCAATGCACGGAGAGGCGCGACGCGACGCGACGCGACAGCCAGCAGACGCCAGCCAAAGACGCGTCGCGCAGCATCGTCGTCGTCGTCGTCGCCGTCGTCGCCGTTACCGATGCCAACAGATATCAAGCACGTCTCAATCTCAAATCATTCAGGGCCGGTCTCTCGGCCCCGACTTGGCCAGAAAGGTTTTTGCCGGTGATGCTTGCGCCGCCAACGCCGCCGCTCAATTAACAATGAAAAGTCGGTCTGGTACGTCATAATATATTTTTATCTGATTACCAGGCAGCAGGCACCAGACTAGCCACAAATCGTGCGTTGGCACAAACACACACACACACATACACCCATACACACATACACATGGCTACCTCCCAAGCATCATCCTTGCTATCTGTGTGTGTATTTGTATTTAGTTTTTTTTTTTCGCGTGACTCTCAGATCTGTAATCAAGAAATCTCACTTGTGGCGCCGCCGTCGCATCGGTGTGACGCCACACATGCATTCACCTGTGTGCGTGCGTGTGTGTGTTGTGTGCTGTGTGTGGCGCCAACATTGTTAAACGCCGCTCACATTTCGCAGCTGAATGAATTGTGCCACGATGTGTGGCCAGGCAGCATGGCCTATTGTCCATTGTTGTTTTTATGCTGACGCATGCATTGTTGGCAGCACATCCTTATTTGAAAAAACAATTTGAATTTCAAATTAAAAATCAAACGAGTTTTGCACGCGCCGCCGTTGACATGTGAATGGCAATGGCGACAAAACAAATAATCAAAACAAACTGTGAACAGCTGTCCGACGAGGGCTGCAAGCAATGAAATCAAATTCGTAATCCGATATGCAATTTAATCGAGTGAGTAAGAGACATGTATGCAATACCGATGTGTACTTTGTTTTCTTGGTATTAATATATTTGGAATAGGATAAAATCATAAATTATTAAGATTACCCTAAAATAACGCTAGCTACCAGGTTTCAATATCGCCAATTGGAAATAAGCTACTTTTCACTTGAATATTATTTTATCGTAGTTGTGTAATGTTTTCTTAAACTTTTGCTTGGCCTTTGTTCTTATCCACTGTGAGCAGCATACTACTAGATATTTGCCATTTGAATGCGCCGCGCATTAAGTCAGCTGTCAAACAAAGAGCTGGCAACCCTGTCCGCTGTTACACTGCGACTGTCAAAAGCGATAAAAAAAAGTTGTCTGCTCGGCATTAAAATTTATTTGTAGCGCTGCTAAATATTTTCTAGCATATCGGTAAGTTTTGTTTACGCTGGCACTTGCAATTTTATTTAACTGGTAAGCGCACGGCTTGGCGAGCAAAGGCGAGGAGGCTGCCACCAAACGATAAATGGCCGAGAAAGTGTCTGCTCGGGCTGCGCTTGCAACTTATGTAATTGCCCGTAAATTGAATGTTGTTGCCAATTTGTTGTTTGTGTATTGATTTGTTGCAGAAAATATGATACGTGCACCGCTTGTGAAGGCGCTGGGCGCGCTCGGCTCACCCACACACCAAATCGCCAGCCGAGCGGTCCGCACCAGCGCGATCATGGCCCAAACGCCGGCCAAGGCGCCCGAGAAGATCGAAGTCTTTGTCGATGATATACCCGTGATGGTTCTGCCAGGCACCACAGTGCTCCAGGTGAGCGCACTTGAGCTTAGCTTTCGAAAATAAATCAAAATCAAAGAACACACTCCACTCCACTCTATCCGTGCAGGCTGCCGCTGAGGTTGGCGTTGAGATTCCGCGCTTCTGCTATCACGAACGCTTGGCCGTGGCCGGCAATTGCCGGATGTGCCTGGTGGAGGTGGAGAAGAGCCCCAAGCCAGTCGCCGCCTGTGCCATGCCCGTGATGAAGGGCTGGCGCATCAAGACCAATTCCGATTTGACCCGCAAGGCGCGCGAGGGCGTCATGGAGTTTCTGCTCATGAATCATCCGCTCGATTGCCCCATTTGCGATCAGGGCGGTGAGTGCGATCTGCAGGATCAGGCCATGGCCTTTGGCTCCGATCGTTCTCGCTTCACGGACATCAACTATACGGGCAAGCGGTAAGCTCCTTTCACAGCTCTCAATGTAATCTTATATAATTGCTCTACTCTGCTCTGCTCTGCTGCTTTTAGTGCTGTGGAGGACAAGGACATCGGACCGCTGGTCAAGACAGTGATGACGCGCTGCATTCACTGCACCCGCTGTGTGCGCTTCGCCTCGGAAATAGCTGGCGTCGATGATTTGGGCACAACTGGACGCGGCAATGATATGCAAATTGGCACCTATGTGGAGAAGCTCTTCCTCACCGAGCTCTCGGGCAATGTGATCGATCTGTGCCCCGTCGGGGCGCTCACTAACAAACCCTACAGCTTTGTTGCACGCCCCTGGGAGATACGCAAGGTGGACAGCATCGATGTGCTCGACGCCGTCGGCAGCAACATTGTGGTGAGCACGCGCACCAACGAGGTGTTGCGCATCCTGCCGCGAGAGAACGAGGACGTCAACGAGGAGTGGCTGGCGGACAAGTCGCGCTTCGCCTGCGACGGCCTGAAGCGTCAGCGTCTGGTGGCGCCCATGGTGCGCATGCCCAACGGCGAGCTGCAGGCCGTCGAATGGGAGGGCGCGCTCATCAGCGTGGCCAAGGCGCTGAAGAAGGCCAACGGCCAGATCGCTGGCGTTGCCGGTCAACTGGCCGATGTGGAGGCGATGGTGGCGCTCAAGGATCTGATCAATCGGCTGGACGGCAACCAGCTGGTCACCGAACAGGACTTCATCAAGGGCAGCGGCATCGATGTGCGCTCCAGCTATCTCCTCAACAGCACCATTGCAGGTACGTGCTTTTCCCATTTCCCGCTTTCACATGTATTAATGCTTTGCGTTTGCGTTTGCGTTTTAGGCCTAGAGCAGGCCGATGCTGTGCTGCTGGTGGGCACCAATCCGCGCTACGAGGCGCCGCTGGTCAACACGCGCCTGCGCAAGGCCTACGTTCACAACGAGCTGCAGATTGCCTCGATTGGACCCAAAATCGATCTGTCCTATGAGCACGACAATTTGGGCTCGGACGCCAGCCTGATCAAGGACGTGTGCAGCGGCTCGCATGCCTTCTCCAAGGTGCTCGAGGGCGCCAAGAAGCCGGCCATTATCATTGGCGTCGATGTACTGGAGCGACCCGATGGCGCTGCCATACATGCCGCCATCTCCGAGTACTGTCAGAAGCTCAAGAAGCCGGTAAGGAGTCGCCGGCGAAGCCATCTTCGAGTCGCAAGCGTTTGTAACATTTTTGTATTTTCTGTTGCAGGATTGGAATCCCTTCAATGTGCTGCACAACAGCGCCGCGCAGGTGGGCGCCTTCGATGTGGGCTACCAGCCGGGCGTGCAGCGCGCCTTACAGTCACAGCCCAAGGTGCTGTTCCTGCTGAACGCCGATGCCGGCAAGATAACGCGCGAACAGCTGCCAAAGGACTGTTTCGTTGTGTATATTGGTTCGCATGGTGACAATGGTGCGTCCATTGCGGACGCTGTGCTGCCCGGCGCCGCGTACACCGAGAAGCAGGCGACCTATGTCAACACGGAGGGCCGGTCACAGCAGACACATCCGGGCGTCTCGCCGCCGGGCATGGCACGCGAGGATTGGAAAATCTTGCGCGCTCTCTCCGAGGTGGTCGGCACACCGTTGCCCTACGACACGCTCGACGAGCTGCGCTCGCGTCTCGACAATATTGCGCCACATCTGACGCGTTACGGCCAACTACAGCCGGCGGGCGGCAGCGAGGCGAGCGCCCAGGCCACACCCGTGAGTGTAACGAATCAAATTGCGAGCCAAAACCGAATCGCAACTAAACCAGTTTTTTGTTTGCCATCATTTCAACAGAGCAAATCCATCAGCGGCACGCCCATCGATGTGAAGCAAAAGGAACTGCGCGACTATTTCATGACCGATGCCATCTCGCGCGCCTCGCCCACCATGGCCAAGTGCATATCGGCGGTCAACAAGCAGCAGCGCCAGGACGAGGCGGCCAAGCAGCGTGCGGCCATCTAAACGGCGGCCGCGCCCCAACTTCTGATCTGATGTGTGGCCTATAACATAAATCTTAAATAATTAATGTTGTTTTTTGATTTTATTTTTTATTTTTTTTTTTAAATGCCTATCCAAACACTTTGTGCTCTTCGATTATTGCCGAATACTCAAATCTTGGAGAGCAGCAAGCGGAAACGGAAGCGACTGCAAGAGATGCTAAGAAACAAAGAAAAGGAAAATGGAATTAAAACAATTGTGTGTGGGGCGCTGAGCAGTTTGTAAATGTCATTGAATTTGTTGGAGAAGAAACAAACGAAACAATTCGCAAATAGGAAAAGGATAAACCACAAAATAAACTTTAAATATATAGTAAAATTGCGCGATATATTGTATATGCACATAAGAGTTATTATTATGTAGACCACCGCGTAGATTCGAGCTACTATAAACTAAACACTTTAATTATATAGACTTCTCGTTCTTGTGCTCAGCCCTTGCACTCTTCTAATCGGTTGCCAATTAGCGAAAAGCTACATTTCAAATATACATATATATATACAATATAAATATCATACACTATATAAGCATCCCGTTGGGGTGAGTTTTTATGCTTTTTAAGAGGGAGCTGACATGACATAACATATATCTATACATATATATGGAAGTAGGGTATATATATGCTGATTGAATTCGCAATGAAATATTCAATTTGATTTTGCTTTGAAATCCAAGTTGAATATACGAAACTGGATTATGTAAATCTTGTTTCGTTTTTCTAGTGCCAAATCGTATTTATTTCAGTTCGTATATCCGACTTTCTTATATCTTAACCAGTTTGGCTTGAATTGCCTTTAATTAGAGATTCATTAGATGCATTTTTCAGTATGTGTTTATATTCAGCATATATCTGTATAAATTAACTATAATATATATTCTCGACCTCGAGCTGCGATCCGATCTAGCCATCTGTCTGTTTGTCCGCAACGATAAACGCGACGATCTCAATGATTAGATCGATTTTATTTTAGGTCATCGATAACATCAGTTTTCTTCAGGAAATCGATAAATATCGATGAAGCCATCCTGTTTCTTATCGATCTCAATGACTAGATCAATTTTATTTCAGTTCATCGATAGCTTCCTTTTTTCTTCATCAGGAAATCGATAAATATCGATGAGACCATCCTGCTTCTTATCGGTCTCAATGACTAGATCGATTTTATGTCAGGTCATCGATAACATCAGTTTTCTTCTTCAGGAAATCGATAAATATCGATGAAGCCATCCTGTTTCGTATCGATCTCAATGACTAGATCGATTTTATTTCAGGTCATCGATAGCTTCCTTTTTTCTTCTTCGGGAAATCGATAAATATCGATGAGACCATCCTGTTGCTTATCGATATTATTTCAGGTCATCGATGGCTTCCTTTTTTCTTCTTCAGGAAATCGATAAATATCGATGAGGCCATCCTGCTTCTTATCGGTCTCAATGACTAGATCGATTTTATTTCAGGTCATCGATAACATAATTTTTCTTCATTAAATCGATAAATATCGCTGAGGCCATCCTGTCTCTTATCAGAGCTTACAGCTGGAAATACCTAATTCGATATGCTGGCTCTCGCATAACATAAAGCAGACCTTATGGAAACCCTATCCTCGTTCACCGAAAAATTAAAAGACTCCAATACGGACGACATGGTCCCCGGATTTGCAGCTCTAGCCGTGCGTCAGTCATCAATCAATCACAATAATACACGACAATCGTTTCGCATGTGAGAATGTAAAGCTTATATTTGTTTTTTTGTTTTTATTTTTTTGTTTACCGTAAAAATACAGATTATTTTATTATTATTTAATCATCATTTTCATATAACATAATTTCGTAATTTTGGATGCATGCCGCACAGAGGCCGCGCGGCCAGGCAAATTTTGGGGGTTTTTTTTGGGTAACTCGTAAGCGCTTCAGTTCGACTAAAGTTAAGAGTCCCTTCCCCGTCTGCCCGTCTGTGGGTCGGCTGAGCTATTGTGTGTGTGTGTGTGTGTGTGTGTGTGTAGGTGTGTGTGTGTGTGCTACTATCGAAACTAAATTAAAACTTGAACTTTTATCGCTTTGAAGCGGCAACAACTCTCAAATTCGTTGGCCCAACCAGATGTTAGTGTGTTTGTGTGTGTGTGTGTGTGAATTGGGGGGGGGGCAAATACATTGTGATGGAGCAGTCCATTTAGCTGCAGCAGCTGGCGGGCGTTGGATCGAGGCCGGAACGCTTGGTGATGCTGAGACGTGTAAACTCCTCGGCGGTGGTCGGATGAATGCCGACGGTGTTCATCAGCGTGGGTATGGTCAGGCCGGACTTGAGGGCAGCGGCAAAGCCCTGTATTACCTCGCCGGCGACCGGTCCCAAATAGTGCAGGCCATAGACGCGCTGATCGCCGCTGCGCTGGGCGACAGCCTTCACATAGCAATAGCGCACGCTCTTCTGCGGTATGAAGAACTCCGTGGGCTTGTAATAGCCGTGGAATACCTCAATCTCTTCGGCACCGTACGCTTTGACGGCATCCTCTTCGCTCAGGCCGACGCAGGCATACTCCAGCGGTGTGAACACCGTGGTGGCCACATCAGCGTAATCCATGCGCAGATCCGAGTCGGCGTAGAGGCGACGAGCCAGCAGACGGCCGGCTAGGACAGCGACGGGCGTTAGCTCGGGCTTGCCATAGATAATATCGCCGACAGCATAAATATGCGGGACATTGGTTGTCTCCTCGCAGTCCACCTGTATCTTGTCCTTGTGCGCGAGCACACCGGCATTGTGCAGATTCAGATCTTCGACCAGACCCTTGCGCCCGATGGCCCAGAGGACCGTATCGAATACATCGCTTTCGACCTCGCCGGTCTCCGTGTTCTCGTACTTGACCAGCAGTCGGCCGTCCGATTGCTTCTCGACGGACAGCGGCACAGTTTTGCGCAAGAACGGAATGCCACGCTCCTCCATGGAGGCGGCCACCAAATTGGCCATTTGCTGATCAAAGCCGCGCAGCACAATCGAACGCACCATCACGGTGGGCTCATAGCCGAGACCCTTCAGGAAGCCGGCGCACTCCAAGCCAATGTCTGAGAGGAACACAAAAGGTTAGCACAAAATCAAGATCTAAGATCAGGAGGCACTTACAGCCAGCGCCGACGACGAGCGTCTTGCCGGGCTCACGATCCAGACTGAAAAGATCGTCGCTGGTGATGCCATACTCCACGGCGCCGGGTATATTCGGATAACGTGGACGACCGCCGACGGCAATCACAAACGTTTGAGCGGTAATCGTGCGGTCGCCGCTCTTCAGCTTGGCGGACAGCGTGTGCGGATCCACGAACGAACCGAGGCCATTGATGTACTCGACTTTTCTGCAAAGGGAGCAAAGCATGAATGGCATTAAATAAAGCTTCGATTGATGGATGTGGCCATCTTACTTGTCGCGCAGATCGACGCGTGTCACCCAGTTGACGGACTTGATGTGATTCTGCACGGAGGAGACGAGCTTGTTCCAATCGGGCTTGATTTTATCATCGACATTCCAGCCGTAGGCGGCTGCCTCGTGCACGGCTTCGCCCAGCAGGGAGGCCTGATGCATGAGCTTCTTTGGTATGCAGCCGACATTGACGCAAGTGCCGCCGACGCCCCATTTGGTGCCAATTGGTGTTGGCTTCACGAAATCCAAGCAGGCAACACGTGCTCCATGCGCCACGGCCTCCTTGGCGCAGGACAGGCCACCAGAGCCGCCGCCAATGACAACCAGATCATAATCGTAATTACCTGCAAATCAAAGAGCGAACATTAAACAAGCTGCACATGGAATGATTTCGTGAGAAGTGTGTGTGTGTGTGTGTGGCAGTTGATACCCCGTGACAGCTTCCCCTTGTCGGGCTGTTTCGTTTTCCGAAGTCGTATGTCCATATATGCGGAACGATATATGCTGCGCCCCTCGGCGGGCTGCTTATCCGCGAGTGAGGCGGGCACAAATTCAAATAGATGCATTTGCCCGGCAATTGCTGCTTCAGCACAGAAGCCTAGCCTGTGTTTTTTGCTGTTGTTGTTGTCCCGCTTATTAATTATGCACATGTGTGTCACCGCCGTGCAAATCAAAGTGGAGCAATCATAATCATCGCAAGCCCTGCCTTGACGTGCGGTTTGCTTTGGATCCAATACCTTTGCCATGGCTACGAATAAACGATTAAACCGTTTCAAATTGTGAAGGGGGGAGGGGGTGTGGTGAGGCAGGGTTGCCAGACAGGCAAAGGGCGCCAGCCAGTTGATATGCAATAAGCTTAAGAGCAGAGCAGGATCTATTTATCGATTAGCAGTTTATCGATATATTAATCTCACGAATTATGTTAACTAACAGGAAAAATGGCTGCAGGTTTCGCGGCCTTTGCAAACATATGACATACATATATTATATCAGGCCGAAGACCTTCTCAAATTCATTCAGGACAATAAAAATTAATGATGCCTATAAATATATGTTTCCTGATAATGTAAGCTAATCAAAAGAAAACAATTGTCGTTTTCATCCAACTGTGCCAATGTCATTTACATGGCATTATTATCTTCATGATAGAGCATATAATTTTGAATTGCTTAAATTTAATTGCCAACTATATCATATAGTAGAACGAATTGAGGCTGTTCCGATTTCCAATTCCAATTTCCACATGATAAAACTCGGAATGACGTTGTAGAATTTAGAAATATCTAAAAATACAAATCATCTATTCAATTGCTGAGCCAAAAGTCCAATTGGAGCGGAACCGTTCTGATAAGCATAAGCTGTACGAACACCGAATTGAGGAAATAATAAAATCCAAAGATTATCGAAGCGTTTTAATGAAATCGAAACAATGCCGATCGCAGTGAATATGAATATGTATGTACATATACATATATAATGTATAGACATCTATTGAACAGCATTTATCGAGTTTAAGCGTAGGCTTATTAACATTAGAACAATATATAATAGGCGACCACATACTAAGGCTAATTAATTGTGGTACGTGGGATAGAGGGAGGGGGGAAGGGGTCATTACGTGCTGCTGATAAACTAACTACATAGTTGTCGTTGCCAGTCAGTCACAATCTCGCCCCACCCCACCCCACCCCACCATAGCCCTCAACTAAATGCGTCACAAACTGGTCAACTTGTACGATGAGAACCAAATGTAAGAGCATCGAACAAGTCACGATTGCAGCAGCAGTTCGATACAATCACGATGACGATGTGTTAATGAGGATGATGATAGATGATAATGATAATCATGATGACGTAATCGGTATGTGCATTGAGGATGTGCTTGCAAAATATCTCAAGATATTCTCGAACATTCCCCGCTATCAGCGGGCAAATGTCAAGTTTGTTGCATCTTGTGAAATACCGAAGCGCGATAAACTGGCGATACAAGTACTCGAGTTAGAAAGTTGTTACCAAATATACCCTCAAGCCGCCCTTCGCTGCAAAAAAAACCCTTCACTTGCATGATCATGACTGTGCACAAAATAATAACAAATTTTAGCCAATGGTAACGACGCCCGGCAAATAATCGATTCACGTTCGATAATGTACGTGCGTAGCGGCGCGGGGCGCTTAACAGTTATTGTATAATAAATTCATAAATACAATGGGTATGTGTGTGTGAGAGAGCGAGCGAGCGAGAGAGAGCAGCAGCAGCAGAGTGTAATTATAAGCATACAAGACAATAAAAGCGGCCATTTCATTTGATGGCGTTGCCAACTGGTTGGAAAGACGGTGATCACCAGCAGAGTTGCAAATCTTTTGGGGCTTCGGTGGTATTGGCTTACCTCGTAGTGGCTTAACCTTTCGCACGGGCTGCTGGTACATGGCCTGCCTATCGCAGTGGGGGTGATTAAAGGGCGGCACATTTATGCCGGAATCGCTGGTCGAGCTATCGAGGGAGTTGCGACCCTGTGTCAATGTTTTACCAGGATTGCGGCTACCCGATTGCGAAGTGCGTCTAGTCCCCTTGTCAGGCAAGGCTGTGTTGATGGGCTTCATTGTTGTTGTTAGATATCGTCGTTGTTGTTGGTTTTGTATTTGGTGTTGTGGTTGGGAATTGTTATTGAACGTGTTGTGTAAACTATTTGCAGCGATTGTTTTTGTCGCACTCGACATAAAAATCGTCGCCTGCTGGCGCACCAGCGTTACTGAAAATCTCGAATTCCACAATGTAAGCGACATGTTGTATACGTATCTACTATAATCGCCGTATATATGTACGTTGAAGCACGCTTCCCCTCGACGCACTAGCTGGGTATTTGGTAGCTGTAGCTCAAATTTAAAGCTATGGCGAAATTGTCAAGTTGTTTATTGCGCTGCGCGATCTTAACAATGTTTTAGTTTTTGTTGGCGAAATCACGGACACAGGAGAAGACAAAAAGAATGAAAAGAGCGACGTCGTCGTCAGGCGGCTGCTCGGTGCTTGGAATGATTGGAAAGTGTGGGCAGCGACGCTCACCACGTAACAGCGGCAGAGCCGTTGTATGCGAATGCGCGTTGAAAAGAGAATTCAATGTAGATGGCGGCTGTTATAGGGTCGCCAAGCTGTCTTATTAGCCTTTGCAAACATAAAGTAAAAACATTAATTAACATAACTTGCATAAATACAACGACTGGAAAGAGCAACAGTTGGCTGCCCTCGTCAGGGTTGCCATACAGCCTAATAAGCTGGCACTTTTCTCAGCCATTTATGCTTCCTTTGCGTGCAGCTGGCAACTCTACCAGCTGCCTTCGCCACCGGCCGCTATGTGGAAGCGCTTGTCTATTGGTTATAAAAAAAAAAAGAGTGCGCTAAGTGTTGACGTTAGGCGATAAACGCAACTAAAAGCAGTGTAGCCAAGGCAGCGCCTCGTGGAGCAGCCAGTTTACGCCGTTTGTGTTAGTTATAAAGCTTGAACATTTTATTGTGCCTGTTGCCTCATCTGAAGTGCAAATACCCGATTAGATTTCCTCAACAGAAAGCAAAAACAATTTGACAAAATGAACTCGATTTTAATAACGGGCTGTAATCGCGGACTGGGTCTGGGCCTGGTGAAGGCTTTAAACGCACTGCCGGAGCCGCCGCAGCATCTATTTACCACATGCCGCAACCTGGAGCAGGCCACAGTAAGTAGTTTTGTCTAGTCATGTCACCAACGGGTGACTCATGCACAGCGTCAGTTGTTAAAGAGTATCACCGACATCTACATCGAAACTACGCGAATAATTATAAGTGGCAAAAGCCACAACAACAACAGCAGCAAGAACAGCAATAACAATATAACCCGTAACGCGAGCGAGACAGAAACAAATATTCTTGTCTTGTGTGTGGCATCACTTCTGTTACTCACCTTTACCGTCTACGGGCGCCATGTTTTGCAGTCTTGGCAAGTGTTTTAGGCTAAAAAACAGGATCAGAACTTGCTTCCAAATATTCAACAAATTTATTCAGTTAGACTGAAGATGAACACACTTTGCACGGTCACTTTAAATGGCAATTAACAAAAAAAAATAACAAACTCGATTTTGTCGAAATGACAGTTAACTATCTATCTCTGCGCCACACTCTCGCCAGCGAACGCAAATGCGAAATAAGCGGTAAACTTTTTGCAATTGCTTTTACGCTTTCTGTTCGATGCTTTGGCTCGGCTTTTGCTGCTGCTCGTTTTCCAGTTATGGAAAGCACAATCTATCGATGTATCGCAAGAAATTGTAAATCGGTGTTTTTTTGCGCACGCACCGACGCCGACGATGCCGCTCCGCGCAAACTTGGCGCTACTTTTGTACGGCTTTTGCAGCACTTTTTCCAGTGATAGTTTCAATGTATCGCAACAAACAAAAAATATATCGATACTTTATTGCACGCTTGAAGTTAGCTGTGCATGTGCTTGGCGCCACATTTGAAAAACAGTCCTTTTGACGAAGTACAAACTGTAATTGTTTTGCCTTGCAGGAGCTCACTAAACTGGCGAAGGAGCATTCTAATATACATATAGTTGAGATTGGTATGTAAAAGCACACTTGCTTGCTTTAATTTAGCTGAAATCTAACATCAACACTGCTTTTCAACAGATTTGAGAAACTTTGAGGAATACGACAAGCTAGTTGGCAAAATCTCCGAGGTGACCAAAGATGCCGGTCTCAATGTGCTCTTCAATAACGCTGGCATTGCTCCCAAGTCTGTGCGCTTTGGTGCCACAAGGCAGCAGGATCTGATCGATACGCTGCAAACAAATACCGTGGTGCCTGTTATGCTGGCCAAGGCCTGTTTGCCGCTGCTAAAGCAGGCTTCGGAGGTCAACGAGAACGTATCCCTTAGCGTGAAGCGTGCTGCCATTATCAATATGAGCTCCATTCTGGGCTCCATACAGGCGAACACAGATGGCGGCCTCTTGCCATATCGCACCTCCAAGGCGGCACTGAATGCGGCCACCAAGTCGATGAGCATCGATTTGGCACCACAAAAGATACTGTGCGTCAGCCTGCATCCCGGCTGGGTGCGCACTGACATGGGCGGCAACAATGCGCCACTGGATGTGACCACAAGCACAGAGCAGATTGTGAAGACAATTTGCCAGCTGAACGAGTCGCACAATGGCGGCTTCTATCAGTACAACGGCGAGCAGCTGCCCTGGTAGAGGCATACACCATAATGAGCCACATATATCATGTATATATATATATATATATTTTGTTGCTATCTATGTAAATTATTGTTGGTGCTTACACGAATTTTTGAAAATATTAAGCTTGCGTTATTTAGAGCGTTTACATCTAGAGCTGACGTGGCAGCCATTGGTGCCAGTGTCGCGGTTCGAGCTGTTCCAGATCACATCAAAGCGGCGGCGGCGGCGGCGGTGGCGGCTGCGTTGCTTGTGGATTGCTCTCGCTGCCATTCATGGGATACGCCACGCGTTTGCGCAGATCAAGCCGGGGACGACGATTGCCAGCGCTGGCCGTCCCGTCTGCGCTAACTGGCGGCGGATCGTTCCACCCGGGAGTGAGTGAGCCTAACAGTTCGATGGGAACACGCTTATAATGCCTTTAACGCAAGAATTGCTTGGGCCTGGGCCTGGGCTTACCTGGAAAAGCGCCAGTGGGTGCAATGCTTTGGCCCTTTGGCGGGGGCGGTTGTTGTTGGGGCTGTGTTGCAGTTGTTGTTGGTGGTGGCGGTGGCGGTGGCGGTGGCGGCGTCATCTCTGTCACTAGCGCAAATTTTGCTGACTGTGTTTACCTCTATTCGTAGCTTTCTTCCAGCTGTTCTGGACAACCAAAATGTCAAGTGTTGAAATTTTTATTATTGTTTTCGATAAATATCAACGAAATGTGCGCGCAATCAACTTCACGTGAGTGCAATAATTGCGTGCAGCCAGCTTCACGTTAGTGCAAAATTGCGTGCAGACTTTGGATGAGTGCGCAATTTGCGCGCAGCCAACTTCATGGGCATGCGCTGGAAGGCGCACTGAATTTCGAATTTTTGCACGTTAATTTGATTAAGAACCGTTACAATTTAGAAGCCCTTCACGAATACCAAAAGAATAGTTATTTTTTACCTGCTGTCTATAAATTATGCAACAACCAAAAGTGAAAACCTTTTATTTTTTTTCTGTATAGCAAGAAAATTTGGAATGCATTTGCAGGGCTTCGTTGTGCAGAGGATTTTTTAGGGTGGGATAAAAATCTATTTTAAAGTGTCTTTTAACGAAAAAAAAAAACAAAACTGCAATGCAAGACATTTATTATTATATAATATTAGTAATAAGAAAAATTGTTAACTATTTGCTGTTTCTCTGGTCTCTTACAATAGCCGCTGTCACACGCACAAGAGTCTTAAGTCTAATCTTGTGCAGTGGCCAGCAGCTGCAATAAGTACCGCTCGTGAATGCCATATAAATACATATATATATATATATATAGATATAGATACCAACATGGTGTATCAATATCATATTTCACACTTGCACTGTAACACTTGAAAAAATCGACTGTTTCGCTTTTCGGAAGAGGCCTGTCCTCTAGAAGTTTAGGCCTGAATTAATGATAGGCCACAGGGTCCAACATATGTTTCGGTTCCCAAATCCCAGGCTTGAATATTTAAGTCTCCAGTTTGGCTGCCGTGGTTGTTGGTGTTTTTTCTATTTACTCTCCTTCTTTTTTTTTTTGTTGGTTTTTACATTTGACAATTTGTCAGTTCATTGAATTAAATAGTCGCAGTCGGCTATTGATTTTCAATTTAAATAATTCGAATGGTCCCTTTTGCTGCAAATCATCCTAATTAAAATTGAAAGCTAGCCAATTAGACGATTCCAAAAATATTTCTGCATAAATTGCATTTCCATGGCCATTTCCCGGATTTCTGGGTAACTTCAAACTTTTGATAAGCACAGCAAAAAAAATTATTGAAAAAAAAATTGTTTATACTTATTTTTTATATTCACAAGAAAAAAAAATATTTTTTTTTGATGATATTTTGCAAAAATTGTTGCTCTTTGCTTTGGCTGGAGCTGCTCGTCGCTGTTGTCGCTTAATTAACAATATTTAACTGAGACAATGTTCTGGCCGACGTGCCGCTTTTATAGCTGCAGGTGTCGCTGCCGCCGCTGACGTTGGCTGCGCCGTCAGCTTTGCTGCTGGCGTCGCATCCCCCACAAAGTTGCCGTTGCCATCGCTGCTGTCAAGTTCTCAACTACCTGCTGGTCAGCGCATGGAGACGCCCACACGCCCACACACACACACACATGCACACATGCACACACACACACACACACACACATATGCACACACACACACATACCGCACTGGACAGCGGGCAAACGTCAGCGAAGTCTTACATGTGTGTGCGTGCTTGTGTGCGTGTGTCCGTGCGTGTGCGTGTGTGTGCGTGTGTGTGTGTGCTTGTAACTAACTTTGTAATATTATTAGACGGTTTTAGTGTGCGGCAGTTGGCTGTGCCTTGACCAGCCCCGTTGCGAGGGGGCTGGCGGGGTCGGCTGCGATGTTGGCAAAAAGTCGCTGCCTACTTTTAGGCGCAGGTCGATTGCACATTTGCTGCAAATCAAAAATGCAGCAGAAACAGCATAAGGAACATGCAACATATGCGAAGAAGAGCGCTGCGAAAGAAGCAACAAAGGAAAACAGAAATCATTGGGGCAGGTTATTGAGAAGCAGCCCCGCCCAGCCCCGCCCCCTGCCCACTTATACAGCCACAAAGTTGATTAAGAAACATGATGCCGCCACGAGCTATGCAATTGCAACTCCATGTGCAGAGCACTTTGCCACACTTTGCCGCGCTTTGCCACACTTTGCCACACTTGCCCCATTGCATTTGCATGCCGCCCAACGGGGTGGCTTGCGCTTAGCCACCTTCAGATTGGGGACGCCCAGCGGGTGAATCTGTAGAAAACACGTAACACAAACGAAATAAAAAAGAACAACGGCAACAGAAACAGAAACAAAGGCCAAAATGCATAAAAAGAACGGTAAAATTAAATAACATTGTTCTATGCATGCGACACCTTTAGCCGCACACATGCACGCGCATGCACACGCATGCACACGCACGCACACATGCAGAAGAGCTCTGCTACCCCTCCCCGCCGCCGCAGCTGTACCGATCACTTGTATGGCATCGCCGTTTGGAATGCTTCGCTGCGCTGCGCCCGTATAACGGGGCCTCTCTGCCCGTGTGGGGAATCTCAACAAGGTAACGCAGCGGACAGCAGCTTAAAGAAACAACAACAACAACAACAATAGAGGGCGGGTGCACAATGATGAGAGGGGGGGGGGGAGAGTAGAGAGTCGGTGCTTAGCGAAAATGGCGCGTATCGAGTGACAGATTGTCTGCGCCAAAGAGGCCAGCAGGGGTGCGGGGTGTGGAGGGGCGCATTGTTCCTATTGCTGCTGTTGTTGTTGTTGTTGTTGTGCTCGCTTCTTCTTCTTTAACAGCTGCTTCTTCTGCTCGCTTGCGTTCCTGCTGCTGTTGTTGTTGTTGTTGTTGTTCTTGCGAAACCATAATTTTCAAAGCAGGCGTCACTCACACACACGCTCACTGGCCACACAGTTTTTGACACATTCGTTCGCGCTGTCTCTGTTCCACTCGGCTGCGTTTGATTGTCTGTGCGTGTGTGCTCCCTCTTGTTGTCAGGATAAATATATTATGAAAATCCTTGATATGCGAGAAATCTATTCAACTGACGTCCGTAATCAACTGGCGGATAATTCATTTGGACTTTTTACGCAACGGTTAACACAGGTGCAGCAACGGTAAATTATACCACGCTTATTTGCTGAGCGAGCAAATAGGTAATGAAAATTAAATAAGATATGAAAGCGATTCTTCCAGTAGGGATATCGCGTATCGCTTTTTTATTGGTTTCCCATCTACCATCGGGACTTCGTGGGGGGTTTCCAAGAAACTTATCTAGGGGAAAACGTATCACTTGACGTATACGTAATATTCGATGTGCGTCAATTTGTCATTCGTCTCTTTATGAAGACGTCTTAAAAATGTTATTTCGAGCATGTTACCATTTTAAGTTTATCGATAGTTGGCTCCGATTCTCTTAAATCGATAAATATCGGCTATCAGCTTAGAATTCTTGCAGCTGCAGCCGCAAAATCTCGTTTAGCTTTAAGCTTGAAGCTTTAGTTACCTCACGTTCTATCCCAATATTAGGACCCGAAATTTCCATAGGGATTGGCCTATAAACACCCAATGTATGGATCGGGGGAGAAGAGGAAGCACAAGTGCTGTGTGTGCCTATTTGTGTTTGTTTTCCTTACGACAGCGATCTCTATCACGAATACGTTAAAGTTCTTTAGATCCAGTAAGCTGGTTCAAACTCAAAACAAGTACGAACGATTAAAAATGAAACGGAAACAAGAATTTTACTTTGTATTTATTTCTTGATTTAGTATTTAAATTAAATATCTGGAATATCGAATTCGCAAAGGATTTACGAATAAAGTCTTATGTTAAGGTTTTTGAATTGCTTAAATTATATTCTGTTTTTATAACAAACTCTTTTTGTGCTTAAAGTCCATTGAAAAAGGAAGAAAATGAAGTGGAATGGAATTTTGCAATCTAGATATTTAGTTTATTTGTTTAAAATATCTTCTATTCGTATCATATATATTTATCTATATCATTCCATATATATGTATCATAGCTTGTATATGCTTCAGGCTAGGCAATATTCTTTGTCAGTCTGTTTTTTTTTTTGTTTAAGATAACGTTCTTCCGTTGCCCGCATTTCTGTAGACACAGCTTTATTTTGATTCCGGGTAACAGCGATAATCTATAATTCACAGAGTTATCCAGTTGGAGTCCTTCGAAATAGGAGACCTGCTCTCGAGCTTTTCTGAAGAACGAGGCAAATACTGCATGAATACAGTTTCTGGGCCCTCAAGATATCTTTAGCACACTTGACACTTACGATTTAAGGATATTATTCTTATATGCGAGGCGAATCCTGTCAAAATCGGCCTGCCATTTCATATATTTGTTCTTCTGCGTGCTTTGTTTCTTAAACAAACTATATAATTACCTTTTTCTTCTATATAATATTATATTGTCAATTATTTTATACAGAACCATTTCCAGAACTGTATCAAATCGAACAACTATATGGCTATCGTATGGCTTCTATGGGAACAATTAATGGAAATCAATGCTCTTGCATAAAAGCACAGCTAGCAAGGCGTTCTTTATTGTTCTTATATCCTGTTAACAACAAGAAGGGCATATTAGTTGTGTGCAAAGCATGCAACTACGACCGAGCTTCAACCAAGTCTCTATATATAAACATATATATATATTTTGTCAGAGTTGGGTTACGTCATACTACGCTGATTATTGCGTTAAAACCAGCCAGTGTTGTGAAATGCGCAGGACTCGAGTCTTTGTACAGTGCAGCGCTTTGCCGTGACTGTACGTCAATTGAGCTGATTTGAGAGCAAATCTTGGACGACAACTCTCAACTTTGTTGGAAGAGCAAAGCCTACCAAGTTTGAGAAAGCAATACTCTATTCAAATCCGATAAATTTATATATATTTTTGCAACATATATTAAAATTTCTCATTTCCTTTCTGATATCCCATGCCATTTGCATAATATCGATAAGTATCGATTTTGAAACATGGCTCTTTAAGCAATTCGCGGAGTGTGTGTGTGTGTGTCTCTATGTTGGGAGGCAAACTAGGAACAGTGTATAGCTAGTAAACAGTCGGGCATACCCGACTAGAGCACACTCATTTGTTTTTTTTTTCTGAGCGGGCGCAGGCATTTTACGACGATTCGGAACTGGATACAGGGTATTAGCTAGTCCCGACTTGAGCAGTCCTTTTGTCGCAAACTCTGTCGCCTGCTCTCTCTCTCTCTCTCTCTCTCTCTCTCTCTCTCTATCGCTCTCTCTCTCTCTCTCTATCGCTCTCTCTCTCTCCATCTTGGCTGGAAGTTCAAAACTTGTCGATTTTAATCAATATTCATAAAAAATTTTGGTTTTAAAATGCACACACACACACACACATGCACACGCACACGCACACACACGCACTTTGTGTCACTTTGTCATGTTGCGGTTTATTTTTACTTGCCGTTTTGGACAGCTCCTCGGGTCGAAGGTTGGTTGAGGTGTTGTGGCTCAGTGTCCTGCAGCGCGTCCACGTCAGCCGTGTCCTTTGCAGCTCGGCACAGCAGGCGCAGGGGCGAAGGGGCGGAGGGGCGGCACACAGAGAGTAAGAAGAAGAATGGGTGCGAGGCCAAGTGCAACTAAACGGACGACGTCAATGCAACAGAAGCGCGACAGGAACGGCAACAAATTGTTGCGGCCAAGACGCGCCCCAAAGGATCAGCAAAAGCGGGACGTTTTTGGCAAGTTGGCTTCTGTGGCAAACTGGGAAACTGCGAAACTGCGAAACTGGGACACTGGGATTTGGGTTCACATCCCCCCACCCAGCCCAGCGAGCTGCGGCTGCCAAGCGCTTTGATGACGTCACAGACTTTTTGCGGCTTCGGCTGTTGGCTTCGGCTTGGCTTTGGTTTTGCCTTTTTTTTTTTTGGCACTCGCCTCGGCAGTGGGTTAGTGTGCTGCCTGGTCCTGACCTGCGCCTGGCCCCGGCCCTGATGCTGTTCGCGCCGTGCCCGCCGTTGATGGCAATGACGTCAGCAGGCTTGGCGGGTAAACGGCCTCTGTCAGCGAGTCACATGTTGCTGGCACACAGCCACAAGACGCACGCCAAGACGCACACTCCCAGCAGCAGCAGCAGCAGCAGCAGCAGCGCCTGTTGGCAGGCAACGCTTTTTGCTGCGGCTTCTTGCGCCCGCTGCTTGGCTTGTTGCCCGCTTAAAATAGTTGGCAACTACTTAGTTTATGCTATAAACTCAGGCCGCAACACTGCAAATCGCTTGGCTAAAGTTATAGCCCACAATTTGGTCTGCTCAGGATTTCGCTTCAATTTTGCAGCATCATTTCCCAAATTACTCAACACTGTTTTTGGAGAAATTTGAAATTGCAACCAATGTTAATTTGGGAACATCTCTTGAGCTGTCTTTGAGGCCTCAGAGATTTTTTGATTTTTTTTCAATATTTCTTCTTATCGTTTTTCTGCAAATCGCTTGGCTAAAGTTATACCCCACAATTTGGTCTGCTCAGTATTTCGCTTCAATTTTGCAGCATCTTTTCCCAAATTACTCAACACTGTTTTTGGAGAAATTTGAAATTGCAATCAATGTTAATTTGGGAACATCTTTTGAGCTGTCTTCGAGGCCTCAGAGATTTTTTGATTTTTTTTCAATATTTCTTCTTATCGTTTTTCTGCAAATCGCTTGGCTAAAGTTATACCCCACAATTTGGTCTGCTCAGTATTTCGCTTCAATTTTGCAGCATCTTTTCCCAAATTACTCAACACTGTTTTTGGAGAAATTTGAAATTGCAATCAATGTTAATTTGGGAACATCTTTTGAGCTGTCTTCGAGGCCTCAGAGATTTTTTGATTTTTTTTCAATATTTCTTCTTATCGTTTTTCTGCAAATCGCTTGGCTAAAGTTATACCCCACAATTTGGTCTGCTCAGTATTTCGCTTCAATTTTGCAGCATCTTTTCCCAAATTACTCAACACTGTTTTTGGAGAAATTTGAAATTGCAATCAATGTTAATTTGGGAACATCTTTTGAGCTGTCTTCGAGGCCTCAGAGATTTTTTGATTTTTTTTCAATATTTCTTCTTATCGTTTTTCTAACATTACTCAACACTTTTTTGTTTGGCACAGTTTAAGCCAAAAATTACCCTGCAATTGTAGCTAAATTTATTAAGGGCAACATCTCCAGAGTTGGTTTCGAACTCTACGAGCTGTAAACAGTTATTTTTTATTTTCAAGTTTTCAATCTTTTTTCCCACATTATTCAACACTGTTTATGCGTTACCCACCAGCTATTCGCAAAAAATTTTTCTGAATTTGTTACGAAAGAGTTTTTGGGAACATCCCTTAAGTTTCGTTTTGAGGCCTCAGAGATTTCAACATTTATTTAAATATTTGTAATGGTTTTCCCAACATTATTCAACACTCTTCATAAGTTGCTTGGGACAATTTAACCAAAAATTACCCTGAAATTTTAGCTAATTTCGATTCGGGAACTTCTCCAGAGTTGGTTTCCAACTCTACGAGCTGTGAACAGGTATTTTCATTAATATTTTAAAATATTAAATCTTTCTGCCACATTATTCAACACTTTTTATGGGTTTAATTCACCATCTTTACGCGAACATGTTCATCAAATTGTAAGAAATGCATTTTTTTGGGAATATCTCTAGAGTTTTAAGGCTCAAGAGCGTTAAACACTTATTTTAAATACAAATTCATTAAAGTATTTGCACATTTTCCCCTGGAATTACCCAACACTCATTATGAGCTTGGCAGCTTTACGCAGCAAACTTTATCGAATGTGTTTTTGGAGATAGTCTCCGCAGCACACTTTGCGTTGTGCAAATCCTTTTTAAATCCTTGCAACATTCGCAGCTATTCCCTTTTTTTCTTTTCAAATTACCCAACACTCTTTTTAAGTAGCTTAGGAACTTTATGCAAAAATTTGCAAGAAACTGTAATGAAAGTGAGTTTGTTTTCAACTCCAAAAGCATGCAACAGTTTTTATTTGCGCTTTTTGCTCATTTCGCATATTTTTATTTCTATTTTCTTTAATTAGCCAACCACTTTTTATAAGTAGCTTAGAGAAGTGCTTTTTATTAATAACCCTTGAGTTCTCTGTGCTTGGCGCCTGAAAGCATGCAACATTTTTTTGCATACCAACGGTTTGTTTTTAAGAGAAGAGTTTATGCTATATATACCTAATATATCAATATGCATGTTTAATATGTACAATAACTGCTCGATGTGTTGATTATGGCAATAAATATGATTTAAGGCTGCGAGTCAGAAGTTTTTCGGTTGACGATTTTTCCACTTCAAATGCATTTATGTATATATGAATATATATTTATATATAAATATAAAGCTAGTAGCAAATGATATATTTAGGGACTATTCTGAATATAAGTTGTTTTCGATAGTAGCTAAGCCTATATTTTGAAGCTAGTTCAAAATCTGGCGATTTTCTGCTAAATTCTCGCCATCTTTACAGCTTCGCCAGTTGCCTGTCCCGTATATTTTCTCACTGTTTCCAAATGTTCTTCATTTACGATCAACAATTTTTCACCAGAATATGTCATATATAATTTTTGCAGTAATTAAACTCAAAATGTAGTTAACATTTCTAGCTAAATGCTCTGTATTATGCATTTTTTCTGGCTAAAAAAACGTTAAACGGCGCGTTCCCAATATCATAAACAACGTTGAAACTATCAGAAAAAGGTTCAACAATTGTCGACATTTTGCACAGCTTTGCATTTCGGATAGAAATAAAATTAATAACTTACTATTATATATATGTAAACAATGTAATATTTTAATTGCTTATAAATCTAAATAATTTATTTACCAATTAAAGATAATATATATATATATATATTAGTATATTTGTTTGCAATAAATAGTATTGAAATTGTGGCGAAAACGTATTTGAGAACGGGCCACAATTCTGCAAAAGATCGCCGCAAGCTGTGCTTACCAATTCTTAAATCTATATATGTATTTGCCATAAATTTGTATCTTTATTTAAACGAAACTTTCCAGTTTCGGGCGAAATCAAAGAATTTCGAAATTACACAATTTTTGCTTACTTACAATGTTTGTCACTTATTTATTTTTGATTTATTCATACACTTGATCGCTTGATGTGCTCTTGTGGCTTGTTTGCTGCCGCACGGACGAGCTCAACGTGTCAAGTTTTCAAATTTCGAATTCGCTCAAAACTTGATTAGTGGAACTCGTGCGTAGGGCAGAAGCGCGAGCTGCTTCGTGGAGGGACACCAAATGGAATTTCAATTTCGTTATCAACTTACTCAGATGGCGATTCACTGATTCACACTGATCAACAACAAAAATGACAAGTTTGTACAAAAAAAATGAAGAACTTTAAAAAAAATAGGGAAGAACATATTATACTGTATGTTCTGTGGCTGATGTTGGCTGGTGGTCAGAGAGTTTGACGAACTGGTTGGTTTGGAGACGAATTTCCGACTGATGTTACCAAATGCGCCAGCCTCAAAAAGTAAACCCATGCGTGCCCAGACGCCAGCAGATTTCCCAGCGCTGGCAGCGACGCCGGCAGCGCGGCATAGCTCTGCTGTCGCACAGAGTGTCCTTTGCAGCGCCGAGTGCCCGCGACTTGGCTGCTGTTGCTTCTGCTGCTGCTGCTGCTGCTGCTGCCTCTGTTGCCTCTGTTGCTTCTGTTGCTGCTGCCTCTGTTGCTGCCTCTTTTTCTCAATGAAATTTCATGTGCCCCGGCCTTCTGCCCGCTGCAGCCTGCCCGGTGGCGCCCTTGCCCCCTTGCCCCCGCCTGCTGCTCGCCTTGGCTTTGGCCGCACCTTGGCTGCGCCGCCTCATATCCTGTGAATGAATGCCAGCTATGACGTCATCGGAGCACAGCAACAAAATACAGGCCGAATTCAGTTCGTGCGCGCGCTTTCGCTTTCGTCAGAGACGGCAACGGCAACGGCGACGGCGACGGCGACGGCCTCGCCAGTAGGTCACTGTGTTAGCAGCATCCCGCAGACAGCCAATCGATGCTTGGCACGCTCCTTTCCCCCTCCCTCCCCCGCCAGTGTTGCACAAAATAAGCCGAATCTTATGCTCCAAAAGAGCTGAAACAGGCGAAAAGAGAGCTAGCCGAAAAGAGCTGAAACATAAAAAGTGCTGCCTACTTTTGCGCAGTTTTCTTTGAAGAAGTTGGCAACGCTCTTTCACGCTGGCTTCATTTCATTGATTTCTTCCATCTCTGTGAAAATTCATATGCTTGCTAAAAGCCAGCCAAAAATAGCTGAAACAGGCGAAGAGAGAGCTAGCCGAAAAGAGCTGAAACATAAAAAGTGCTGCCTACTTTTGCGCAGTTTTCTTTGAAGAAGTTGGCAACGCTCTTTCACGCTGGTTTCATTTCATTGATTTCTTCCATCTCTGTGAAAATTCATATGCTTGCTAAAAGCCAGCCAAAAATAGCTGAAACAGGCGAAGAGAGAGCTAGCCGAAAAGAGCTGAAACCGACAAAGTGCTGCCTATTTTTGCGCATTTTTCTTTGTAGCAGCTGGCAACGCTTTCGCACTGGCTTCGGCAATGTCTGCTTAATTTATTGTCTATTATCTATTAGAAAATGCTAATGCTCACTAAAAGCTAGCCAAAAGTAGCTATAAAGCCTTTGAAACAGTTGGCAATTCTCATTCTCTGGCTTGGACAACGCTGGACACTTTTTTTCATTGATTTCTTCTTCTATCTCTGTGAAAATGCTTATGCTCACTAAGGCTAGCCAAAAATAGCTGAAACAGGCAAAGAGCTGGCAACTTTGCCGCAGCTGTTTTTTGCAACAGTTGGCAACGCTCTCTCCGTCTCTCTGTCTTGGGCAAAGCTTGCCTTTTTATTCATTAATTTCTTCTAATTTATATGAGAAAAGCTGGCCGAAAATGTCTGAAACAGGCAAAGTGCTGCCACCTTTTGCGCAGCTTTCCTTGAAGCAGTTGGCAACGCTCATTCGCTGACTTCGCCAATGTCTGCCTTTCAATTTCTTCTTCTATCTCTGTGAAAATACTTGTGCACCAAAAAGTTAGCCAAAAATAGCTGAAACATGCAAAAAGTGCGAGTCACAATTAGCTTAACCGGCAAAGTGCTGCCAGCTTTTGCGCAGCTTTCCTTGAAGCAGTTGGCAAGGCTCTCTTATTATCAATGTGAAAATGTTGCCCTCACATATTACGAAAAATAAATATAACAGCTAAAATAAACTATCTTAAAAAAAAAAATAAAAACATATTTGGAACTAGCTAAAAGCTAAATGTGCAAGAAAAGTGCCGCTAAAACTAGCCAAAACGAGCCAGCGCCTTCCCCAGCTGCGGCCCGGCGTGGCACGCGTTGGGGCAACGTGGCGCGGCAACGTGATGCGGCAACGTGGTGCGCCAACGACATTTGTCGCTGGCGACAGCGAATGATAATTCGGCTACTCGAATACACGCTTGGATCAGTTGGAACAGTTGGAGCTGCTTTCGGGCCAGCCGGAGCTTGCAGGCTGCGATGACGTCGACACCTGTTTGACCATTGCCACAGTCTCGTGGCGCACACACACGCACACACACACACACACACATGCATCTATTTGACACTTTGACCTTATGCTGGCAGCTGGGTCATGCTGTTGATACGGCCTGGCATACCCGCCCCAGCTAATGTTCCACGACCTTCGCAAATTTATTTTTAGTGCGTTTCTCTCTAAAAATACACAAACGGGGTCAGCGCCAGTCGAGCAGCAACACAACTTTTGCCAATGCTGCAACTTCACACACACAACACACACAACACACACACACACAGCCCGCCTAATGATTACTCCAACGACAGCTGCCAATTGCCAGTCAATTTGAATTGCATTTGCATATGCGTCACATCTCGCTAAGAATTGGGGCCTCCGGGCTGGGATTGGGCTTGGGATTGGATTTGTGATTGGGTTTGTGATTGGGTTTGGGTTTGGGCTTGCCGCGCATTGTCAACGCGTGTGCATCAGGCAACCTGATTTGCAATCCAAAATCTATTTTTACTTTGCCGCATTTGTCAAATTAGACGCTGTCTTTCACACACACAATTAGATATGTATATCTGCAGCATTTGTCGTTTGCCATTCATTTATTTATATACTCAATTACACACAAAGGATTGACGTTTATTTAATTTGAAGCAAAAATAACGTTAAGTGAGAGTGCTCTGGTTGACGGTGCCCGACTGGGAGGTAGCCAGAACCCAGCTCGAGCAGCTTCCTCAAGCCATCTTTTACACACACACACACACACACACACACACATATATAGACACACACACACAGATGCACAGCTGTGCTTCTTCTTCATCCAGCATTTATGATTTTCCACTCGATGGAAATAAAATAAAACACACAAATAAAATAAACGCAATTCTGTATACATGACAAAAAGGGAAAACTTCAAAAAATGGGTTTATATACCCTATACTTATTGAAAATGGCTGAACAGGGTATATGGGTTTCGGGACCCCATAAAGTATATTGTATATATTCTTGATCAGCATCAATAGCCGAGTCGATCTAGCCATGTACGTCTGTCTGTTCGTCTTTCTGTCCGACCATCTGTCAGTCCGTCTTTCTGGCAGAAGAAGGTCCAGGGCATCTCCTAGTCTTGCGACGAATTTAGCTTGGACTATGTGTGGGTATCCATATAGTGATCTATTTCTTAACAGCTCTTTCTTAAATTTCTATATAAATGTTTGTGTTGACAGCTGTCATTGTCAGAAAAAGTTCGGTGCTTAGAGTCCGATCCTTATGAACATTTCACGGCTTCAATATGGCAAATGTGTACATACATATAACAACGCAGAAGACTCTGCCTCCTTAATTTTTTAAGTATCAAATAAGTAAAATATTTTATGCTATACAAGAACCTATATGACCAGTTTGGTGTATTTAGTTCTATTAAACTGCGAGTTAGGCCAAAAAAGCGATTCTTAAAATCGATTTATATCGAAGGAACGATAAGGATAAACACTTGGTATGCAAAAGGATAGAGAACATATTTAAAATTTCTTGACTGTAATAAATATATTTATGGGCTGTCTGGGAATAAACATACATATTAGATCTATGGGGTCTCTTAGCCTTGGGGCTATTCTCCTGATTTTTTTTAGCAGATCAGACGAAAATTTAAATATTATTTGTTTCTGTATTGAATAACAATCTGTTTGTATCTGAGCTAAATCGAAGCAACATTTGGGCAACTATAACTTATAATACCATAGAAAAAAACAGTCGAATATATTTAAGCATGGAAGAGTTCTCTTTTCTTATGCAAATGAATTAGCTGGGTGCGCTTCAGAGTCCCCAAAAAAAAATGGTTATCGGTCTGGTTTTAATGTTCCAGCATATTTCATAAATTATTGTATAAAGTGAAAATCGTTTAAAGCCTTTGCACGGCGAGCAGCTGCATTTATGCATTTGAGCTCCCATGGATTTTCATCCCACTCCCTTGTCCAGGGTACGTAATAATAATGCTAGCAAAAAGTATGCGATTCCATGAAAAATTCCTAGAATATTTCCCCTTTGCACAATGCAGGCACAAGCTTATCATTCTGAGAATTGTGCGTCAGCAAAAAAATAGCGAGAAAAAATGAAATATGTAATAAAAAATAAATTCAGCGAGCTGAAGTATCGAGCATAATGCACTTGAATGTATTATTGCTGGCATCGTATCAAATTCGCATTTTAATAAGCTCTTCAATGACAGTCGAGTAATTGCCTGCGATTTCAATGGGCCTCCAGTTAACCTGCGATGCAAAACAATAGCCGCCCGTTGCGCTGAGTTGCGCTGAGTTGCCCGCTCTCAGTTTACCTGCAATTTCTCAGAATAATTCCCGCTGTTATCACAAGGGGGCTTAAACTGAATCCTGAAAAAAAACGTTGGCCCACATTTAGGTCGGGAACGGGTATGTTGGGTACAGTTACGTTGGGAGCATTAAAGAGCTGTATACTAAGATTTCAAATATTCGCAAAAATTGGAACATAGAATCTAAAGCTTAGAAGTGAAGAATGGAACATGGAAAGGGATTTAAGACGGGAACAGCTAAAACGGAATGTGATGAATATGAGCTGCTATATGGAGTAGAAAACATAATGGATATAAGAATAGAACACAAAGCGGAACGTGGATCGGAACATCAAGTGGGAAATAGAATGGAGCACAATGTGAAACATAGAATAGAATTCTATGTGAAATATCAAATGGAATACAAAGTGAAACATAGAGTCACAAAGGGGAGACAGAGAGGAATGGAACACATAATGGAACACATAATGGATGATGTAATGGAACGTGAATTATACAAAACAGTGGAACATCAAGTGAAACGTAAACTGGAAAACGAATGTGATATTCAGAATGGAACACAAAGTAAAATACATAATGGAACACCTATCGAATTTTGCATGGAACATAGAAAATAAAGTGGAACATAGAATAGGAGACAAAGTTATGTACAGAATAGGGGACAAAATGGAATGGAACATATAATTGAACACATAATAGCAGATGTTACGGAACGTGGTTAAGCACAAAGTGAAATTTAGAATGCTACACAAAGTGGATCCTTCAATGGAACACAGAATCGTGCACTAAGTGGAACATAGAATGGAACGTGGGTGTATAGAATGTAAAAGTGAAATATAGAATGGAACACAAAGTGGAAATTTAATTGGAATTAAACTGAAACCTGGATGAAGTACAAAATGAAATATAGAATGGAATACAAAGTGGAATATAAAATGATATACTTAGTGAAATATAGAATGGAACATAGGAAATCCATTGAAAAGAGCAAAATGGAACATAGAATGGAACATGGGATGCAACCACAATGCGTATAAGAAAATGTGGAACATAGAATGGAACCTGGATGAATTACAAAATGAAATATAGAATGGGACACAAAGTCGAACATAAAATGAAACACAGAATGGAACACTTATCGAACATTGAATGGAACATAGAATCAAATCCAATGCATGGAATAGAAATGGAACATAGAATGGAACATGGCAACTTATTCGTGAGTATTTGGGACATTAAAAGCGAGCTGTAGCAATCCTTTGAGGCCTGTCTTTGGCACAAGCTCGTTATCCGATTGTCACGAATGCATTCAATTGACAAATCTATTCTCATAACTTCTTTATTTATATTTATGTGTATATACTATATGAGATTTTCATCAAACTCGAGCTGCATTTTTCTGCTACTTTATTTCGGGTAAATTCTAAAAATAAACGCCAATGCCAGCAGATGACGCCTGCCAGCTAATTTTGTGCATTATGGAGCTGGGGTCATCTTGTGCGTGTGTGCGTGTGCTCTGACCATGTCCAGCGGCCCCTCTTAAAAAGGGGAGAAGGAGGAAGGAGGTGGGGGGGGGGGGTGGTTCGGCGAACCAAATCCATTGATGACGCGTGCTGGCCGCAAATTTCATTCACAAAACTGCAAGTGCTGCAGTTCAAGGCGAATCCGGGCGAATGGGCCACAAAATGCCACAAAAGCTGCTAACGTCAGAAACCGCCAAAAAGGAATCCGAATCCGAAACCGAAACCGAAACTCAATTCAAATCGGATGCAGTCGAAAACAAAAGCCAAAAGCGACCTTCGTGCGCACAAGGGTGTCGAAGGGGAAAGGGCTGAATGGCTGAAGGGGGGCGGGGTAAGATTCAATGGGCTACAGGATTAGGCACTGCAACTGATGACGGCTCGAACCTTGCTGGACATCAATTAGCCGCCATTTGGCTGGAGCATTGTTGTAGCCGACGTCGCAGTCGCTGCTGGCGTCGCAGCTGGCAATGGTCAATGACGTCATCGCCGGTTTTCAGTGACGTACGTAAAGTGAAACTAGTGCAAGTTGTTGAGCTGCCCGCGCCCGTACCCGCACCTGAAACTGCACCAGCTGCAGCCAGCTCGATGCACAGCAGCCTGCACGTCATCTATGCAAGGCGTCTCTCTCTGTGTGTGTGTGTGTGCGTGTGTGCGTGTGTAACCTTATATAGGTCACACGGAGCGGCGGCGGCAACGGCGTCAAACTGCTGTCAGGTAGAGCGCAAGGCCAATGGGGTCGCAAACACTGGCAACACTTGCCGTGGGTCTGGCCCTGGGCACGGGCGACGATTGGGGCGTGGACGTGGACGTGGACGTGGACGGGCTGTGCGGCTGCACTTATGACGTTTGTTTTGCTTTGACGCACTCTGAAAGCCCCAATAGCGCACATGAGTGTGCCAGATGTGTGTGTGCGTGTGTGTGCGTGTGTGTGTGCGTGTGTGTGAACCCTTAATGCTTACCTTGCCTTGTTCAACGCAGACCCACCGCCCGTGCGCCCGCCGTTTCCTGTTTGCCAAAGTCCAAAAATAGCACACAACAAAAAACTTGACCAACAAGCAAAACAACAATAACAACACACACACACACACACACACACAATCAGAAGAGAAAGCAATATCGAGCATCATAAATTTCGTTAGCCATTTACTAAAAATCTGTTCAAAACTGTTTCAAACGGTTTTTCAGCATAAAAATAGCCGCCATGAACAGCAGAAGAGGCTGCAGCGACAGCGAAAGCCCCTTCAAAACAAATCTGGCGGCATAGACGAACCGCTCGAGCGCCTGCTTGAAAGTATTTCATCAGGTTTTGACCGAGCATAAAACGAAATATTTCATTTACTGACCGAACGATTGACTGACTGACTGACTGACTGATTGATTGACTGACTGCTTCACTGTCTGATTGACTGACTGATTGATGATCAATGCCAGGAGCTGTGATCTATTAATATTCTTAATACTTATTCATTTACCATTTCATTGCTGTTTTCTTTGTCAATGCTAATAAATTTAATGAAATTTAAAAATTGCTCTTGGGGTTTGAACCAGCGACCTCTTCATTGCTAGTTCAATGTTCAGTTGTTGTTGTTTTTCATACAAACTTGGATGTTATCTCCCAAATGGAGGTCAAATTTTGCCAGTTTTAATCCATTATCATATATTCTATTTATATATTCTATTTATATAACCTTATGACATCTTGTAGAACTAAGTTTTTAAGACCTCTAGAGATTTGTTAAGGAAACCTATAGCCAAGCACAAGCTGCGCTTGTAACACTTCTCATTAGGAATTTCAGGTGTGCTCCTTCGTAAAATGTAGTATTTATTTATTCTTCATTCGTAGCCAAATGTTAGTGTGTATCTGATGGATGCGATGGCTAATGCGCTACATGGACGGCTGTCTAAAAGGTTCTATTAAAAACAAGACAAACAGAACGCGCCCGACAAAAGAAATAGAAATTCAAAATTCTCACAGATAAATGAAATTGAAAACAACAACAAGCTGAGAAAATAATAATTTCGAAATACTCATGTGTAGACAATTTCGGCAACGAAATTCTTTTTGTGTTTTCAACACAAAGTTTACAGAGATCGCAGTAGATACACATTATATAGACATAGTATATAAAACTTATTTATGCTAGCTATATGCTAACCGTACGCCCACACAACATCCCACACACACCCACACACACCCACACACTCACACACATATTCATATGTACATGCTGGCAGGTATTACCCAGCTTTGCTCGGGCGAGTTTCCTCTTTTGCTATATTTTAGACATTGCTTAGCCAAGTTCTCAGTTCTTGGATGTCGACTGAAAGTAACTTGAAACTGTTTTCAAAAATGTTTCTTTTTATCTTAAATGAATTTTCATTAAGATTCTTGCAAGAGAATTTGAGTGCAAAACTTCACCTACAAAATCTTTGGATCCATATCCATCAAGGAGGCGTGGATTTTGCGAAAAGTGTGAAACACGACTTGAATAAATTTTCATTATGTCTGTGAGTCCATTTGGATATCATACAACAAACGTTCATCAATCTTCACCCAATTTTTACAAAAAGCCTGTGTTGGTTTTCATTTACAGCAGATGGGCTCACTGCAGTAAGAATATCAGCTTTAGATCTTGCGGCTTAAGCTGTGCATTGATCACCAATCTGTCAATTAGCCATCAGTTAATTTGTAATCAGTCAATCAATGCATCAGTGAGTCAATCGGTCGGTCTGTCAATCAATCAGCCACTCAGTTATTTAGGTAATCAGTCTGTCATCAGCTAGTCAGCCAAACAGTTTGTCAATGAGTCAACAGGTAATCAGTCCGTCAGCCAATTAGTCCGTCAATCAGTTAGTCAGTCAATCAGTTAGTCAGTCCATTGGTCAATCAATTAATCATTCAACTAGTCAGTCAATCAGTTAGTTGGTCATTCAATCAGTTTGTAACTCAGTCAGTCAATAAGTCAATCAATTATCAGTCGACTACTCAGTCAATCAGCTACTTAGTCAGTTAGTAAATCAGTCAGTCAATCAGTCAGTCAGTCAAGCTTTAAGTTAGTCAGTCAGTTAAACAGTCATCGATCAATCAGTATATCAGCAAATTATTCAGTCAATCAGTTAGTCAATTAGTCAGTCAATTGATCAGTCAATTGAACAGATTGACTGATAAATAAGTCAAACATTTAGTCCGTCAATCAGTTATTCATTCAATCAGTCAGCCATTTAGTCAGGACAACCAGTATTATATATAGAGATGTATATGTGTTAAAATATATATGCATGTATTTTGTATCCGTGATTGAAAGTTTTTCTATTGCCTTTGGCGCTCGCTTCGAAGATGCTGCCAGGCTACATAAAAACAACAATCCCCTCCGGCAAAAGCAACAAAAGCAACAAAAACAACAGCAACAATAATTTCAGTTTGGGATTTTTGTGAAATTTTTGCACATTAGCACTGACTGCAAGGCAGCCGCTTGTATCTGTACCTGTATCTGTATCTGTATCTGTATCTGTATCTGTATCTGTATCTGTATCTGTATCTGTATCTGTATCTGTATCTGTATCTGTGTGTGTATCTGTATCTGTATCTGTATCTGTATCTGTATCTGTATCTGTATCTGTATCTGTATCTGTATCTGTATCTGTATCTGTATCTGTATCTGTATCTGTATCTGTGTGTGTATCTGTATCTGTATCTGTATCTGTATCTGTATCTGTGTGTGTATCTGTATCTGTATCTGGCACTTGTGTTTGTATCTTGTATCTGTAACTTGTTCTGTGTCTGTTTTGTCCAATTTGTTTGTTCTCTGGCAGATTGCGCATACGACGCGTTGCAGCGTAATTTTCACACAGCCATTGCCAAAATACATATGTATATATATATTCATGTTCATACATTAGACGTAACTATATACATATATATACATATATATATATATTTATATTTATATATATACGTATATATGCTATATAATATCTAATATATATGCTGACTTGTTTGCTTCATATTGTTGAATTCGTTTGAGTTGACCAATTAAAAACTTTGCTTGCATTTTGCTTGTTTTTCTATTACGCAGGGAGTTAAAAATTTTCTTGAAAGTACTTGCTTAATTAAAAATTAAATGAATCATATAATTAATTTATATTTTATTATTAATTCTCGTACAATAATTCTATTTGGCATTCGATTAATTTAAAGAAGTTGGCTTAAGTTGAGGTCCAACATGTTTGCAGGCTCTGAAAATATGAGTATCTTCATATTTAAAGGCTGTTAATGCTAACTGACTGATTGATTGACTGACTAATTGATTGCATGACTGATTGATTGGCTGACTGATTGACTGGCTGACTAATTGATTGACTTACTGAATGCTGATTAACCTGTTTTAATCACGGGTAAAAAATACATAAATATACATATACACACACATATGCTTCTCTATATATAGTACTGCTTGTCCTGACTAACTGACTGCTTGACTGACTTACCGATTGACTGACTGACTGATTGATGGCTTGATTGGTGATTAAATCGAGAGAGCTTCTATCTGTAATGTAATTACCCCATGTGAAGTAAACGCTAGCTAAATCAATATTTAGGGCAATTCCACTCGCATGTGTGAAAAACGAGTGGAAGAGGGTCTTAAATTGTATTGCTTGGCCGTAAAATCGTTTTTAAAGATCCTTATGAAAATTCATTTGAGAGCGGAAAATTTAAAATCAATTTAACTATAAATTAAATAAATATGTATTATAACGATTTTGGGGAGGAAAACTTTTGACTCAATCGACTTTAGATTCAATTGAAGCCCATTTCAAAAGTATCTATGAAAAATAAAATTTGGAAGTGAGCTTTAGGGTAGATTTAAGATTTGCAGTTGAAATAAAAGTTGGCCTGGGCAAGGCCGGGTAATGCACGGCACGGCTAAAGGAAAAGAATCAATGAGCTATTTATATAATTTTTGAATATTTTCAATTTCAACTGGAAAACACTTTGGTTTATTTATGTTTAAATATCTAACTCAAATCGAATCGCAGCTGTCGTAGCTGCCGACCAGGGCTGGCGAGCTATTTATTGTCTCATATTATTGGATATTTGCTAATGTTGTGCCCGTAGGCTTGTTTCCATGCCTGGTTAACTGCATATGGATCGTTCTCGAGGGGGGCTGGGATCTGTGGGCGTCCCCTCTCTCTCTCTCTCCACCTCCCCCTCTGTCTCTCTCTCTCTCACGCTTCTCGCGGCTGCTGCTGCTGCTGGTGGCCCACTCAATGCTCAACTGGAGCAAACTTATTTTTAACACATGCATTGAATTCCAAGCGGCTCCGCTTACACCGCACAAAGACACACGCACACACACATACGCACACACGCACACACGCACATTGATCTAGCCAGCGACATATAGATACAATTATACATGATTATATAGATGTTTAGACGTTTTCTCCAAGTGTTTTTTTGTTTGTTGTTGTTTTTTGTTTTTTTGTTTTGGCCGCCTGCAACAGGCTGCCGATCGCTCAGTGCGGAGCGCAGCGGCAACCTCATGAATTGGGCAAACACGAATTTTTGTTCGGTATCCATTTCGATTTGGGTTGCCAGCGGCGTCTATTTTTAGGCGGTGCGCCCAGATACAGATACAAATACGAATACAGATACAGATTCGAATACAGCTGCGAGATACTTGCTCGCACTCGCGCTCTCTCTCTCTCTCCCTCCCGCTCTAGGCAAGAGAGCGCGCACAATGGCAATAAGCGAAGGACGGGCAGGTGGGCGGCGCACAGCTTCTCTGTGTGTGTGTGCGTGTGTGTGTCTATTGTAGAATCCGAATCTGAATCCGAATCGGTATCTGTATCCATAGGTTGGCCGCCACTTGAATATAGTCTGCCGTGGATCGTCGGACCGTTCAGTCTTTTTGTATCGTTCAGTACCATCCGATTCGTGTGATCGACAGCAACGCTCAATTTTTTTTGCTTTTTTTTCTAATTCCTTGAAGGTGAGTGGGCTGGCGTTTAAGTGCACCCAAATATAAAGCCAACCGAATCAAAACGCAATCTTAACTGGAATTCCCAAATGCGAAACGCATCCAAAGCGAAAAAGAATTATAATAACAATATCAAGAAAATACTCTTATATTTTTTTGCTGTGAAAAAGAAAAACATAAGTTTAACGAACAACAAAGACGAGACCCAGTCGTAAAGTGCGTGTGAACTGCAATACATTTTTTTTCTACTTTTTTTTTTTATCCATTCTACGACAATAGATACAACTTTTTTTTGAAACATTTTTTTCAAGTGCCCAAGTGTAGACAGCAAAAGTAAAAGATACTTTATTTTTTTATATATATATATTTTTTTTGCATCATCTTTTTGTTGAATTTTTCATAATTTGTTGAGCGCAACGATTATGTAAGGAATGTGGAGCATAACAGTGTCTTTGTGTGCATGTGTGACTGTGTGTGTGTGTGCCAGTGTGTGTGCGTGTGCAAAAGCTAAAAATGTAGCTGTCAGATACAAGATACATTCGCAGCAGCAACAGCCACGGCAACAATTTCTATGCGAACAGCAGCAACAGCAGCAGCAGCAGCAGCCGCAGCAACAACAACAACAACTGCCACCCAAAATAGAAATGTGCCATTGTATACACACACACACACACACACACACACAGACTAACACACACACACACGCACACATACTATACTAGAGATATATATATATAAATATATTTTCTTGACTCTTGACACGTTTTCAGGCACAAGAAAAGCTGCCAAATAGTTGGAATTGACGCATTTTTAAGAAAATTGAACAATTTATTTAGCTGAACTTGGCCAAAAGCTGGCAAAAATCAGCTAAAGCTTAAAGGCTAGAAGCGAAATAATTTCGTTAGCAATTGATAAAGAACTGCTTGCCCAAATTACAAATACTTTGAGATACTTTCGAGGCTTCAGGAAATGTTAAGAGCACAGTTCTAAAATTTCAATATATGCAAAATAACTTTAACTAAATTCCTTAATTAATTTTCTAGTTGCCAAATACTCGCTTAAAACATATAAATAATATTCGTTTGGTTTGTTTAATTATGCATATAATTAAATAAAAAAAACAAACGCGTTTAGTTAATAATAAACTCTTTCAGCTATTTGCTTGAAAGCTAGCTCCAAATTTAGAAATTTTAAAAGCAGGCTACAATAATTTATATATATATATATTGGCATAGTCTACCTATGCTGTACATATATATATATATATATATATATATATACATATATATATGCATATCTGCCAATATATATTCTAAAAAAAAAATAAATATATATATACACACATATTTATATTAAATTTTCCAGAGCTTTTGTCATTGTGCCTGCTAAAGCTAAAAGCTTTTATAATCTTTTTGTTTTAGAGCGACCTTGGTTTGAGCTAAATTTTAACTGACACACACAAAATAATAATTGTGTTTATATGGCTATATAGTTATATATGGGTTATTCTACCAATATTATGCGTTCTTAACGGATTTTAGAATTGATTTTGCTTTTGTAAAAGCTTGCAGCGGCAGCTTTTTTTTCTGTGCGTGCTGAGCTTTCGCGAGAGAGCGAAGCTCGCGCGTTCTTTCTCTCGCTCTCTCTTCGTCTTTTCTTCCGACGCCTGTAATTGGATATCGAGCTAGGCAAAAGGCAGTCGGTTGTCCTGCTTGCACGCGCAACTAATGAGCCAACGAGCGAGCGAGCGAGAGAGAGAGAGAGAGCGCACGCGTGAGAGCGTTTGATTTGCAGGCGCGATCAGCAGGCGCTGCCCCCATATACGGTTCGGCAATGCTGGCGTATACGTAATCTGCTTATCTATATGCATTGCCCATACGCACTGTGCACAAGTATGTGTGTGTGTGTGTGTGGGAGAACAGATTTTAATTATATGAAATGACTGAACTTATCAGCCAATTATTTGGAATTTATTATGGAACATATGCCAGCGGCCAATTAAATGACAGCTTGTCAGCGCACAGATACAGTTGAATTGCACGCCTGTATGTGTGTGTGTGTGTGCGTGGGTGGGTGGGTTGGTGGTTGGGTGTTAGTGTGTGTGTGTGTGCGTGTCTGATGAGGTCATGCGTTAGTCGGCAATTGCATTACGATTCATTCAAAACTCACTCACCGCCCGGTGCTCAACTCTTTTCTACTTGCAGTAACTCAAAAAAACACAAATCAAAATGGCTGATGATGAGGTGAGGTGAGTATCGAAGCAAATGCGCAGCATCGATTGAAAGCATATTCACCAATAATCACAATACACACAATTTACAGTTGAAATAGTGTTGAAAAGCGCCTAAAGCTTCAAAGGCAAAAGGGACGCGCGTGAACTATGAACGAGGCAACTGGCAACTGACGGGCAATCGGCAACCGTTTGAGGTGAGTTCATTTTGTTTGCGACAACACTGGCTTTAGCCAAGTTACTAACCTAACTCAACATAAGTCAAGCTAATCGAACCAAACAATAGTTAAATAAATAAGAAAAGCTCAATTAAATGCTTTGGGTAACACACACGGCTTCTTTTGCTTTCACAGGTGGCGAGCTAGTTTCGATAACGCTGCCGATACAGACAACTGCAATGGATTAACTGTCAAGTGATCAATGTTATCGATTCACGTTTATCGATTGTCCATTGTCGTTATGTCCTTGCCCGTTGTGCTGTCTGTGTTGCGTCTCTCGCTCTTTCTTAATATATGTATATGTATCATTAAATTTATCGATAACTAATCGGTGCTTTATCGTTTACTTGCAGAAAAAGGCAGCAGCGGCGCCAGCTACCAATGGCAAAGCCGCCGCCCCCGCGCCAGCTGCCAATGGAAAAGCGGCCGCTGCTCCAGCTGCCAATGGAAAAGCGGCCGCTGCTCCCGCTGCCAATGGAAAAGCGGCAGCTGCAGCGCCCGCCGGCCCGCCAAAGGATCCCAACGATCCCAAAGTGAAGGCCGAGGAGGTACACTGGTGTACGTGTGTGGCCGCAACTCACGGCCCCAATCGCCTCACCAAGTCAAATGTCCAAGTTCACGCAGCCAAGCCCCGTATCCAACGTCATATACGTGTGCCATCTAAATGTTGTTGTGCTAGCGATAACAATACCGATAACAATAACCGTAAGCGATCACGTTTAACCTACTAATCGGCAATTCTGTGTGTGTTGCTGTGCTTACAGGCTAAGAAGGCTAAACAGGCTGAGATCGAGCGCAAGCGCGCCGAGGTGCGCAAGCGCATGGAGGAAGCCTCCAAGGCCAAGAAGGCCAAGAAGGGTTTCATGACCCCAGAAAGGAAGAAGAAACTCCGGGTAAGCACGACAGCATTGCGAAACAAAGATCTGCGCTCTTATGTTATGCATACAAGTTCCTTTTCATAAACCCTGGCACAACTTTACGTTGATGTGGCAACGCCATATTGTTAAGTTGGGCACGCCAGCCTGTAAGTGTGGCCAGCTGAGCAAAGTATGGCTAGTTGGAAGCGAAAAAACTTGTTTGTCTTGTTATTAACTTGCAATGCGTACATAAGAGAACCGATTCTGTCTAGTTAGTTAGTTATCGAATGGTTATTTATGTGTCTATCGATTTACAGTTGTTGCTGCGCAAGAAAGCCGCTGAGGAATTGAAGAAAGAACAGGAACGCAAAGCGGCTGAACGTAGACGCATCATTGAAGAACGTTGCGGCAGCCCCAGGAATCTCAGTGATGCCAGTGAAGGTGAGTGCCAGCGGTTCAAACAACCAAAAAAAAAGAGAAGAAAATATATGAAGTAAACCTAAAAAAAATTGAAAAATAAATCAATAAAATTTCCACTGAGAAAATTATAAACGATGAATTAAAATAAATCAAAAAATATATATTTTTTTTTATACTTGAGCTGAAGAAAGCAGCAAACAAAATACGCTGGCCACGCCCACTGGCCTTGTGTACGCCTATTTTGTTTGCTGCTTTTTGGCCTAAAGTTAAAAAATGTCGAAAAAAAAGTAAGAGAAAAAAAAGAAAAATAATAAAATGAAATAAGGAACTTAAAGCATAAACATTAAAGTCTACAAAAGTGTCATCTATCATCACACACACGCACACACACACACACACAAACTATTTTCAAATGAGAACACAACAACAACAAGTTGCGCTTCACACACACCCACACACTCCCACACATCCACACAACCATTTGTTATGTATTTAAATATGTCACTTATTCTCTCTCTCTTTCTCTCTCCCACACTTGCCAACCTGTTTCCCGTCTCTCTTCTTCTACTGCAATATAAATACACATACACATACACACACGTGCACACGCACACACACACGCCCATGTCCATATCGAATGTTACCCAACAATATGTATATATATATATATATATATATATATATATCATATATATATGTATCTGTATCTGAAAATGTATCTGTATCTGTGTGTGTTTTGTCATGCTGCCAATTTTTGGTTGGGTCGACGCACAGACACACTGAAAACCCTGATCAAGCAACACTATGACAGGATTAATAAATTGGAGGACCAGAAATATGATCTTGAGTATGTTGTTAAACGCAAGGATGTTGAGGTACACGCACATATCTACTACATAACTATCTATCTATCTTTCTATCTATTACAAACCTGCCTATCTACTATCTACTATTTGCCAACAAAGCGTTCCACATATATATATCAAAATCAAATATCTAAAACAATTTAACGCTTAACAACAACAACAACAACAACAATAAAAACAACAACAACAATAGCAGCAACAATTGCAAAAGCAGCAAAACAAACACCTTCTGTCAGCTATCTCTCTCTCTCTCTCTCTTTCTCTCTCTCTCTCTATCAATCTATCTATATATATATTTCTATAATTGCTGTCTAAAACACTTACTATTTGTATAATACACTTAATTTTCGTACAAAACCATTTTGTATACCGTAAAAACTCAAACCAACTCAAGCCAACTAAAAACTAAACTGATATCAAAAAAAAAGCAAACAAGTCCTTGTACATACATATACCTATATATACTTATATATATCTACTCGTATAGCTAACTTGTAAGCCGAAAGCCGAACTCAATTAATGAACAATTATTTAGCTAGCCAATAAGCCCTATCAAGTCTTTTTAACAGAGCTGTAATTGGTTAATTGTCCAGGCAATTATTTAACTCATTCGTTTTCAATTTTAATTACCTAGTTAATTACTTGAATGATTCCCAATCAAATTGCAATTACTATAAATATATTAAATTGTAACTGTTATTGTGCCATAATAACAGCAAGTTTTTCGTGTATTTAAATTGTATTACAAAGTAAATACAAAGTAATTGGCATTTAATTACAAAGTAATTGTACGAAGCATTTGCAGTGTAACTACAAAGTAATTATAGTTTAATTACAAAGTAATTGCAAGTTCATTACAAAGTAATTGTAGTTGAATTACAAGTTATTCAAATTGAATAGTAATTGTAACTTTATTACAAAGTAGCGTTCTTATTATTAGAAAGTAATTCAAGCATAATTACAAAGTAATTGTTTTTGTAGTTACAAAGTAATTGTAATTGTAACTACAAAGTAATTGTTATTTAATTACAGAGTAATTCTAATTTCTTGACATTCTTCAAGCAATTGAAAGTTCTTCTGAGTTGATTTCGATCAACTCGCTCGTAATTGCCGAGATTTATAAATATTTTAAAAGTTTATTAATAATTCAGAAATCATTTACTCAATTAATTGTTTGGGTAATTCCAGGTATTTGATTATCAGCTCTGGCTCTCGCCATCTCGCTCTCTGTGTCCCCGTGCCCGTCTCCTTCCCTCTTTCTTTTTTGCTCTCTGGCCCTCTCTTTTTCTCTCTCACTCTCTCTTGTATACAGCTCTGCTGTCTCACACACCTTGGAAAGTCGTTCAGTTTCACGCACTCCACACACACACAAGCACACTGCCACGCCCACGTATAAACAACACACAACCAGAACACAATCGGCCCCTGTCAAATATATGTTATATCAATATATGCACACTAGCACACACACACACACGTACACGCACACGCCCACAAACTCTCTCGCACACACGCACAATTTGTCAGCAGTTCGAGACCCGAGAAGAAAACAAGAAGAATAATAATAAAAAAAAAAAACATCAAGAGATAACTGCGCAGAAAACTCACTCGTTTTAACATTCGCAGATACACTACAGAAAATTTGTCACGATTATAACAGTAAGATACTGAAATTGGAGTCTGAGAAATACGATGTGGAGCACGAAGTAGCCAGAAAGGAATTTGAGGCAAGCGTTCCACAACTAACTTTCTCTCTCTCACTCTCTCTTTCTCTTTCTCTCTCGCTCTGTCACAATCTCTCACGTTCGCTGACAGATATTTGAACTAGAGAACTATTCGAAATTTTTGTCGCTACTCTTCGTAGAAAAAAGAAATGTTAATAACAATGCTCCACACACATGTTGGATACCTGATAAGTCCAGCACCTGAAAAGATATATGCAAATATTAATCAAGATGCCGGCACTCAAACGCCCCCTGTCGGCCTGTCTGTGTGTGTGTGTCAGTCCGGGGCTATTCGTAGTGTAGAGCAACATTTTTAGCAAGCCAAAAAAAAAAAAAAATATATACAAAAATAATTAAACACGTAGAAAACTTTGAGCTCTGTTCACTGTATTTTTTTTTCATGGGGTTTTCTTCCGCATTTTGAATATTTTTTGGAAGAGAGCCGTGCAAGTTTTGAACACATTTACCAAGAGAGCACATTCAAAATTTGGCACATCCCATTTTGAATTTTGGGCTAATTGAAAGAGTATATAAAACGAGTAATAACCCCTTTTTTTCTCGATGCCACTAACAGCTAACCAGAAGGCTATGTGGAAAGCCCCTGACTAAGTCAGAGGGCGGACCTAACCTAACTAGCGGCTTCTCTACTAAACCAACAACAACACAAAATACACGCTGTTGTTACCTAAGCCCGACCCTATCTATTTAGCATATAAATATTTTTTGCCAACATTTTGCTTTTTGTGGCTTTTTTGCAGAAGTTTCTATTCTGAAAATAACGTTAAGAATTTCTAACTAGCTTAAGTCATTAAAGCCAAAGCTTCGTTGTCTGTTTGTCGTAGTACAGCTGTTGTTAATTTTTGTATTTTGCAAACAGCTTTTACTAATTCAATTACAACGAACAACGCACACAACGAACAATGAATAACGAGCAACGAGTTACGCGTAAAAAGCATTGAGCATAGGGTCAACGAGTACCGCGTCAAGTACAAGTATGCTAACGAGTTCTCGAGTACTCAAGCCAACATACGAGTACTCGAGCCAACATGCGAGTACTCGAACCAACATGCTAGTACTCGTAATAGTACAAGCTTACAATGAGTACTTGCTGGCATTAGCCATATGCTCGTCCCGTTTTGTTTAGTTCCGTAAGCAGGGCCTCTCACACATATCCAAGTACAGTCACGCAGCCACAACAAACAAAGCACAACAACCAAGCACAACAGACACCCAACTCATGCAACCCAACACGTAAAAGCGCACTACACTGAAAAAAAAAAAGAAAAGAAAAGAAAAATAAAAACAACAATATAAGAATTATGAAACCAAGTAAACAAAGTATAATCAAGAAACAAGAAACGTATAAAAAGTATAATGAAAAGCAAGCAAAGCACAATTATTATGTATTTATGTATATGCAACTTGTAGGTGTTACAACATATATATATGTTATATTGTAAAGCTAAGGATAAAGTTAAATATCTGACTTTATATATTAATATATAATATTCGTTCTCTTTTCTGACACGCGCCGAACAACGCGCGATACCTGTGCGTCTCTATCACTCTCTCTCTCTCTCTCTTTCCCTCCTCTCTCTCTCTCTCTCTCTCTCTCTCTCTTTCTGTGTCTTTCGGTTGTCACTATCTTTCTCTCTATCGTTCTCTTTATCTTTTTCTCGTTATCCTACTTTCACACAAAACACGCACAAAAACCTTACAACACACTATCAATTTATCTCTCTCTTTCTCTGTCTCTGACTTTTTATATATATATATATCTGTCTATCTTTTTCTTATATCCGCATCTATCTGCGTCTCTTTTTGCACACATACCTGCACACGACAACGACACACACACACACACGCACACACTCACACACACACACACACACACAACACGCACACCACGATCTCGGCCGTATTACGCTTTAACGCGCGTTACGTTATGTCACGTAAACGCTGACGTTTACTTTAACCGTTACAACAACCGTTACTGATACCGTTACCGTTACCGTTACCGCTACCGTTACCGCTACCGTTACCGATACCGCAGCCGAACTGCAAACAATATGCAAACAATATTGGCAACGACTTTACGAATTGGAGGGCGATAAATTTGATTTAGAGCACGTGCAGAAAATCAAAGCACAAGAGGTAAATTCCCCATCAATTATGCCATGAACCCAAAACGAAAATAATTCACAAAATAAATACCAAAAAATACCAAAAACACACACAAAATACCAAAAACCACAAAGAAACCAAAAAGAGCAACCAAAATGCGAATGTTTATTATTTATTTATTACAAAATCTATTGATAAAAGCAAACAACTACAACAAAAATATTGCCAACAACAACAGCAACAACTACAATAATATTAATAATAATAATTAATTATTATTATTTATAATCTTTATTTTTTTTTTAATTATGCCCTTGATATTTAATTCTTTGATTTTTTTTCTAAATATTTTCTTAATCATATTCTTATTTTTTTTTCTTTAGTTATTTTGCGATTATTCTTCTTCAGTTTTTTTCTTAAACCTAATTTTTGATATTGTTTTTAACTGCGCTAAACTACAAAAAAAAAGTACAAAGCCGAAATTAAAAAAAAAAACCAAAAAAAAAAAAATTATATATATATATACCAGATATCTATTTAATAATTGCATATATACATACATATATATAAATATATAAGGCGCACGATACTAAGCAACATCGGCGCGTGCTTTGAACTCTGCGTTTGGGAGACCCCCTCCAAAAAAAATAAAAAAAGGAAACGTTGTTCAGTTGGGTCTGCAGAAGTATCGATACCCGATACCTAAACGTCAATTTCAACTAAACCAACCAAATGAGTACAAATTAAAATCTTTTGCTCTCCCATTGTCACTCTCTCTCTCTCGCTCCCAGAGTCTGTTTGGTCTGTATCTAAGCAATCGATTTATCGATAACTGATTCCGATTGACAACGTTTCCGTTACCAACCATAACCAACAACAATAACAACAACAACAATAGCCAAGACATTTCTCAGACCCGTACGTTGCGCCCCCATTCCAAAAAGTAAAATCACTTTTCAAATCAGCTCTTAAAAATTTTGAATACTTACCGAACACATAACATCTAAAAAAAAAAAAAAAAAAAAAGAAATAAATAAACGATGTAATTCGATTATGATATAATTATATTTATCTGTAGAACTATAAAACAATATGAATACATAAATCACGTATACATAAATCTAAATCTAAAATAAGTATCTTAAGATGCGTCGCAAAAAAAAGAACGACAAACCAAAAATTGCACCCAAAAAAAAAATGTGTTTTTACAGGCGAATTGCAAGAGATTTGCGAAGAGTATTACGAGCGTATGTATATTTGTGAAGGCCAGAAATGGGATCTGGAATACGAAGTCAGGAAAAAAGACTGGGAGGTACTGCAACAATTTTCAATCAATTTTAAAAACAATTTTCAAAAATATCAAAATACTCTAAATACAATTGAAAAAAAGCAACAACAAAAAAAAAATACCAAATACCAGACATAAAATTTGTTTAGTATCATGTTTTTTACGTTTCCGTTTTTTTTCTTTCTTGCATCAAATATCAAAACTTTTTGATACGAGTGTGTTTTTTTTTTTTTTTTTTGATTGAAAACAAAAAGTATTTGACTCTCACTTGTAACTGTTTTTTGTGACTTGCTCTTAAAAAAAAAAAAACAAAATACGTATCCATACATATGATAAAACATATATAGATGGTTCTGTTGTACTTACCACGCTGTTCGAGTTTTACAAAGTTTTTCAAGTTTTTCAAAGTTCTTAATATGCCGTTGTTAATCTCATGTTACTTGTACTTAAAACGGAAACACAATCCAATCAAACAACAACAATGAAATATATATCTGTGAGTTCAAAAATTGCCACAAAACCAAATCGAAACAAAATTCAAATAGAAAACTTAAGCAATTGCCTTGACTATTGATAGAATAGAATACAGCCGCCAGCTAAACAAACAGTCAATCAAACTCTCAATCAATCAAACGGTGCTTAAACAACATTTGCAAATCGAAACCAATTTCACATCGCTGTCAAGCACTTCAAGCAGTTCAAATAGTTCAAATAGTTTTCATTTGTCTAAAAGTGAGGTTAGTTCTACGCAAAACTCTCTCTTTGGGCAGGCGGCACCACAAATTGCAGCTGTTTTTGTTGCACTTTCATTTATTTTGATGGGCAATTGCAGCACTCAACACTGCACTATACAACACTGCCAAATTTGTCAACAGAAACTATAGTCGTTGTTTAGCACTGCAAAACATTTGTTGCACAACACTTAAATTCTGACATTGTTTTGTGTTTTCTACCTACATACTACAAAATATCTATTTTCTTACATACTTTCTTTCTCACTGTGATAATTTGTTTGTTTCGCTGTCGCGTCATCTGCATCGTTTTTTGTTGTCACTGTCTGTGCGTCCGTTGGTCACACTCACAAACACGCACACGCACACGCACACACACTCAAACACAGCACGTTAGCACGCGCACAAATGTAGGCAATAGTTATTTTTACTTCGAATTTCTGCATGTGCACTTGTCAAAAGCAGCAGCAACAGCAGCAGCAGCAGCAGCAAAAGAAATCCACAAAACAACAACAAGCCGCAGACAAAAATAACAACAACAGCCACAACCACAACCACAACCACAACAACAACAACAAGCACAACAACACACAGTACCCACTGCCCACTGCTCACCTCTCTCTTCAACTCGTTCCACAGTATCCAAAAAAAGTACTTAACCTCAACCTGAACCTCGCTCGCACTTCATTGTAAATAATAGAATGGGGTTGTAAAACTGACTTCATTGTATCGTTAACTAGCTCGCTCTCTTTCTATCCGACGCTCTCGCCTTAACCTCAAAAACAAACACCAAAGCAATAATTCAAAACAAAACCAAAAAAAAAAAGCAGAAGACATAAAAAAGAAAACATTTTATATAAAAGCGTAAAATCCAAGCAATTGAAGAGCATAAAAGCCAAGCGTCGATTTCCTGGAGTTTAAAAAAACAAAAAAGAAAAGAAGAAATTAAAAAAAAAAAGAAAAACTAAATCAAATAAAGCAGAGAAATCGAAAATAATTGTAGCTGTTAAAAGTTGACGCAGAGCACGAGCTCTGGCTAATATTTCTACAGTCCAAAAGTCGGTTCGCTTCAACCAGCTAACGCTAGACATTTGCCACCGCTGCCCACTAAACGTTACCGTTACTGTTACCGTTACCGTTATACCGTTATACCGTTACTATTTTTCTTACCGTTATATCACAAGCAAACACGAAGCCTTTGTCAAAAGCCGAACAAACAAATGAATATGTTAAAGAAGAAAACCAAAATGAAAAGAAACACAAAACAAAGCAGAAAACAAAAATATATATATTTATATATATATCTTAATGTTATGTAGTTGTAGAGACGAACAATTAAGCCAAACAAACAAATACAAATCAATCAATCAAATCTGTCAATCTATCAATCAATCAATCAGTCAATCAATCAATGTATGTTATGTATGTATGTGCCATGCTGTGCAGTACCTCAGGCCCCAGTTCCGTACGCTCAAGTGTTATGTAGGTCAAAACTCTAGACTCTATCAAATATCGTATATAACTGTAAAATGCCTAAATCAAAGAAATACTATATATATAAAAAAAAAATACCAAAAGAAAAAAGAGAAAATCGACATTTGGATGTTATGCTGTTCAATCGACCACAAAAAAAAAGAAGAAAATTCTAATAAATTATAAAAAATACCAATTGAAAAAAATATTAATATTAATAATATTGAAACCGACCTTAGCCGCCCCATAAAACCGTTAGACCAAAACCTAACTGCGTATTTGGCTTGTATTGCTAGCTTGCTCGCACGCACGCACGCACGCACGCACGCACCAGCCGCCAGTTCAAACCCGCTCGAAAATAACATTAACAAAGAACAAACTGTGCCTGCACATGTGTATACTTTTAGCTGTAACTGAGACTCTTTGCAAGTTGCGCCGCATGCAACCCGCCTGCTTGCAACTGCCTCTGTTGCACGTCTTTTATAGCCCAACCAATCCCCCAGTTGCCCGCATTTTGATTTTGATATTGCAATTTCAAGTAGTTTGCCACATTTAGAGTACATGTCTATTGAAACGAATCTGTAAAATCATTCGATATATATCTACCAAATGCTAACTGTTGTTATTTCTCTTTGATCTCTCGTCGCCAAACATATAGATCAACGATCTCAATGCTCAAGTTAACGATCTTCGCGGCAAATTGTAAGTAAAAACTGTAGACCTAATACACTTGCGTGTGTCTATATAAGATATAGTCAACTGATCTGTGTTCCTTGAAATAGTTGGGATCTTTTGGAAGACTTTTGTAGTCTCCATACGATCTCAACTACGGTAGCTTTATGATATAGTGAACCGATCAGATTGGTTACCTTTACCTTACCTTTCTACTGCCAAAAGAAAACGCTGTCTTTCGTTTCAACAGCATAGTTTAGCTGAGAGACTACTTCAGATAATTCAATTTGGCAATAGAAGATTCCTAGTCCCTTTTGATAACGATTTATTTCTTTTATCCAAATCCAGCGTGAAGCCAGCCTTGAAGAAGGTCTCCAAATACGAAAACAAATTTGCCAAGCTGCAGAAGAAGGCCGCTGAGTTCAACTTCCGCAACCAGCTGAAGGTGGTCAAGAAGAAGGAGTTCACACTGGAGGAGGAGGAGAAGGAGGTAAGATCCATTGCATTAGTTGGGTGACCCCCCCCAAAGGGCTGCCCACCAGGCAATATTATGCATAGTTATGTATATTAACTTGATAACTGATATGCTATAAACTCTATATGCTTTACACACACACACACACACACACACACACATGTTTATATATATAATTACTTATATATATATTTATATATGTGTGTGCTTCGATCGACAAAATTGCTGTGAACGCTCCATAGATAAAGATAAAAGATGCCTCTTCTCTAAAAACAGCCAAAAAGTGTAAGAATGTGTGAACTGATGTGTGTTTATGTTCGAGCACCAAGTGTCCTCCATTGTCACTTTATGTACTGCTCTATCTCTATCTCTATCTCGCTCGCTCTCTCTCTCTCTCTGTCTCTCTCTCACACACTCTCTTTCAAACTGTCTCTGCCTAACGCTCTATTTAATTGTTTATCTGTCTCGTTAAATGGTACACACACACACTCTCAGACACACACACACTCTCACACTCTCACACACACAGACAGACAGCCACACACACGTATTTGTTAGTCTAGTATTCACAATCTGTATGTATTTGTGTGTATGTATGTAGTTTGTAGCCTCGTAGTGCCCACAGCACAGCACCTAGTGAATGTTCTGGTTAAATGTTAAGCCTTATACGATTAACCCGATTTTGCTAATCGACTATATCTATTCTCGTTTCTGTGCAACACATTGGATATCTGCAGAAGAAACCCGACTGGTCCAAGGGCAAGCCCGGCGATGCCAAGGTAAAGGAGGAGGTTGAGGCCGAAGCTTAAGTGTCCACGTCCACGTAGTGTCCACTGTACCACCCGTGACTCCCGCCCTAAACAATAATAATTCAATATAAACAATTATTTCACAAAAAATACTCAATATCTGATGCCAAATATCCAAAGTCAAACAATATTCGTGTATATATCTCACAATATATATCTCTATATATATAGCCTATGCGTATATATATATATATATATATGCCATATATGTGTGCATACGAAATAAAGTACCGCTAAAGCTTGATCAGAAACTTAAAAAATAAATAAAGAAAAAAGAAAAAAAAAACAACATTTCAAAACACCAGCTATCGAAAATAATTCCCATCATGATGGATTCAAACAACAGCCCAACATCTGAACGCTCTGATGAATTATTTCTTCTCTTTTTTTTTTTAATTATATTTCATTATTACAAATTCTATATTTTAATGTAAATTAAACTAAATTACAAAAAAAAAAAAACAGAAAGAACATGTTGCATACCTATTTTTCGAATAGCTTGAACCCAGTCAAAGGGCATATTTGTGCATATGTTTGTATCAGGAAGGAAGAAAGCACCTCTGAGTCCAGGAACCGGATGACGAGCTGAGTCAAACTGGCCATGTCCGACTGTTCGTCAATCTCGTCAATATTCGATATATAGTTCTATTTTCCGAGTTTTTCCGATATCTCGCATTTTCACATGGTTTTCTTGAGCATAACTCAAAGAACATATCAGCTAAATGAACCAAACTTCTTGTATAGCGTAATCAGGCTTTACATATTCCACATTTTCGATATGTGCATCCATTTTCCGCAGGATTGTAGAAGGCCTGAAAATTGTAATAAGTTTGGACCATAAAAACCCAAGTTAACCAAGAATATATTTTGTCAATGAAGCAGCACAGCCGCTGCCTGAAATAGATATTTAGCATGTTCGCACTGTCAGCTGGGTTCAGGGTATCTGCCAGTCGGTCACGCCCGACTAGCGCACACTTACGTGCTTCCTCTTCTCTTGGGCACACATTCTTCACGGCATGCGCACACTCACACACGAGTTACCCGAGTTACCAGCAGTTGCCCGAGTTAGTCTTAGATATCGTATTGCACGGCACCACATCAATGTGAACATCTGAGCACCAGCCACATCTGCAGCTGTTCCTGGCCCGCTGATTCATTTGAACATTTCTGTGAACTGGTTCTGGTTCTGTGCTTGCAGGAACAGGCGCCCGAGACGCCAGCCCCGGCCTAAGAACAACCCATCGAGCAACCCTCGTAGCATCTATACACACATCGTTAAAGCGAAGCTGTGCGATTATTATAACAATTTGTACGTTAATTTTCATTAAGCTTTAAACAAGAAAATATATCTGAGTAAACCGAAAGAACAAAAGACGACCATATTATTTATAACGGCTTAAGAAAAATGTACGTGAGGCATTCAAGATCTTGCTTACATCTACAATAGATATCTTAATTTAAAACGTAATCTCGCCATGGTCAACGGCGGAGTTACATATGTCGCTTTAAAACAACATAAGGTCCTTTATAGATCGACGGAGTTATGACACCATAAAACGACATGATCAAACGTCATGTCTCCACGCGGAAATGCGGTTATAGATCAATTTTTTCATTTCCAGCTTCGACTCTTTGCCCAACAATTATTATGGAAATGAATACTTAATGAACTTCGGTGCATATATCCCCATCTGTCTGCAATTTACAGGGCTTCAATACTTCAATTCAAAGAACATTCGAACAAAATGTATGTATAATACTTATGAATTGGCCAAAATCAAAATCTAAATGTTCACCAAATATGACAAAAAAACAAGGGGTTACATCACCGTTTTAATCAAAAATGGGGTTGGTTTGAAAATCAAAACTATTTAATTTGTTTAAATGGTTGAATAGTGATCACAACGAATTCAAAAAGGTATAACATTTTAAAATCAGACGATATTTACCCGAGATATTAAGAAAAAGTCATCAAAAAAGTTTCGATTTTCGAACCGACCCCGAATTTGAGAAAAAACGTGATGTAACCCCTTGCCATTTTGTTGATTTTGGTCAAAATTAAGATTTTTATTTTTTTGATGCCAATCGATAGTACTGATCCTTACTAGTCCAAAATGGTATAAAATTCCCAAATCGGACAATATTTGGCCGAGATATTCCAAAAAATCATCAAAAAAGGTTGACTTAACAAACGAATCGGTTTTTGGTCTACCGCTTTTTTTAACCGATCGATTTTTAAAATCTTTGAATGCCAATTGATAGTAGGGATTCCTGCGAATTCAAAAAGGTATAATATTTCAAAATCAGACGATATTTACTAGAGATATTAAGAAAAAATCATCAAAAAAGTTTCGATTTTCGAACCGACCCCGAATTTGAGAAAAAACGTGATGTAACCCCTTGCCATTTTGTTGATTTTGGTCAAAATTAAGATTTTTATTTTTTTGATGCCAATCGATAGTACTGATCCTTACTAGTCCAAAATGGTATAAAATTCCCAAATCGGACAATATTTGGCCGAGATATTCCAAAAAATCATCAAAAAAGGTTGACTTAACAAACGAATCGGTTTTTGGTCTACCGCTTTTTTTAACCGATCGATTTGTAAAATCTTTGAATGCCAATTGATAGTAGGGATCCCTACGAATTCAAAAAGGTATAACATTTTGAAATGGTAAAAAATTCAAAAGTCGAACATTATTTGACCGAGATACCCCAAAATATATGTATATATGTATATACATATATCTATCTATATATATATTATATTTGTGTATCTACATATTGATATCTGCTGTGATACTTCCTTCGCACATGCTCTTGTTTGCCTGCTTGCACTCTCAGTCGGGCATGCCCGACTAGAGCACACCGAAAGGCTTTCTCTTCTCTTCAGGGCATGCGCATACTCACACACGAGTTACCCGAGTTTCCAGCAGTTGCCCGAATTAGTCTTAGAAATCGTATTGCACGGCAGCACATCAATGTGAAGATCTGAGCAGCAGCCACATCTGCAGCTGTTCCTGGCCCGCTGATTCATTTGAACATTTCTGTGAACTGGTTCTGGTTCGTTTAAGCGAAGCTGCGCGATTATTATTACAATTTGTACGTTAATTTAAACAAGAAAATCTATCTGAATAAATCGAATGAAAACAAAAACAACAATATTTGTTATACTTCTTCACATTTGGGTTCCATTTGGGGATATTTCAGCTACGAAAATGGGCTTGTATGAAATATGTATTTGAGGCAGTCAAGATCTTGTGCATCCAAGATCCTACTTATATCTACAATATAGGTAGAATTTCTAAGCCTAAAACTTGTGACCATAAAACGACATAAGGTCCTTTTCCATTGCCAGCTTCGTCTCTTTTTGCACCACACTTAGTATGGAAATGCATACTTAACGAACTTCGGTGCTTAGAGTCCGATCTTTATGCAATTTACAGGACATTTAGATGGATGTATCAAGGTATCAATCCAGGCTGGCGTAGATCTCCACTCGAGCTAGCTCGTCATCCTGTGATGCCTTCTACTTCTCGTCACATACAACTCTAGGAAATCATCCTAGCCCATTTGGCACATTTTCCTGGGTGTATGTATAATATGAAAACTATTTATATTATTTGTATACAGAATTTATAGCATTTTGTATTTAGGAGATTTCTGCGTGTGTGTGTGTGTGGGAATTTCGTTTATACATATGTAAATCTATACATAATATATGCGTGTGTGTATTTAAAAAAAAAATTCGAAATAATTCTAGTTCTAGGCGCTTAAATTAGTGTTAAAATTAGGCTGCGAATCTAACGTTAATAGTTGAACGACTTAAATTAGGTCTATTACTAAGCTTCTTCTTCTTCTTCTTCTGGCTAGCCAAATGGTTTGCCGCGCGGAGCGGGGGGGGGGGGGTTAGGGGGTGCGGCTGTTGCCAACAACTAATACAACTTAATTTATGCATGCAAATTGTTGTTGCGTTAATTAAATTTAAATAAATAAATAACACTAAATATACAAAAAAAAAAAAAATATAATGATGGAAAAAAAGAGGGCGCAGCCACGCCCACATGCCAGGCGGCCAGCTGCGATTAAGGACGATTAAAAAAAACGAGGACTAAATAAATTAGCAAAAATGCATATAATTTTATATGAATAGTCGGCTGGCATGGGCGTGGGCGTGGCTGTGGGCGTGTTAGAAACTAGACCTCAATACTGTTGAGACTGCCCGAGGAGATGTTGTCCGTGTGGCTGCCGAGGCGCGTGCGCTTGATGAGGGCGCGGGCGGGCATCGGGGAGCGCTGAACCCGCGGGCTGCCCGGCACATGGGGTATGCCCACGTGGCTGCCGCCGGTGTGCGCCGTCGGGTGGTGCGTGTGGTGCAGCATATGATGTGCCACATTGTTGTTGTTGTTGCTGCTGTTGTTGTTGTTGTTGTTGTTGTTGTTGTTGCTGCTGTTGTTGTTGTGATGATTGGTGAGATTTGTGTGGCTGTTGTGCTGGCTGCCGGAGGCACGTCGCTGCCGGCGCAGCGAGGGTATGCGCGTGGGCGTGGCCAGGCCATCCTCCATGCCATAGCCAGAATGTGGCTGCTGCTGCTGTTGCTGCTGCTGCTGCTGCAAGCTGCGCACGCTGCGCTCCAAGGTGCGTCGCTGCTGATCCATCATGGGCGAGGCGCCGCCAGCCACCAGCTGCTGCTGCTGATGCTGCTGCTGCTGTTGATAGTAGGCGGCGTGCGGTGGCACGGGCGGCGGCTGCTGATAGTCGTGACGCTTGTGCGCAAATGTGGGCGTGCCGGGCGCATGGTAAGGCTGCGCATGATGCAGGCCAGGCTGATGCAAGGCGGCGGCGGCAGCAACGGCCAAGGCGTTGCCCTGCAGGAGAGAGAGAGAGAGAGAGAGAGAGGGCGACAGATTAGTGTGTGTTCAAGTTAAGGTTAAGAGGCATGTGGCATGTGGCATGTGGCAGGTGGCAGGTGTTGCATATATTCGCTGGTCGCTTGGCAACAAAATAAACTAAAAAACGTTTCTCAACTGATTTTTGCTTTTTGCTAATTAAGTTTACTTGTAGTTGTTGTTGTGCTTTGGCTGCGGCTGTTTTCTTGGGCAACGGCAGCGGCGGCAGCGGCTTGCTGGGCGCCTCCGTCGACGGCTGCTGCTGCTGCGGCTGGCTGAGACCCTCGCAGGCCTCCAGTGTCTCGCAGGAGGAGGAGGCGCCGGTCAGCGCCTTGTCGCTGCCAGCAATATCTCCAGCCTCATCCGCATCTGCTTCCGCATCTGCATCCGCATCGACATCCGCGTCCGCATAGAGATCGGCGCCAGGATCCGGCTCGGCATTCGCAGCGGCATGCTCCGGCGCGGCATTGCCGTTCGGCGGCAGAAAGCGCAGCTCCATGACATTGCGATTCTGGAACAGGGGACGCTCAGTTTGGCAATGGCGAACGGGGGAGTGGAGAGAGGAGCGCGACGAGAGATCAGATGAACAGAAGGCGAGAGACCACGAACCAGAGGGGAGCGAGACGAGTCCAAAACAAACGGGCGAAGGCGAGGCGAAGCCTGAAGGAGGCGGGGCAGAAGGAGGCGAGGCAGCAGGAGCAGCAATCAAGCTAGCACAAGAAGTGGAAGAGAGTACCAAGACGGGGAGAAGGCATTGATAGAGAAAGAGACGGAAGAAGGGAAAGGGAAAAAGTGAAGGCAAAGAAAAGGCGAGCGAAAGAAATATGTTCAAAAAAATAGAAATTGGCGAGAGCAGAGCAGAGAAGATAGAAGAAAGAGAAAATATAAGAAGAGGCGAGAGGGAAGATAGAAAAAAAGAGAAGAAAAGAAAAGAAGAGACGAAAACAGATAAGAAGACAAGCGAAAAAAGGAAGAGAAGGGTGAGAACAAAAAGCAAGGATACAGAGGAAAATAAGAGAAGAGACAACATAATAAAACCGAAGGCAAAGAAAGAGAGCGAAAGAAAGATATTAAAGAAGAAGAAAAAATAGATAGGGACAAATTGAGGAGAAACTCAGAGAGCGAGCAGATAGAAAAGAAGAGAAGAAGAATAAAGAAAGAAAGAATATGAAAACATAAAATAAAGAGATGGAAAATTAAGGAAAATAGAAACAAAACAAATTAAGAGAGAGAAGGAAATGTACAAAAATGTATATAAAATAAATAAAGACAGACAAATGCAAACAAACGAATAAAAGACAAATTAGACGAGAATAGGAAAAGCGAAGAAAAGTGAAGAGAAGAGAGAGAGCGAAAGAAATGTATGAAAATAAATATAAAAGAAATAAAGAGAAGAAACGAGAAAGGCAGGGAGAGCAAAAAGAGGAGCAAATTTGGTAGAGATAGGTAAAAAAGCTTTACATGATTTATAATTTCTATTTATTTATTTCTATTCCAAGTCCATGGCAAAAAAATAAGCCGGAGGATAAACGGAAGGAACCACAAGAGTTGAAAGATTTGGGTAGCTTTGGGGAACGAGTGGACTACAAACCTACTCCAGAGGTATCCAAAAGCGTCTGAGTAAGAGCGAGAGAGAGCGAGAGAGAGAGAGAGAGAGAGCACGCGTGAGCAAGGGAGAGAGACAGAGTTTTGGCTGCAGCAAGGAGGAGGCGAATCGGAGGCAAGTCGGAGGCAGAGCGAGGCGAGAAACGTTTTTAAATTTTGACCAAGTAACCAGCGAAAAAGGTTTTTGTTTTTGTAAACATTTTAATATATAAAAGCCATTTGGAAAGTGGAGCAAATACTTAAAGAGCGACAGAAAGAGAGAGAGAGAGAGAGAGAGAGAGTGGGAGTGGGAGTGGGAGTGGGGAAGCGGGAGCAGATGGATAGAGCTTACCTTGTCGGCCGTGGTATCCTGAGCCAGAGGATTCGGCGTGATGTTCATGCGTGGAATAACGCCATTCAGACGCCGGACATCGCCGGCCTTGTGGCCATGGTGGGGCGCAACGCCCAGCACGGCGGAGGTAACGAAATCGGCTTGAATGTGATCCAATTGCGGCTTGTTCTCGTCTGAAAGTGGACAGCGGGATTAGTTGCAGCTGAAGCAAGCATTGCCTGCGGCCAGGCAGCGCACCAGCAGCGGCTGTGACTCACCCTCGGGCTGGGCATTGTTGCGCCGGCGCAGGCACAGGCAGGCGACGGCAATGGCAATGAGCAGCAGCAGGCCGCCGCCGGCGGCGCCAGCGATGACCGGATAAATGGAATTCTGCTGCTCGCTCGAGCTGCCAGTCGAGACGGGCACAATGGCGGGCATGGAGGCGCCGCTGCCCGCATGGCTGGAGCTCTCTGCAAAATTGAACAAGATTGAAATTAATTAAGAGTTTAACGCGACTCCAACTGCTGCAGCGGGGCGACTTACTCAGCGTGCGTCCCTGCTTGATCTCGCTGAACTCG